>JAGXJF010002033.1:0-341298 GCA_019208055.1 Stipa capillata | reverse complement strand
CGTGATCTCCGAGGTCGCGCAGCTTCTCCTGCGAGCACCAGGAGAGCCGGCACTCTCCCCCACCAGAGAACCCACGGCGCCACAGAAGGTCGCGCACCCGCTAGAGCTCATCGCCCGGCTGGGTCGGTTCATAGCCGATTCAGACTGGATCGCGATGTACGGGATACTCTCGAGGCAAAACATTGCGCTCGTCGCGGCACGGAGAAAGACGATCGTCCCGGCTGGTCGGTAGATAGCCGACTCGGACCAGACCCACGACGTGCGGAACACCTCGAGGCACAGACATTACGCTCGTCGCAGCACGGGGAGAGAAGATGACGCGTACGGTCACCACGGCAGACAGTGACGATTGCCGCGTTACGAGCCAGTGCCACGCTCCGACTCCTCCCGGCACGGCCTACGCAGGCCAAACGCATTCGACCCTCGCATCTCGCAACGTCGTCTTCCGGTCACGATTTCCGAGTCACCAGCATCGACAAGTAGTTACAGGCAGTGAGACTCAGGACCAGACATCGGTTAGCCGATTACCACACGGCGTGTAGGACCAATGAGGCAATGATTATGTCGTTGATCCACGACTACACCTATATTCTTAGGCGTACTCGGCTCGAGCGTGGCTCACGGCCTGCATCAAGCAGCATCTAGTCACCTGGCCCGATCTTGAGGACCTGGAACAATTTCCAGGGCCACCTATAATAGGTCTGGGAATGCGTGGGCTCTCACAGTTGTAACCCAGGAGATGCGCGCGAGACCCTCAGAGAGTACGAGTACGTCTAAACGCTCTCCAAAAGGAAGAAACTCTCTGCGGAAGGTCTGGAGGGTGATGTCATCACCAAACTTTCTCAAAGGCGTCTGAGAGATCGCACGCAAGACTCCTCAGACTACGTGCGAGCTCTCGATATCGCCAACAACTTCGCAACTGGCGGAGGAGGCCGTTCGCAGTGCGGACCAAGGATGACAAGGGGAAGGGCAAGGCCCGAGCTGTCCCAAAACGAAGGATCATCTCGAGGTCGCCCAAGAAGAAACACCGGAAGCGCAAGGGTGGAGACCTCGTTGCCGCTGTCGAGCGTGCTCGACAGCACCGTCCTCAGCGCGGGTAATGCCACTTTCGAGGAGATGATGGGCCAGCCATGTCACTTCCACGAGGCCGAAGTCAAACCACCTCATGCGCGACTGCAATCTCCAAAAGAAGCTGAAAAAACCTTTGCTCCTAGCTAGAGCAAGAAGGAGCCTCCTCCAGATGGGGACGCCGAATTCCCAAAGGATTACTGCGTTGCCTCATGATCTTCGGGCGGTCCAAGTGGTTACAAGTCCAGGCGTTGCCAGAAGCTCACGGATCGCGAGGTTAACACGATCGAGCCGGCTGTGCCCCGGTACCTCGATGGTCCGAGTCCGTAATATCCTTCGACCGCTGGATCACCCAACTACATATCCCACCCCGGAAGGTTCCTTGGTGGTGGACCCAATAGTCCACGGTGTCCGTGCTCACCAAGGTCCTCATGGATAGAGGGAGTGGCTTGAACATCTTTTACGTCAAGACCCTGGACGACATTGAAGATCCCTGCTCAGAAATCAAGCCCACCGGCGTACCTTTAAACGGGGTGTGCCGGCAAGCTGGCAAGACCACTCGGACAGATCGTTTTGGCCGTCACCTTTGTACACCTGACAACTTTCGGACCGAGACCCTCACTTTCGACTTCGTCGATTTCCAGGCTCGTATCACGCTATCCTGGGGCGTCCCTGCTATGCCCAGATTCATGGACATTCCCAGCTATGTCTACCTGAAGCTCAAGATGCTGGGTCCCCACGGGATAATAACGGTGCAAAGCAACTTCCAGCACGCTTACGCGTGTGACCTGGAAAACTGCAACCTCGCGCGGCCCAAATCGTGGCAGCCGAACTTGACAGCTCAAGTCAGTGTGGTCGAGAAAGCACCCCGGCTAAAAAGACTCAGCATCGACGTCATTCCAGTACGACGCGGACACTAAGATGGTCCAGATCGATCTAGAAGACCCCTCAAGACGGTGCAGATCAGGACTGCGCTCAGCGAGAAATAGGAAAGCGTGCTTGTCAGCTTCCTCCATGACAATCAGGAGTACTTTGCATGGACATCCTCTGACATGCCTAGAGTCCTGAAGGAGGCTGCGAGCACTCTCTGGAACATTCGGCCGGACGCCAAACTGGTCAAGCAGCGCTGCGCCATTTTGCTGAGGACAGGTGCAGAGCAATAGGAGAGGAGATAGCCAAGCTTCTGTCAGCTGGCTTTATCAAAAAAGTGTACCATCCGACTGGTTAGCGAACCCAGTTCTCGTTTGCAAAGAATGGAAAATGGAGGATGTGCGTTGACAACACGAGCCTCAAACAAAGCATGTCCAAGATCCCTTCACACTGTTCTCGCATTGACCAGGTGATTGACTCCACTGCCGGCTACGAAATTTTGTGTTTTCTCGACGCCTACTCAGGGCGACCATCAAATCAGATGAAGAAGGACGACGAGATCAAGACGTCGTTCATCACTCCATTCGGGCCTTCTGCTACGTCTCCATGCCTTCGGTTTGAAGAACGCTGGCGCTACATACAACGATGTATACAGCACTGCCTCCAGGGGCAGATTGGCAGAACATGCAGGTCTACGTCAACGAGTGGTGGTCAAGTCCGAGAAGAAGAAAGAGGATCTCCTGACCGACTTGGGGGAATGCTCTTCAAACCTTAAGCGATCAACATGAAGATCAACCCAGAGAAATGCGTTTTCAGAGTTCCTTAGAAAGCTACTCGGCTTCATCATTTTCAAGTGAGGAATCGAGGGCTAACCTAGAGAAGATCGATGCCATCATCAAGATGGGGCCACCAAAAAGCCTCAAGGATGTCCAAAGGGTAAAACCGGGTGCATGGCGCGCCCTCAGCGATTTATCTCTTGACTCGGCGAAAAGGCCCTACCCCTCTACAAGCTCCTGAGCAGTCGGACACCTTCACCTGGAGATCTGAGGCCCAAGATGCCTCGACGGGCTGAAGAACCTCCTAAACCACGTCCTGGTGCTGGTTTCCCGATGCCAACTAATCGTTGCTTCTCTACATCGCAGCGACTACCCAGGTGGCTAGCACTGTCTTGGTCATTGAGCGTTCGAGCCAGGCCACATCAGAAGGTTAGCGGCCAGTCTACTTCATCAGTGCAGTGCTTTTGAGTCCAAGGTGAGTACCACAGTATAGAAGATTAGCTATGCGGTATTCATAACGTCTCGGAAGCTAGTCCGCTACTTCCAAGGACACTCGATTTCGGTAGTCAGTTCCTTCCCGATCACCGACCGGCATCAACAAATCGCGATGCCACTGGAAGGATTGCTAAGTGGCCAATGGAACTAATGGCATTCAGCATAGTTTATGCCCCTGCACGGCCGTCAAATCCCAAGCTCTTGCTGACTTCATGCCGAGTGGATGGAAGTCCAATCTCCGCCCTCTATCATCGACCTTGAACGTTGGACGCTCTACTTCGACGGTTTCATTGATGCTCAGGGTGCGGGGCTGGCATCGCGCTCATCTCTCCGAAGGGGAACACTTCAAGTACGTGCTTACAGATCTACTTCCTGATGTCCAACGTCGTCGCCAAGTATGAAGCCCTTACTACATGGCATACGCATTGCGACCTCACTTGGAATTCGCTAGCTCCTCGCCGTGGAGATTCCGAACTGGTGGTCAGGCAGGTCATGAAGGCATGGTCGTGTAGAGACCCCGTCATGGAAGCCTACTGCCAAGAGGTGTGCAAGCTTGAAGTCAAGTTCGACGGCCTCGAGCTCACGCACGTCCTACCGCTGAGACAAACGAGGCTGCAGACACACTCGCCAAGCTGGGGGTCTAGTCGGGATGTCGTCTCGGCTGGAGTTTTTCTTCAGGGAGTTGCATGTGCCCTCCATCAAGGTGGAGACAGCGTCCGAGACCGAAGAACTACACCCCGAGGGATCTGGTAGCATTCAACAGACTACACAAGAGGTCTTGGTCCATCATCCCGACTGGACGACGCCCTTCCTCGAGTACGTCCTATGGGACACGCTCCCACAGGATCAGATCGAGGCACGGCGCCTTGCGAGGTGTGCCAAGGCCTACGTCGTAATCGAAGGTGACCTTTACAAGAAGAGCACTCTAGAATTCTCTAGCGGTGCATATCTCAAGACTAGGGAAGCAGCTGCTGCACGACATTCACTCGGGAGTCTGCGGGCACCACGTGGCGCCGAAGTCGCCAGTCAGCAAAGCTTTTCGACAAGGTTTCTACTGGCCGACCACCATCTCAGATGCTGAGCACATTGTGCGCACCTGCGAGGGATGCCAATACTTCGCCCGGCAGACACACTTGCCGGCTTAGGCACTCCAAACTATCCCGATCATGTGGCCCTTTGCTGTTTGGGTTCTGGACATGGTTGGTCCCCTCAAGACGGTTCTCGGAGGCTACTCACATCTCTTCGTCGCCGTTGACAAGTTCACCAAGTAGATTGAAGCTAAGCCAGTTGGCACAATCACTGCAGAGCGGGCCGTTGAGTTCTTCCTGGACATCGTGTACCGGTTTGGCGTCCCCAATAGCATCATCACATACAATGGCACTCAGTTCACTGGCGGTGCCTTCCTCCGATTCTGTGACGACTACAACATTGGCCTCAGCTTCGCCGCAGTTGGCACATCCATGCACAAATGGGCAGGTTGAGCGTGCCATGGTCTGATTATGCAAGGCATCAAACCTCGATCTTCCAGCGCCTATAAAGAAGTTTGTGGGCAAATGGGCAGCAGAGTTGCCCTCGGTGCTCTGGAGCCTGCGAAACTACACCCAATCGGTCAACCAATTACGCCCCTTTCTTCATGGTATATGGAGCCGAGGCTGTACTGCCGACTGATCTGGACCACAGATCCCCGCGCATCCGTGCTTACCCTGGGGGCCAGTCGGAGGAAGCAAGACAAGACGCTGTTGACCAGCTTGAAGAAGCACGAGAAGTCGCCTTCCTTAGGTCGGCCAATACTAGCAGGGCTTACGGCGCTATCACAGCTGGCACATATGCGGGCGTGCGTTTAACGTTGGTGACTTGGTCCTGTGCCGAGTCCAGTCAACAAGGGCAAGCACAAGCTCTCACCACCGTGGGAAGGTCCGTACGTGGTTGCTGAAGTACTACGCCTAGGGCTTACTGGCTGAAGGATAAGGACGGCAACCTCATCACCAATGCCTAGAATATTGAACAGCTACGTTGCTTCTATGCTTAAGCTTTGTACTTTCATATTTTAAGTATGGATAATGAATAAATATTTCTTGCTCCATCTGAGCAACTCTTGGGGTTTCCAACTGGCCTGCTATGTACGCTCACGGCTACGATAGTAGACACTCGGGGGCTACACCACACTGGGTGCGCCCAAGAGCACTCAGGCTCTTCTCTTTCAACAATTATTTTAGTACTGTGTTAAAAAGTTCAGCGTTAACTCTTTGTCTTCGATCACTGGTCTACGCCCCAACCCTGCGCTACATGGGAAAAAACCCACGGCTAATCTCTACACAATGGGGCTACGACGGGTCGACAGGAGCACACAACAAAGGGCTAACTTACACACGAATGAATTTTTACGAAAGAAGAGATTAGTAAACACAGAACAAGTAAACCAAAACATGCATAAGCAAGTTACACTGGCCTTCCCAAGTACTCGAAATGTAACGGTTCACTCATTTATTCCTACTTCTACAGGACAACGCTGTCAACGAGGTGTGTTCGCCGCAGGCTGGACCTCCTCCATCAGCACGGGGACCTCTTCATCAGCTGGTGTCGGCAGCAAGTCCTTCCCCGATGCTCCCATGTTGAGCGATGGATAATGGGACTTCGCCACTGCGAGTGCCAATTGGGCTCGACCCAGGTAGATTCCTTTAGCAGAGTCTTCGCCTAATCAGGCACCGCTGAAGGCGCTCCACAACCGCCTCCGCGTGGTTTGGAGTCGGGTTAGCCTCCCAGAGGGTGTTGCAGGCCGTTTGAGCAGCGCCTTCAAGGAACCCGGGTCATTAGATGCGCCTTTTCAAGGCGCGTCTGAAGCACTGCAAAGGCAACAAGGCTACATCAGCAAGGCACTCGGCAGGCTCCGGCTGCTCGGACAGGAGTTGTGGGGGCTTACCAGGTAGGTGGCAATCCTGAGCTCTCTCTTTAGTGGAGAGCTCGGTGGCGGCCTTTTCCTCCTCACTTGCAAACATGAGCCCTCATCACCTCAAGTTCTTCCTTGAGCTTGGACGGGCCTCGTCTCAGCGGCTACAGAAGATGTTAGAAAAACAGTCAGTACAGGCAAAAGCAGGGAAGCAAACACAAAGAAGTTCGAGTCATTACCTTGAGCCCACGCAACCTCGCTATAGACATCCTGCTTCACATGACACAACTTGGGCCTCCACGCGATCACTTGCTCCTGTGTAACGTGGAGGGTGCCCTTCAGGTTATTCCCACTCGGCCTTGCGCTGGTTGAGTCGGTCAAAGGCGGGAAGCTTATCTTGAAAAAACTCGGTCTTATCCCTAGGGACCTCTTGGTTAAATTCTACAAAAATGACAACGGAAGGTAGGTTACTTAGGAAAAATCATCAAGACCTCCGCTAGGTTCATGAACCGAGTGAAAGGTTCGGAGGCTACACCCACTGGGTGCACTGATCGTGCCCCTAGTGCGGAAATCTACAGGCTAACAAAGAATCTCACACCCGACTGCTCTAGTCAGTCAGAGGCTCGCTAACTCCCCAGTGGATGCACCGTCTGAGCACTCACGGCAGAAGAGAAAAAATACAAGGGGACAAAAAAACATACCCTTCATTAATGGCTGAAGCTTTGCTTTTCAAGGGTCTTCAACAATGCGGGAGCTGTTTCTCCGAGTTGGGTGGCGGTGCTTATGGCCTCCTTCCACTCTTCCGACCTCCCGGGACGTCATTCCAAATCTCCCACAGGACTTTTCATCCGGCTTTTGAGGGATCCATTTTGGCGGACCCGAAGTGGCCTAGAAGTCCACGTGGAAAGCCTGGCCGAGGTGGCGGCACGTGGCCAAAACATCAATCTCCTCCACCGGCAGCACCAAGTCCCCCCTTGGGACGCGGGGTGGGGACGATCCGCAACCCGACTGGGACCTTGCCGGCTCGGTCGTTTAGTGGAGCTTGTGCTCCAGCACTAAACTCCTTCGGCTGATGAGTAGGCGGTGGGGTCAAGGGCGGCGCACGTCCTATCAGGAAGAAGGCGCTTGCGGCGAAGGACGCCGGACAGCTCTTGGGGGAGGCGATGGCTGCCCGACCCCTGATATTGCCTTCGCCCTGACCGGCTCCCTGGGGCACTCGGTTTGCCCGGGTGGAATATCCCCTGTGTTCTTCGGCACTACAACGACATCCAGGGATCGCACCACTACTATTGCATACTGATATAAAAGGGCAGAGGTGCCTCACTGTAGACTACCTGGTGGGCACCTTGGAAAAGTTTAAGATTTTCTTAAGGCTCTGGGCCTACAGTGCTCCGTCACGGCTGTTCCGCTGGAGCCAGCGGCACCGGAGAACTCCTTGCCCCTCGGTGCAGTGGACGCTGCTGGCAGGACGGGCAGAGGAGCGGCCCTGTCCACCCAAAGTAGCATCGAACCGATTTGCATTCCACCCTTCTCCAAATGAGAGGGACCTCATCTTCGTCCTCTTGGGGATCTTCCTCGATGCACTGGCTGGTCTTGGGGTGGATTGTGCGCGGTAAATTTTTGTTTTGCGTAGCACGTTCCCCAACAGGTCGGTTCCAAGGCTCGTCCTCTAGGAGAGGGGCCCTGGAGCTGAACCCAAAGATCCTGTGAGGTCAGATTGCATAAAAAGAGTCAGAGTAGGACTCGGCTACAACACAAATTGCAAGTATCAATATCAGAAGATCAGCTACTCACCCGGCTTGGGGGTTGGCTAAGCTGAAGGGCATCGGATGCCTAGAGGTGTCAAGGTTCGTGTTTTGGTCCATCAGCCTCCCAACTCGGCGCCTCACTTCATTCTCCGTAAGCACGTCGGCGGACTCCCGAGTCACGTCTTGGTGGTTGACGTACTCGTACATCGGATGAACCCTCAGCTTTACAGGCTGGAACCGACGGCCGACGAACGTTGAGACGACCCAGACTCCAGTAACTCTAGCCTGGAGTACTCGGGCGAGGTGTCCTCGAAGAACTTCGACCCCGGGACGCTCCCAATCCTTCGGAAGCTCGGCCCAGCTCATCTTGCTCTCAGGAGGCTGGCCCTCGAACCTTGGAAGCGAGGGCTCGGTGTTGGAACAGTAAAACCACTCCGAGTGCCACCCTTTGTTGGATGACTGGAAGGGGATCTCAAGATAATTCTTAACAGCACCGGCTCTCAACTGGAACCCGGCACCCCCTACTACGGCCGGCTTGTTCTTACTCGGCTGGGGCTTGACTACGAAAAGATGCTTCCACAAGGCGAAATGCGGCTCTATTCCTAGGAAGCACTCACATAGGGTGATGAAGCAGGCAACATGCAACATGCCTTTTGGGTTGATGTTTTGCAGTTCTAGCCCATAGAAATACAACAGACCATGCAAAAACGGATGGGCCAGAACGGAGAACCCACGGAAGAAAAAGGAGGCGAGTACGACAATCTCACCCGTGTTAGGGGTAGGGAAGTCCTCTCCGTCAGCAGCTCGCCACTCGATCAGCTCCTTCGGAGGCAGCACCCCCGCCTTCACCATGGCCTGCAGCTTCGCCTCCGTCATCGTGGACTTTGCCCAAGGTGCCATGGGGTCAATTGGGAAGCTTTCCTCGCCTAGCGTGGACCATGGTACCACGTTCTCCTCCTCCCCAAACAAATCTGCCTCCTCGATGATGGTGGGCATTCGGTGACGGCGGCCCGGATCTAGGGTTTTGGATCCCCGATCTAGACGCAGCCGGCTAGGGAGGGGGAACGGACGTGTGGGGCACTACGCGGTGGCGTGATGGGCACGGTGATGACAGCGGCGCGGGCTTGGTGCGAGGCGGCGTTTCCAAGCTTGCGAAGCGTGGAGAAGGCGAAGAGGCTGCTGGGCGCTGAGAAGGTGAAATGTGAAATGAATTGGGGATAAAAAGGTTTTCACCGTGCCTCCCTGTCTTATAAGGGAAGACAACCTGGGCGACGTGACATTTCCGCTTCCAGCGTCTGTTTGACCTGGGGTTTCAACGGTCGGCCTCCAGGGGTTAACAGCCGTTTGAATACACCCCAAATAAAAAGTGACTGTAACGTGCCTCCAACGGGCCGCTAGTCGGTTACCGAACAATTCGGGACTAAGGCGTTACAGTTCGTAGGGTTTCGATGGTTGACCTTTAGGGGTCCACAATAACTTGAATACACCCGAGTGAAGGGCTGCTGAAGTGTGCCTCCAGTAGGCCACTAGTCGGACACCGAACAACTCGGGACCGAAGCACTACAATTTGTGTTCTGGTTCTGACACGAATTTCGAGGGTATTTACCCATAGGGACACTAACTGGACCTGAGCCACTCGGGAAACCAGGTGTCACTCGGGAATTTGGTCGGGATTCATGGTATGCCCCCCGCTGGGTCACTAGCCAGTCTCCACTGCTGGAAATAACTGGATACCACCTGGATTTACCCATTATTAGCTCACCTGCCATGATATTCCTGCCCTATGGGTGAATATTATTCGGCTTATTATTTTTATTCCACAGGAGTTCTATGAGTCCCTCATAATCTCCCTGCAAGCAACAAAGAGGCGCGCTCAGGCGGACACCACTCGAGAAACTTGCCCAAAGGAGAAGGCAAAAAGCACTTGGTTTGGGCGGAGGCGTTACCAAGACAAGCTGCAGCCAGATCATGAAGGACTCGGGGGCTACTGACGATGACATAGCACCCGGGTATCTTTAAGGCGGACAAAGCCAGCCCTCCGTACATAGGGTGGGCCGGTCTGACTGTTCGGAGTCCGACTTCTACACGGGGATGCATCATCAACTTGGAGTACAAGACATAAACATGTACCTACCCGATATCTCGGGTTTTAGTTGTAACCGATTAAGAGATCTACTTGTAAACCGATCCAGGCTCATGTAACTCTGCCCCCGCCGCCTATATAAGGCAGGGCAGGGATCCTCTAATTGGTAAGCGCTACACATATGCGAACACGCGAGTCACTACAGAGAGACTTAGATACACATACATACCCTAGCAACCTAGAGAGCTCCTCTCGAGGTCTTGCTGGATACGATACACTTCCCGAGGGCCTGAACCTATATAAACTTTGTGCCCCGTGTGCACCCATCTAGATCTGCTACGCGTACGCCGCCTCATGTTCATTATTGCTGGATCAAAACACCGACACTCATCATCCTGACTTGTAAACGACCGTCGCAACTCTTTAGGAACCTTTGAAATAAATATCTTGACTTTTCCCTTTTTGCAACAAAATGCAGGTCTCTCAAATTGGAACCGCATGGCTCCACAATGACTGCAGTCCCTAACTATCTTAAGACCATGGTGTTCTTTTGGCAGGTCCTGGTAAATGTTGTCATAAGTATTTTGATTCTGGATCACATCAATAGGATGTTGTTCTACTTGGTAAGATTCGAAGTCAACATTTGGCATGATTTAATATATATGTTAATAAACTAATAGTTATACTTAATAAAGGCTGAGCATGAGAGTATTGTATCAAAACTTCAACATGGCATTAATGAAAATACCTTGTGCACTGAATATCCCAATTTCTTCATCATCATCGTATCCAGCTTCTACATGTTGTACAACATCCGAGCATTCTTGGAGGCAAGAAATTCAATCATGTTTGAACGTATAATTTTCTTACTAAACATGGCATAGATTCTGAAAATGTAAACGACAATATTTATACCTTCCAAGTTGGATGGTTGATCCAAAGGTTCAAATATTCCATATGCATTGGGGGGGTTGATCAACGTCATCTAATAATTGTTCGACACTCAAATAATTATAATTTATAAATGAAAGGAACCAATTAAGTGGCAGAATATGTATAAATAATAAATACCAATATTGTTCTGCGGAGAAATGTCTCCAGTATCCATACGATATTGCACTTCATCGATTGCCGGTTTTTTAATGGTAGGTGTCCATGTTTTTAGTTGATTAGACCCGATAGAAGGCTGAAGAACTAAACCAATATACCCAAATAGGTAAGTGATTAAATATATAGCGAGTAATAATAATTACATAATGAGCCGACGGTCATTCTGCCTGGAAATTGAATTATGCAATTTGGGCTTTGAAGACTGCTGATGTTGCTTTCTTGGTAATTAACGCCTCCTAAGAGTGGTGTTAGTCCCCCTACGGTACATGAAAAACTGGCAAAAGGTGTTTCTCCGTGATGAGCATATGTTCCATCGTAAGCTCTCTTTCGTACATGAAAGTTTGGTAGTTGATATGTATCATTTCTCCGGAGCCAATCAGCGTCGTCGGCAAGAGTTAAATTTTCCTTGTTGCGTGTAGTGGCCAACTCTGGAAGTGATATATTTGGGGTACCATATGTAGAAGGACAAGACTGCGGAAGAACTGTGGGCTTGGCTGCATACATAACTATGCATAAGTTAAATACTACATGTCTATTTATCATGTCTAGTTAACATATTAATATAGACACCTTTTGCACATGGTGTGCGTCGTAGTTCTGTGATTGTGGATTGTCCTGAACCGAGTCAACTGTCTTCAAAACACACTACAAAAAGAGATCATGTGAATGGTGCAAGCTTATGGTTGTTACAAATAAACCATTTGCCATACCAGGGGATATGGGAATCGATGTGGATATGGATGTCTGCGTCGTCGATGGAGCTGTAGCTTTCTTTTGTTGACGGGTTTCCTGTAGCTTTTTTAAAAATTCAGCTTTCTTCTCGATAGGCATTTGCGCATACCTATCCCTATCCCTTTGCCTTTTCCGTTCTTTCGGATCTACGGCTGGTGCAGTGGATGTTCCTACTGGAACCACATTGTCAATGCCCATGCAATCTTATAGTGGGTACCATATATTTAGTTGGGAGCCCCATTGATACTGATTTTGCATAATCAAGTTGATCAACAATACCTAGGCTATTCATGTTTGTTACGTCTTTAAACGGAGAGCGACCACCAGATCGCTCTCCGCTTTAGGCGAAAATGTGCCGATGAACCGCATATATTTTAAAATAATGTTTTCAAAAACTCTTTGCCTCCTACAGCAATTGCGAGGTCCTAACGGTCCCGAGTTCACATACTCAGCGGCCTCGGACATCGCAAATATTTCCGAAGGTCGCCTTCCCTTGATGTCCGATGTTCTTCTATGGCTCCATACTCGACATTGAAGACTAGGTTTAGACATCGATGATAGGTAGAAGAAATCACTCATGTAATTTTTTTTTCTTTATTTACTTTTGTACCCAATAATTGTTGTATTAAAATATTTGTAATATTCTTCAATTAATAAAGTTTTAATTTTAATTATATTTGAATGTTTATGAGTGATCATGATGAATGCCATGAACGATGCGAATGCACAACAAATTCCCTCTCTCAACCTAACTCTCGACGTATCTCGACAGAATCGGGTCAACTCGGCAACACGAGTTAACTTGACTTCCACCTCATGCCTTCTTCGACTTATTCGAAAATTAGGGTTCTCACATGAGCACAGATTTAAATTGTACTATGAAGACCCTTAATCAAGCTCGACATATCTCGGCCCTAAAAAACAACATAAAAGTAACTGATTTTTGGCCGTAACTTTTGAACCACAACTTTGATTTGGGCAAACTCGGTGCTGTTGGAAAGCTTATGATTAAGCATGCAACTTTCCAATTGCATCAATTTGAAATTTGGCAAAGTTTGGTCATAGTTTTTGAATTAAGCTCGCTGTTCTGAATTTCAAAATGCTAGATCAATTATCGGGCACAATTTCTTCCAATTTCGCGCATTAGTTCTCATATAGGGACTAATTAGAGACTACCTTTTGTAGCACGAATCTCAAATTTTACGCGAATTCATCGAATTTGACCAAAATACTAAAATTTCCCTTCTTCTTCTTCCTTCTTCTTCCTTCTCCTTCATCTTCTCCTGCTCATTTTCCCTCCTTCGCTTCTCTTCTCTTCTCCTTCTCCCAACCGAGCTCCTCTTCCTCCCCTTTGCCTGCAGCTAGGGCAGCTCGGCTAAGAGGGAAGGTGGCTCGGTGGCGGCGCACGGTGTGGCAGCATGGCGGCAGCTTCTTCCTCCCTACTTCTTCATTCTCCTCCTCCTCCTCCTTCCCCTTCTTCCCTTCCCTTAAAGTTGATAGATAACTACCTACATTTGCCCTTACTTAAAATTAATAGATAAATTTTCACCATTGCCATCTGCTATACCCTCCAATGCCCCTTTCTCCCGAATCTGCACCACGCATGGCCGTCGCGCTCTGGCCGTGCCCATGCCCCACCGAAGTCATTTCGAGACAGTATAGATTATGTTTTTACGCTATATATATTGTGGAAATATGCGTTGCACGTGTGTGCTTGCTAGTGATGTCATTTGGACAGATAATTTTATCAAATCATTAGAGCATATGCAACAAGGTAAGTACTTAGACATGTGCGTAGCAAAGTACAATTTTTTTGCCACATATGATAGTACAAGTGGTTGACTAGACACTAGTGTCAATGAATGCTTATCTATGTAACTAGTACTAATTAATAGATATAAAATCATCTAACAATTGTAAAGAGGAGCTTGTATTGAAGTAGATGAAGCTTATATGGGTGATTGATTATCTCTCTTTAAGCAGTCATATATAAATATTTTTCATTGTACATGTCTAGGAGCATTATTATATCTAACAAATGACACTATATATACAGACCTTCATATAGGAAAAGGAATTGCTTAAATCGCTTGCTTGGTTCCCATTTGTAAAGAATACGAGAAAGAGGTGGAGAGCAATGAAATGAAAAGTTCAACAGTACAAGACTATATAAGAGCAAATGATGCAAATTAAGCTAAAGGGTTACTACCGATGGATCTGACAATGTGAGTTTACGTGACAAACTACACACAAATGCTTGAGAAAAATTGACTAAAATGAAAACAAAATTCACTCAGCTAATACATAGCAATTCCATTTTATATAGTCAGTGGAGTTGTGGGAGAATTTTCATCACATAGGTTGAGACTTGCATAGGAAGGACTCCACAAGATACCATTGCGCTAATCTGACATACTCGATGGAGCCATGTACGCACGCTCAGAATGGTCACCTAATCATACCGAAGCACCATCAAGTCCTTTGCTTGCTCCATTTCAGCGAATAATCTTCCCAAAGTATTTCAAATATACTTGAATTTCCATTATTCCTTGAGTCCATACACGTATAATAATAAAAAGAGATATTTGCATAACGTAGTAATTAATTAGTCATTAATCAATACTAAAATAAAATAATCAACAAATATTCATGAACTACTTAAGAAGAATGATTTGTATTTTTGACGTATCATTATATAGCTACTATTATCTTGATCTATGAATCACATGGGTGTCCAAATCCAACCAATTAGACCACCATTTAGCTATTATTAGTTCATATTTGATAGACATAAAGATTTGTATTCGAATCCAGCGTTGATCATATGATATGTGGCATAAGGGCATGCAAGCATCCTATTCGCTCTATGAAATTACAACAACCGCTATGTTTATAAGTGACGAAGCCTTATTCGGCCAGTAAGCAAATTAAGTCGGAGACAGTCCCCCCGATGTACTTATGATAACTGAGCCAGTGGGAGTGTCCATAGTGAGAAACAAAGGGACACCGATGCGGTCCAAAATTTGCCTCTAGGCTTCATGTGCCATCACCCCATCATAAACCCTACATAGCCACCACTACTACAGAATGGCTTATCCTGGACGGCACATCGCGGACTGGTTCATGCGCCCGTCTAGGATAGAAGCCATTCCAGACGGGCCCACGAACTACCACGTCTGTGATGACTTTTGCCCGGGAACTAGTGTCTTGGATGATATGACATCCAAGACGGGTCGCAGCCGACCGTCTGGAAAGAGACATCGCAGACGGTTCATCCTGCAACCCATTTGCGAAGGAACACGTTATCGCAGACGGCTCGGGGTTGAACCGTCTGCGATGACACATCAGAGACGCACATGTTATGAACCGTCTGCTATGTGTCAACACATCGCAGACGGCCTTGTGTTCACGTGTCTGTGATATGTCATTAAAGGCGGTTCAAGTGGATAAACCGTCTGGAATGATTTCTCCACCTTTATAACAGAACCAGTGCTCCCATTCTATTAGGGTTTCCTAGGCCTGTCGGGCTGGTGGCGGTGGCTGAGGCGATTTTGGGGGAGGAGAAGAAGATTGGAGGAGATAATTAATTTGGTGTGCCAATAGGTTAGTACATTTGGTTACTTAGTTAGTTTAATTGCTATCTAACCCTAGATGTAGTGCAATTAGTTCTATTAGAAGGTAATTTTGGTTTAATAGATTTGTAGGCATTGATGAATGGTTTATTAATTGTGGTTTAGATGTAATATATATGCATGCTTGAACCCGATAGGTCTAGGTTGGATGGTTTTACGCATAATTGGAGAAGTGAGAGAGAGCGATGAGTTTAATATTTATTTTGACTCACATAGATAATTAATAAATCAACATATGTTTATATGTATGTCATAGTGCCGATGGATCAAAGATGGATGTATGATGCGAACCGTGTTAGCCCTGAGTATATCAGTGGCGTGAACGAATTTTTAAGAGCGGCTGAGGATGATATGTCGAGTAGGAAGTCTGGTCATATGTGTTGTCCATGCTATGACTGCAAGAACGAGAAGATGTTCAAGAACACGACTCAGTTACAAGATCATTTGATCCGTAGGGGATTCGTAGCTGGCTATACAAATTGGATCCATCACGGCGAACACACGGAGGGGAGCGATGAAGGAATGAGTGGTGAAGAGTTGAATCCGGAGGCTGATGATGATTCTGAATCTGATGAAGAGGATGCCGAGATGCGTACCAATGACAACGATCTCGAGCAAATGCTGCGCGATGCTGAAGGTAATGACCTTGGTGGCAGGCAATATGACAAATTTCTGGGTCTAATGGATGACTCGGAGAGACAATTGTACCATGGTTGCAAGGAGAAATATACCCGGCTGTCAGCTGTTCTGGAACTGCTCAAATTGAAGGCAAGCGGAGGTTGGTCTGACAAAAGCTTTAGTGCACTTTTACAACTCTTGGCAGACATGCTTCCCGATGGGAACGAGTTGCCAAAAAGCACATACAAAGCTAAGAAGATTCTCTGTCCGCTAGGAATGGATGTACGAAGAATACGAGAATCTACATGTATGTCCGGTTTGTAAGACTTCCCGATACAAGAAGCAGAACAATGCTACGGATGATAACATCGAGGGCAATGAGGAGACGAACGGCATTCCGGCCAAGGTTGTATGGTATATTCCTATCATTCTTCGACTGAAGCGTCTGTTTGCAAATGCTGAACATGCAAAGAAAATACGGTGGCACGCGGAGGGGCGGAAAGTTGATGATTTGATTAGACACCCAGTGGACTCCATCCAGTGGAGAAACATCGACAGGAAATTCTCAAATTTTGGTGCGGATTCTAGAAATGTACGGTTCGGGATGAGTATGGATGGAATAAATCCCTTTGGTAACATGAGCAGTCGTCACAGCATTTGGCCTGTGGCTCTTTGTATGTATAACCTCCCACCTTGGTTGTGCATGAAGAGGAAGTACATCATGTTGGCCATGCTCATCGAAGGCCTGAAGCAACCCGGAAATGACATAGATACATACCTGTCTTTGCTGAAGGAGGATCTGGAAACATTGTGGCACGAGGGCGTGGAGACGTGGGATACAGACAAGAGAGAGAACTTCACCCTACGAGGATTGCTATTTTGCACCATCAATGACTATCCTACGTACGGTAACCTATCCGGCCAGAGTACTAAAGGAGCAACAGCATGTGTTCAATGCATGGAAGATACGGCCAGTTTGTACCTCGAGAAATCGCGCAAAACCGTATACATGCGGCACCGTAGGTTTTTGCGTCGAAATCATCCTTACCGCAAGTAGGCTGCTGAGTTCGACGGAACCATCGAAGAGGGATCGGCTCCACCTCCTTTAACCGGGAGACAGGTATACGGAATGGTTAAAGATGCTGATGTTCTTCTTGGAAAGGGGCGTAAATTAATGAAAGGTTTGTGGAAAAAGAAATCACTATTTTAGGGTTTGCCTTACTGGAAAGAGCTAGATGTTCGCCACTGTATCGATGTCATGCACGTAGAGAAGAACGTCTTTGACAGCCTAATTGGCCTCTTGCTGAATATCCCTGATAAAACAAAGGACGGCGTGAAGGCACGTCAAGACTACGTGAAACTAGGCATTAGGCCTGAGTTAGCTCCGATAGAAACCGACAAAGGCAGAACCTTCCTCCCACCTGCATGTTACACACTCTCTAAAGCCGAGAAAATTGAGCTATGCCAGTGCTTGCATGATGTGAAAGTTCCAAGCGGGTACTGCGCCAATATCAAGAAGCTAGTTTCAATGCAGGAATTGAAATTATTTGGCATGAAGTCTCACGATTGTCACGTTTTGATGACGCAGATACTTCCTATTGCTATTAGAGGGATTTTGCCTGGTGATGTCAGAGATACAATCATAATGCTATGTCAATTCTTCGACAGAATATCACAAAAGGCGATAAGTATACCTGTACTGGATGCTCTAGAGGCAAGGCTCGTGGTTGTCCTATGTCGCCTTGAGATGTACTTCCCCCCGTCATTTTTTGATATCATGCCGCACCTCATGAGTCACCTAGTTAGAGAGATCAAAATGTGTGGTCCTGTGTTCCTACGAAGCATGTACCCGTTCGAGAGATATATGGGAATTCTGAAGGGCTATGTACGAAATCGCTCGTAGCCTAAGGGAAGCATTGTGGAAGGTTATGCCACCGAAGAGGTCGTTGAGTTCTGTTTGGACTACATGCCGCATGTCAACCCGATAGGTCTACCTGAATCACGATACGTGGGCAGGCTCCATGGTACCGGGGTCCTCGGAGCGAAATCCATCACTCCTGATCGGGACGATCATGCTCGAGCTCATTTCATGGTCTTGCAGCACATCTCGGTGGTTTCGCCATACATCGATGAACACATGAAAATGCTACGACATCAAAATCCAAGAAAAAGCGAAGCGTGGATCAAGAAACAACATATGTCCCTATTCAACCAATGGTTCCAAGATCGGATCACCACCACGTCGTCATCTGATGAAATACTGACATGGTTGTCAAAGAAACCGTACTTCACAGTCCGAACATACCAAGGATATGACATAAATGGATACACATTTTATACGAAGGCTCAAGATGCAAAAAGCACATATCAGAACAGCGGTGTGCGGGTCGATGCTACCGATTCCGCCGGTCATAAGCACTGTTACTACGGGTTCATCGAGGAGATTTGGGAGCTCGATTACTTCAAGTTCAAAATCCCAATATTTCGGTGTCGTTGGGCCCACCTCTCGCACATTAAGACCGACGATGTCAGGGACCCAAAATCCACATATGGTTAGGGGAACGCGAAGTCGCCAAGGACCGAAGGACTCGTCCTCTGCGGTGGCACGGTACCTGCGCCGTACGCACCGAGACGGAACGATCCGACACCCGCCACGTGCGAGCCGGCCGGAAGCGACCAATCTTCCCAGAACCACATACAGATTCCAGATTCCGGTGGAGGTTTAAAGCCGTTCCCAAATCCTACCACGCAGAACAAGGTCGGAGGAGCCCGGCGATTCCACCCACACCCTAACCTAGCCCGGGGGCTAGTGGGTCGCCCGAAGGCCCGGTAGAACCCACCCACACCCTGCCTGGCCGGCACAGCATCACAGCCAGCGGGTCACTCAACCGAGTCCTGCTCGACGTAGTAAAAAGAGGTACAACAGTAATTCTCCACGGCATGCCCACACACTTCATAACATTCACACATTGCATATGGGCAGCCTGAATAACAACTCGAATACCAAAAACAAGCACTACATTACTATATTAACACTAGTTGTCCACTGAGTGAACTTTATACAAGTATCAGTCGGCGATAACCGTAAACTTAGTTGCAACTGAAATATGTACAATGCAGCGGAAATAAACCAAAAGCCCCGCAGTGGTGCATCAACCACTGCTTAACAACCAAACCACGCCCACGAGTCGAACGCGGACCAAGGAAACCATTTGTGCTAAGCTTCATCATAAAATTCCGCAACAGTTGGCTCACCTGCAAAAGTCTAGGAATATCCTAGGTGAGTACGAAAGTACTCGCAAGACTTAACCGTGCTTGATTAAATGTCCTACGCATACTAATTCAACGGCAATTAAACATGAATGCAATTCCATCGGAATAATACATAATCAAGGTAACAACCTAACAATAGCATAATTAGGAATAGAAGAATCGAAGTGAACTTCAGGAATAACATGAACACCAAGCATTCAAGACAATTGAGACATCACATTGGGGTAGCCCACACCCATTTCAATTCAATCCACCTCTTGGATCGCTACCGGCAATACGACTACCCTGGACATGTTGAGTGCATTTCACTTGGAGGTTGCAAGGCTCCAAGTGATATCGAGACTTACCTCAAACATTCCCGGTATCGATTCCGCTAACATCCGCAAGGGCTATCAAATCCAATTCACATTACATTCAATCAACTCTCGGATCATTACCAACAATTAATCACCCAGGACATGGCGAGTACATTTCTACCTCAACCATTCCGGTATCAATTCTTGGTAATGTTTACGCGTGACAGGGAAGTAACACTCCGGCATGCGGTTGGTGTGTGACCAATCTCAATTTCCTACTCCAAACCCCTGGGTCACTTCAACACTTCAATTAACACCAACCGTATCCATTGCGTACGCCCTCGGCTCTCCCAACTCACTTAACCAATTTTAGTTGAAAGGGCATTAAGGACGTTCTCAACGCAACGAATACACCTTACGCATACTAGTAACTCAACTTCAATATCCAATTCAGACAAGCATTTGCACACAATACATTGCTACAGAAATTAAAGGATGCAACAAGCTCTGCTTGCCTTCGTCGTAGGATTCGGAGACTTGAGTGAGCTCAACCGGTTGCGGTTCTTCTTCCTCGGGCTCTGTCGTAAATAACACCAACACATCGGCAAGGAAACGATAAAAGAAATGAGATCTTGGGCATGTATGCATGATGAAAATGCTATGCATGGGATGCTAGGGCTTTGTGTTAAACATGCCTCATGTTAAAGCTTAAGGAGTTAAGGTAATTATTCTAGTAATTATGTGCATGATTAGATGAATTGGAAATTCATATTAAGGTTAACAATATTGATTTAAACATTGGATCAAAAAGGAACTACATTTATATCCTAGCATGCTAATTAATTGGGCTAATCAATTGAAACATCGAGGTTGAATTAAGCAATAGAGCATGATATAAGATTAGGAAAAATAAGGACTTGAGCCAAAACAAATCATATACATCTTTAACTAAACCCCCCAAGATTTAGGGAAAATGAAACAAAAGCTTCTTGGCCCTCAACTCCAATCACTAGCTTCACTTCTTCTTCTTCTTGCTCTACTCTTCTACTTGTTAGAACAAGCAACCTAGAACTTGGTTGGAGCTAACAAAAGAACAAAAAGAAGTGAGGGAAAAGGGGAGGGAAACTTGAGGAAGAAGGAGGGGGAGGAAGAGGGAAGGAAGAGGGTCACCGGAGTGGCGGTGGTGGCTCACCGGAGCTGGCCACCGGAGTTGAAGAAGACAATGCAAATGAGAGCTTCTTGTGCTGTTTTTTGGAGAGAAAGAGGAGGAGAACACTAAGGAAATGAAAGAGGAGGAAGAAAAGAGGAAGGGGGCCCTTGGGGAAGTGATCCTGGGTGCCCTGGTGGAGATCCCACGCAGATGCCACCGCTCAACACCCCCCCCCCACGGCGACGGCACGTGTCACTTTAAAACTCAAAATTGACAGCTGGATCGGAAGTTCCGATGTCAATATCGGATGTTCCGACCTGACCGGAACTTCCGGTGTCACCTTTGTTTTGAATGCTCGGGAAAAGACGGAACTTCCGGTCCCTGGGTCGGAGGTTCCGACCCAACCGGAGGTTCCGGGGTTACCCCTAACTTGGACCTTCGGAAAAAGCCGGAACTTCCGGTCCCTGGATCGGAGGTTCCGACCCAACCGGAGGTTCCGGAGGCACCCTAGATTTGGAGGTTCGGGAAAAGTCGGATGTTCCGGTCCCTGAATCGGAACTTCCGATTTTGCCAGAAAAACAGACTGCCCCTAGATAAAACGTTCGTAGATTTCGATCTACTCAACGGAATTGGATGAAATTTGGCACAGAGGTAGACAAGAGACTTACGGAGCTATTCCAATTGGAAACATCTCAAAACTCATCTGCTGAGAGACAAACCCAACTCTAAACCCTTCTCTCCTCTGTTTGCTTTCCGATTCAAAAGAGACACTTGAATTTTTAGAAGGAGATATACACGTATTCTATAAAACCTACTAGAAACTATTCAAGTTTATGCAAGGTTGTGCATGAATGATGCCATGTATGCATGAGACAAAGCAACACTCTATTTATTTATATTAACATGGGTCTTACAGACGAATACGATGTGACTACTGTTGACCTGAGCCGTGTTGGCTACGGTACTGAACCATTTGTCCTCGCGAAGCATGTTCATCAGGTATTCTATATGATCGATCTGTCAAGCAAGAGGCAGCATGTCGTTAGAAATGGAAAAAGAAACATCATAGGAGTCGACAACGTTGTTGACGAGGATGATTACAATGAATTCACCGAGAATTATTCCAGAGATTTGAGTTTCGAGGCTGAAGCCATGGAGGGAGCTAGGTCATACTACCGCAACGATCATCGTGAAGGGCTCACTTTCAAAGGGAAGAAGCAAGTATTGTAAATAATTATATGAATTGCTATGTACTCATGACTTAATTGCAATATTTTGCTTTTGAATGCATTGCTGTGTATGTATGCTTGAGTTGGAATATGTTGGAATGTTTTGCTTGCTGTGTATACACTGCTGTAAAGTTTGCAGAGGGCATGCTAGCATTTCCTAAGGCTAGCCAAAATTCAGGTAGCACATAGCCCCTGTACAGACTCATCGCAGACGGGTCAGACCGAAACACGTCTGGGATAACAGTCATCCGAGACGGGTATAACTAATGACCCGTCTGGGATGACCGTGACATCGCAGACGGTAGGTATCCTAGCTCGTCTGGAATGAGTGTGTTATCGCAGACGGGTAGTGGCCTAACCCGTCTGGGATGACAGTCATCAGAGACGGGAAGCTCATTTAACCCGTCTGGGATGAGCTTACTACATATACGACGACTTAGCGAAATTTCGGAACCCCGCGCCAATTCGCAATCCAAATCCCTAATTCCCCTCCCGCGCCGCCTGTCAGAGAAGGAGTTGAGCCCGTGCCGCCGTCGTCTCCACCGCGCCGCCGTCGTTTCCACCGTGCCGCCGCTGGAGAAGGAGCCAAGTCCGCTAGCCCGCACCGCCGTCGTGTCCACCTCGCTGCCGCTGGAGAAGGAGCCGAGTTCGCTAGCCCGCGCCGCCGTCCTCTCCACCGCGCCACCGCCGGAGAAGAAGCCGAACCCGCTAGCCCTCCGGAGAAGGAGTCGTATCCACTGGTGAGTGCTCCAATTTCCCCTCTCTTTCCCCAAATTCTAGGGTTTGCGTTCATATGTGTATCATGGCTAGGTTCATGGCTAGGTTCTGTGTATTTCTAGTGTTTCATATGTGTATCATCTATATCTGAGGATTCTGCTACATAGCCATCCATTGTACTAGGCTCAAGACTGGAAATAACGGAATAGATTAGTTTAATTGTAACCATTGCTTGAGTAAGCACGGCGTTTAGCTTCCTTTTTCTTTCCAAATTGAACAACGCTGCTGCCGTGTGCATAGAATAAGTAGAATTACTCCCTCCGTTTCCATTTAGTTGTCACTTCTAACTTTGATTGATTGACATTTGATTGATGTGATAATTGTTAGACTATTCGATTATATAGCATAAATATGGTATGGACAGATTTTATAATCAAAAGAACTTCCTAATAATTTATATTCATAGCTATTTGTGTTTGTGCTAATAAAAGATCACCGATCGAACTTTGATTAGTCAAGTTTATACACATGCAAGAAGCAGCAATATTTTGGAAAATACCTTTGCATGTTTATGTAACATAAGTTTGCAATGTCCTTGTATGAGTTGGTATTTTGATCAATGAGAGCAGATTCTATACTTCATTTTGTGTTTAGATGTCAATTAATTAATTGAAAGAACGGATATGATTCATTCGGTTTAATTGTTCTATAGAACTCTTTTGTTATTGCCTTAGAGTTTAGTCTAGCTCTGTGATGATTTGCTCATTTGAGACAAGTTAGAGACTAGAAATCTAATAAGGACAGATGCTATTTTTAGTACTTGATTCATCTGTTGATCATAGTGCTGTATTGATTCATTACTTCATAATATATTCATGATCAGATTTATCTCGAAGTTGTGTTTCTTCTATTTGCCTATTTGGTTTGCTTTGTTAGTTTACACAGATATGTCGGACGCCCATTCCTCTTCTAACTCCTCGTCGGGGCACTCAAGTATGCCGAACCCTAATTTGGGCAATGATGAAGAAAGTAGGCAAAAAGGCAGTCGGAAGCCCCGAACAATGTCGAAGCCCCCTAGTAGACGTATGGTCATCACGCAAGTGTCTACGAAGTCTGGTGTGCCGACGAAACCCGATGACGTAGCGAACAAATTCCGCACTTTCTGCGGAATACTTGGGCGGGAGAGGGTCAACATAACCATTACCAACTGGAAGGATATTACCGCCGCGAAGGAGGAGGAGTTAATGGCTTAAGTAAAAAGATGGTTCGAGATCCCGCCAGAACACGAAAAACGTGTCAGAGCGGCTGCAATGAAGACCATGGGCAAGGCGTGGAGGTCGTTCAAGAGCATCTTGACGACAAAGTTCGTACGGACGGGTGAGAGCCCGTTTCAGAAGTACGGCTTCTTGGACGAGCAAGTGTACGAGAGATTTGTGGAGATGAAGACCACGCCAGAAGAAGTGGCGAAGAGTGAACGACAGAAAGCCCTTCAAGCAAGAAACAAGCACCCACATAGGCTTGGAAGCACAGGATATGAAGGTGCATCGGCGAGATGGGAGATGCAGGATCGGCTGGCAATGGAGAAGAATCTACCCCCTCCATTTCCCAGTGTGGTTTCTGGCCGTGCCGCCTCCTGGTGCAGAGCACGTGCCAAGCCAGATCCGCAGAGTGGTTCGGCTACATTTCCAAACCCCGCTGACCAGGAAGTGGTCGATCGCATGGTAATATACCTGACTGTGTACACACAATTCTTTGGAACCATACGAGTATCATTTGTAATGTAACTCTCGCGCGTTGTTGTAGGTGCGGATAGCTTTGCAAGGGTCACTAAATGATGATGAAGAAGCACAATCATCTAGGACCAAAGACATCCTGACCGTAGCGTTGGGAAACCCGGAGCACCTAGGTCGCACAAAAGGTGTTGGGGTTGCAGTTCCCTGGAGAGAGGGATTCCCTGAGACGGAGGAGCAGTACGAGAGGAGGAAGGCCGCTACGAGGAGTCGAACTCAGTCAACAACGACTACGAGAGACTCTGAAGATTTGGAGAGGCGTATTCAGGAGGAAGTCAGGAGGCAGGTTGAGGCATTTAAGGAGGAGTTCAGAGCTCAACTTGCACTCTCTAACGTAGCTATGGCGAGCCCCGGAAATATTCGGAGTAGCTGCGCATCCGCTGAAGAATAGGGTGAAACATATCCCTGCGACACCATCTCGGTAAGGGCCATTTATAGGGTTTTTATAATAGCAAGTACATAACTTTGGACTTAATCAACAAGGTACTCAATAATTTTGTAGGAGACGACTCCTTGCACGTTGTTGGCAAGGGTAGCCGGAGATGTCGCCCTCGATGCTGCATTTGGGATGGCATATCCCAAGGAGGCGGGGACTCTACTGCACGGTCGCTCCATAGCACCGAACTTTCAGAAGGTACATGTGGATGACGTGGTTGAAGGTTCAAGGAGCTCCCGCTTCCCATGCCACCAAACGACGAGATCACGGTGCTGCGTCAGACGATTGGCACCTTTATCTAGTGGCCGAAGAGGGACATCAGAATACAAGTGCGGCCTGCCTCTCAGAGCGCATCACGCACTGAGCCAGCTAGGATACCCAAGGTTAACCCTACCCCCATGGAGCTGGTAGCGGCAGCGCAACGGGCTGATGAGCCAGCTTCATCTCCGGTCAAGCCGGCAGAGCCAGCAGCCGCTACCTCCATGGGGGCGGTGCTACAGATGAGAGCAGTTCCTTCACCGGTGAAGCGCACCTATTCTAAGGGGACTAGCAGAACCGGCAAGGGCAGGAGTCGCAGTAGTGGCCCCAAGACTTCCAAGGACAGCAAAAAATTGAAGGCAGCTCTAGTGGCAGAACTTGGATTTGATCCGGACAGAGTGGATGATCTCCCTTTCGCGCCTCTGGCTCGTCGATTTGTGAATGGACAAGTCTTGGTCACACCGGAGGACATATCGAGCTCACTGGCGTGCCAGAGGTTGCATGATTGGTACATGAAGGCGACGAATAACCTAGAGCCTGACCAAACCATGCCACGAGGCGTCAAGGTCGCTTTCAAGGAGGAACACATTTTCCACCAGGACATGGGCGTGTTGTTCTACCTGTACTTTCAAGACCTGTTCGAACTCTTCAACCTCGATGCCCTGGAGCAGACCCTGTTGAGATGCTGGACATTGTAAGTCTATAACTTCTCAGTCAATCAGTTTTCTCCATACCTATGCAACTTAATTAAGCCGTGACATGATTTTCCATTTTGCGTAGATACATGCACACCGAAGCCAGACTTACCAACGAACCTATCAGGTTTATTGACCCGGCAAGGGTGACTTGGGGGCAAACATTAGTGACAACAAAGATACAGTTCTGGAGTATGTTAAGCATGCACTGTTGTCCCAAAAGGATAAAGAGTACATCGTATTTCCTTTCAACCCTGAGTAAGTGTTGCATCACATCCAATACTTATAATTTCACCATTACACATATATCACAAAGCTGATTTGGTAGTACGTCTATATATATGCAGCTTCCATTGGGTTTTGGTCGTACTTATACCAAAATGGAACAGAGTTGTATACCTTGATTCCTCGCGAAATCCTTCACGCGACTTTGGGCTGATTCGCGACATACTTGACGAAGCGTTTATCGATTACAAAGCTCGTGGAGGGATAAGTGGCAAAGGGCCCAAGCTGCGACATAAATTTGACTTTCCGGTACATATATATCCATTACTATGTTAATATAGCATATTGACATGCTTCATAATAGACTCTTCTTAGCTAACGTATATTTGTTTGTTGTTTTAGTGCAAACAACAACCCAAGGGGACAAACCTATGTGGATTCTACGTTTGCTACCACATGGAGGTTGTCACGGGTTTCGTTAGGCGAAGACTAGCTGAGGAGGTATACCCAAATGCAAGCATTATTTTGAGTTTGTTTACATTTTGTAATTTTCTAGTCCTTATTGAGTTGATGACAGCAACAGGCATGGAAGGTTGAAGATGCCACACTTGATGAAGCTGAACTTAAGTGCATTCGAGGGATTTTTGTCTTCTTCATCAATACACAAAATCATCAATCCCGATGGCGAGTTCTATGATGGCGGCTTAGCGGACTAGCATTGTCTTTCATCTTTGTTCTAAGCACTCTATTGCAACTTTTCTTTCAAACACTGAAGTATGTGATTGCGAGCTCTAATTTTTGAACAGTGTGACTCATTTCTAGCTAGCAATTGTGAATATATGTAGCTAGCAATTGTGAATGTATAAATATGTGATTGTTTCAGTGTATCACTGTCTGTGAATATTCTGTCAAATATATATATATATATATCTGCTATTTCAGAGGGCATGGCTAGCAATTCCTGAGGCTAGCCACAAAACAGGCAGTGTTATGCCTTCTATTCACACCCATCCCAGACGGGTCAACACTTAAACCCGTCCGTGATATCAGTCATCTCAGACGGGTTATTAACTTACCCGTCTAGGATGATTTGTCATCGCAGACGGGTTATTAACTTACACCCGTTTGGGATGATTTGTTATCGCAGACGACTCGTTGGTCGGCCCGTCTGGGATGAATGATTATCGCAGACGGTCGGTCCACCCATCTGCGATGAGCTGTGTCATCACTGACCACCAATTTCGGACGGACCGGTCAACCGTCTGGGATGTTTGTTTCAGCCCGTCTCAGAAGGTCTGTTCTGTAGCAGTGCACTTTTGCTAACCTTATTATCCTCGCTTCCTCCTCCTACCCTCTTGCACCGCCATTGGTATCATCTTTCCTCTCACATTGTATTCCATCCATTTGCACTGCCAACCAAGGTCACCCTAATCAGACCTAGTGTTCAGCTATGACAACAAATACTAGGGGCTTCAACGAGCAACCGGACATCAAAACGAGCATGCATCATGTCCCAAGCAATGCAGGTCATTCATAGCATCATAGCATGAGTTCATGTTCCATAGACCATCTAGTAGGACAAAAGCCATGTGATCTCTCCCCACATCTCCATTAGCAAGAGCTGCAGGGATAGAGGAAGATTAGGTAAACGATTTGAGGATGGAGCGACGCCATCAACAATGTTTAAAAAGGCGACCCAAGGGTCCTCCCGAACATTTGGCAAAAGGCTGCAACCGCTTCTAGACCTATAACATAGGCTGGGCAGTTGGGTCGCCTAAGCAGATCCAATATGGTCAATCGCTTCTTCCTGCAACACTGTTTTGACCTCCTTCTGGTCTATTCCTCCTCCACGGCTATCGAGATAAGGTGGTTAGAGTAGTACGCTGGCTGGAGAGAGGAGAAAGGTAGCTTGAAGGACAAATAACTGTGGTCAATGAGAGGACAGATGTAACGGTGTGACGGTGCTACACAGGAGGAGACACATAGTCAACGTTGCATGGTGTTGCTATACAACAATTGCGACAATGAAAAACCTAAGATAACTAAGGTAACAATGGTCCATGATGGGCTATTGGATTAGGTGGGCCATCTTTCCTCTCATCCTGCTTTCTTCATTTCCCTCCATCTTCTTCCAGACTTGCCTCCTGTCTTCTTTTCCTTTCCTACATCCTAGCCTCTTGTGATTGTGTGCCATGTGCACAACTCATGGGTGCCGAGGCCTATTCAGTCTAGGCGCTAGTCTTCTTGGACATTATCCACTGAAGACATAGAAACCGGTAATATGTTGGAAAACAAGTCAATGATTGAAAGGTTTGGGATTTGGATTCAAACAAGACACATAAAATGCAACTCTTTTATCAAATCTCACCACCTCATCCTCCCGTTGGTCAGGGAGAACAACGATGTTGGCAACATCAGTGAAGAGCACCACAAGGGGGTGACATGCCCGTTGATCCATCAGAGGACTACACAATAGGGTGAGTGTGGCAAATATGAGGTAGTACTTGATCTCCGTGAATACTACTACCAAAATAGAGGAGGGCATAGAGAAAAAAATGGAAAGATAAAAAATATGTTAGTTCCCTTGTTAGCTCGTGCCTTGTGTTTGCTTAGCAAGCTTAGTGGTCTAAGACGAACAACTAACTTTTAACAGTGACTCTTCTTCACTATAGTCTAGGAACCTGCCATGAAGGCATATCTAATAATGTGATGTCAACATTTCTTTAGTTATGCCATAGATGATTTTTGTTGATCT
Source organism: Stipa capillata (assembly GCA_019208055.1). Lineage (NCBI taxonomy): Eukaryota > Viridiplantae > Streptophyta > Magnoliopsida > Poales > Poaceae > Stipa > Stipa capillata. The sequence goes on along the minus strand of JAGXJF010002033.1, from coordinate 312,455 downwards.
AGAGGAAAAAAATAAAAAGAGAGAACTTGCTTTCCCTAACCTAAGTAAATACTAAGGCCTCTCCCAATGCACAGGTGCTTAGGGCCTGTTTGGTTGGGCTGTGACTGTTGACAAAGGTGCTGTTGGTTGGCTGTCTGGAAAAACTACTATGGCTGTGAGAAAGTGAACATATGGCTTTTAGTTGATCCAAATCACCTACAGCATTTTAAAAATGAGCACTGAAGCTTCAACACATTGCAAAAAATTGGCAGAAGGCAGCTTTTTCAAACAGCTGAATTTACACTGCAAAGCCCACAACTACTGTTGGCAAAAGCTGCTGAAAAACTGGCCGTTTGGTTGGGCTGCAGCTTTTTCCAGTGAAAAGCTGCTGAAAAGTCCAACCAAACACCCCCTTAGATGAGGTGCTAAGTGCATGAAAGGGCTTAGCAACTAAATTCCCCAATGCATCGGTGCTTAGCTTTTTGTAGCTAAACTTCCTTCATTTAATTGTTTAGCAACTAAACTCCCCAATGCATAGATGCCACATAGGTGTTTTACATAGGTCCGGGCGCTCTTAGCATCGTTTCTTCCTGAGGTCACCAAAGTGCTCTCTCTTCTCCTTAATTGCTTTGCCACGTCAGTTTTTCCCCTATGTGACATTCTTCGCATCTGTACACCGTGGAGCACTGAGAAAGGCCTAAGAGAAAACTTATGTCTCTAAAATTGAAGATATTAAAGACATAATTATTAAATATAGAAAAATCAAACTTTTTTTTACTATTATACTATTATACTATATGTACGGTGGAATGTTGCATTCCCTGCTACTGGAGATGCATTGAAGAAGGCGAAAGTGGAGCAACCAAATTGGGCCTTGCCTGGGCTCGAAGTCGGAGAAGAACTCGTTCTTAGGGCAAAAGGAGAGGAATAAAGCGAAACCCTCGCCTCATTCTTCCCCTACCCCCGCCGCCGCACCACTTCTCCCCGCTGCGGCGAATACGCGCCTATCCTCGCCGGAGACCAGAGATCGGGATAGATCTGCCGGTAGCGATGTCGGGAACCGCGGCCCCGCGGTACGCGCCGGAGGACCCGACGCTCCCGAAGCCGTGGCGCGGGCTGGTGGACGGCACCACCGGCTACCTCTACTACTGGAACCCGGAGACCAACGTCACCCAGTACGAGAAGCCACTGCCCCCAGCGGACCAGCTGCCGCCGCCGCCGCCGCCGCTCCCGCCTCCGCCTCCCCGCAGCCGCGGCCGTGACCGCGATCGCCGGAACCGTTCCCGATCCCGCTCTCGCTCCCGCTCCCGCTCCCGTACCCTGCCTCGGCGGGACCACAGGGACTGCGACCGCGACCGCCGGCGCCACGACGAGCACAACTCCTCCAAGTCAGCGTCTTCCCGCCACCATCTTCCTCCGGTCGCCGCCGTTCCGATCGTCGCGGCCCCGGATGATCCGTCTGCCGAGGCGTACCGCCGGCGCCACGAGATCACCGTCGTCGTAAGGATCTCCCACCTCTCCTCCCGTTGCATCTTGCCCGTGCTCCTAGCATGTTTACTTACCTAGCACCTACTGTTTGGTTGGCCTGCTGATTGTAGGGGGATAACGTGCCGGCTCCCATAATTGCGTTTGACTCTGGTGTCATCCCGCCCGAAATACTCAAGGAGGTATGCATAAGCTTGGTGATGAATCATCACCCACGGTCTAACACTAACCCAAACAGAGTTGCATGCAAGGGATCAAGGTCGCCCAGTTCGTCAAGCGTGTTGGATCACGGAGATGCGCTCTGGTTGCACGCCTGTTTATCTTTATCTGCTTGATTGTGCTAAATCAGGGCCGTCTGCGAGTCTCAATTACTTATCTACATCTCTGTGGCAGATGCGATATTTGCTCCAAGGTGGAGCTAATGTCGTACCCTGCCTCATGCGCCCTCGGCCAGTCTATTATTTCGGCGGGCTGAGGGCAGATGTCGTTGATGGAGCTGCCAAGGGTGGGTGGACACCTGAGGCGGCTCGCTCCCTCCTGCCAGGGGGGCTGCCCATGGCGTAAGGGGCACCCACGTTGGCTCATGCTGATTTGTTGCTCTGTTTCCAATTCTTGGGAAAGGCTCCTCGCATGGATGGTGGGCCTCTTCTGGGGCCTATGGAGGTCTCACCCAGGCTGCCAATGTCCAGATATAGGACTGGTTGGCAGCTGCTGGAAGGCGCCTGTGGATGAACGATCCATGGCTGACCGAGCCTGTCTCCAGGGATTCTGTTAGAGCCTTTTCTACTTCACCTTGTGTCCACAAGTCTACGCTTTGCGGATGCACTTTCTTTTGTACGACCTTAAATTGACTTCATGCATTGTTGATTATTTGTTATATTCACTACATAGAGTTAAAGAGGGAAACTATAGCAGATATAGGTAAAACACATTAATCATATCGTTATTGTATACTTATTTGGTCTGCCTTTGCTTTTCTTCCCCTTTCTTGTTTCCAGATACAACGTGCTGGATTCCCAAGTCCAACGCCAATCCAAGCCCAGTCATGGCCAATTGCCTTGCAGAGTCAAGATGTTGTAGCTATTGCAAAGACGGGATCTGGAAAAACTCTTGGGTATTTACTTCCTGGATTCATGCATATTAAGCGTCTGCAGAACAGCACAAGGTCTGGCCCAACAGTGTTAGTTTTTGGCGCCTACAAGAGAGCTTGCAACACAAATTTTGGAAGAAGCAGTGAAATTGGCAGATCGTCCAGAATTTCTTGCACAGTAAATTTTCTTCACCATGCTTCTCTCTGGATTGTATGTTCACTGTCTGATCCTCTGTTCTTGGTCTCTTTTTAGTGCTTATATGGTGGCGCTCCGAAAGGTCCCCAGTTAAGAGATCTAGATAGAGGGGTTGATGTTGTTGTTGCAACACCTGGAAGGCTGAATGACATTCTAGAAATGCGAAGGATAAGCCTAAAGCAGGTCTCATACCTTGTTCTGGATGAGGCTGACCGCATGTTGGACATGGGGTTTGAGCCACAAATACGGAAGATAGTGAAAGAGATACCTTCGGGTCGGCAAACCCTTATGTACACTGCTACTTGGCCTAAGGAAGTCCGAAGAATTGCAGATGAGCTTCTTGTTCACCCTGTCCAGGTGACCATTGGAAGTGTTGATGAGCTTGTTGCTAATAAAGCTATTACTCAGGTACAGGACTTGCCTTGCACACTGAATTGATGATACTTGAAAGTATTCTCTTTTCATTTCATGCAGTACATCGTCATGAGATATGAATTTGGTTTTATTTTGTGCTGTTGTATCTATTTCCTAAATAAACTCATGTTATAGAAACTGTTCCTATTTTGTTATCTTGCCTGGCAGCACGTGGAGGTGATCATGCCCTCAGAAAAGCTTCGGCGTCTGGAGCAAATATTGCGATCCCAGGATTCAGGTTCAAAGATACTAATATTCTGTACCACCAAGAGAATGTGTGACCAACTTGCAAGGACACTCACTAGGCAATTTGGAGCTGCTGCCATTCATGGCGACAAGTCCCAAAATGAAAGAGAGAAGGTTCTGAGTCAATTTCGATCTGGACGATCTCCTATTTTGGTCGCAACAGATGTTGCGGCGCGAGGTTTAGACATCAAAGATATCAGGTTATGGTTATACTGTTTTCCGTTCTATGTTATGATTTTTTTTATTTGATATCCCATGCCACTATCATTTTATCGAAGGAAAATAATTTAAAAATACAAGGTGTTCCTCTATGTTTTTATAGGACCAACAATCATCCTAATTAACAGATTGACTACTTATGGAACAATTTGAATGTCTGTATGGGTTAGATGGATGCCCAAGCAATCCAATATAACAGAAGTGCATGATATGACATGGATGCACTAAGCTAGAGTAATTAAAATGGAAGTAGGCAGTCAATAAGGCCTCAGTTATCAATCATGTGCAGTAAAGGTTGCTGAAACAAATTGAACTGCTATTCATTATATCATCTCCAGCTAAATATACTGATTGAAATCATTCTTGATCAACTACATGAAAGCTAGTGCAAATGTGCACAGAATCTTGAAGATAACATGCCATTTTGTTCTTGAAAGTTTCAGCATTGTTTTAATGTATAACTCTTGACTTCCACCTCTTCAAAATCTCAGCAGTGACCTTGCAATATCTTTTCTGCCTTGGTCATGTCTTGAGATCTGATACCAGCTTATACTACATGTATGTGCTGTTTTGCGCATGACATGTTGAGGATTGTATTAGTTAAAAGTTCCTCTTGTTTTCTTGACATAGGGTTGTGATCAACTATGACTTCCCCACTGGTGTTGAAGACTATGTTCACAGGATTGGCAGGACAGGAAGGGCTGGTGCCACTGGTTTGGCCTATACATTTTTGTGTGATCAGGATTCAAAATATGCTGCTGATCTTATTAAAATTTTGGAAGGGGCAGACCAACATGTTCCTCGTGAAGTAATGGACATGGTTTCTCGGGGAGGGCGTGGTAGGAAGCGTAACAAATGGGCAACCCGCTCAGACAGGGGAGTTTCACGCTCTGAACTGGATTCAAGGTATAGCGGGAGAGATGGACTGTCAGCATCTTCTGGGAGATTAGAGAGTAGTCGCAGTGGTCGTGGAAAGGATGATTACGGTGGCCACCGTGGCAGGTATGTTCCTGATATTCCTTTTTTGTGGACATGATGGACATGCTTCATTGGTTACTCAATAAACTTGTACTATCTGAGTTTGCCATCTGCTTGCTATAGGACGTTTTCGCATTAAACAACCAGAGTCTAGGTCTTGTTAGTTTACTAAGAGTAATATGATTTGAGATTAGGATTTCATTATGTAATATGAGTATTTACATCTGACCAATGTTTTATTGCTGCTCAGTGATTTGTGTTTCTGAGCCAACTACTGGTCCTTACTGTTTCTGGTGTTGACAGGCATGATTATGGTGGATCTGATGGACGGTCTCGCAGGTCTGGTAGAGGTCGCAGTAGAAGCCGTAGCAGGAGTGATAGTGATAGGCACACCCCAAGTCCTAAGAGGCGCCGCCATGACGTGCGGGCTAGCCGTAGCAGGACTAGAAGTCGGAGCCGCAGCAGCAGCAGGAGCAGGAGCAGGAGCAGGAGCAGGAGTTACACTAGGAACCGTCGTGCTAGCCGCAGCAGAGTCGTAGCCCTGGTGCTAGCCGTAGGACGGAAAGAAGAGCTGGCTCTGGGTCTACACGTCCTGACTCTGGTCGCTTGGTGGAGCACAGAAGCTCACCCAGAGTTCACGACCACTCTGACCAGAAGATGGCCAGCACCTGGAGGATGGGAAGATGGGAAAGGTTGATCTTGATCGCCCGCCAGTCCGCAGGATGACAAGTCTGCTCCATATAGTCCTGTGTATAATGGCAAAGGCAGGGGCTCAATGAGCACTAATGGTCAGCCGATGGTAGACGCCAAAGCTGTTGAAGTTACTGAGAAGCCTGATCATGCATCGCCACCTCACCAAAACAAGACCAGGGAGGAAGAAGAGGAAGGTATGATAGACGAGGATGGAGAGGAAGGAATGATAGCTGAGGATGATCCTCGGGCTAGTGCAGCTGTGCAGAACGGTGATGATAACTGATCGTGCTGACAACCGTTCAGGAGCAGCTGAGCAGCCGCTGGCATTTGTAGTGACGCTTTGAATGATGAATTACCGGAAGCTGTCTATGAGCAGCTGTAGTCGCAATTCGCAATCTACAAACAATCCGTGTTTAAGACTTGTTATGATTGAATTGGGTTCTATTATATCATTGTACTTGTCTTTGTTGTTACGGTAGAACTTATCAGGTGGTAGCCCTGCCATTTATGGACCAGAGTCAGAGATGTAAGTCATGCAAGGTTACATGTAAAATTAGGTTCATGATTATTCTTGTCTTGTGACTATGTTGCGTGTAAATACTTTTATGATTATTCTGATGCCTTGTGGGTGCTTGGAAAACTTGTCCCGTTTGGCGTGGATTATCGTAAGCTAGTTTGGTTAAACCATTTTTAGTATTTAGGTGTTTTGAACGGCAATAATTGGATAAGAATATCTATCTTGCCATAATCTGATTTATCAAATTACACAACCTTTCTCTCACAGCCAACTGGAAATAAAGGGTCTGTTCGGATAACGGGAAAAACATAGGAATGCAAGTGCAAAAAGAGTATTATAAAACATCAAAGAATTATAGTGAGTCTTTGGACAGAATACAGGAAAAATATCTCGACCTTACGCAAATGAGTGGAAAAAATAGGTTGAAATAGATGTTGAAATTTTATGAAATCGAGGCACACAAGAGTAACGCATCAGAATTTGGTAGCAATATTTCTATAATCTAAAGGATCTTTAAGAAAAGGATTTTGAAGGATTGAAATTCTATAAAATTTCTGCAGTCCAAAGATGGTCTAAGTAGTGCACAACAACCGTGCTGAGCCTATATGTGCTCTGGGCTGTGGAAGGAAATAACTCGTCGGCCTCCTTCGGAATAAAGAGATTCTGGAAGAAAAGTGGAGGATTACAATTTTTTTTTCTTACATACAATTTGGATCAGCAAAGTAACCTTATAGGATAGAAAATTTTCCTTAGAAATCTCAACACAAGTTTTAACCTCATGGATGTATTCCTTTGAGAGTTCTAATGCATTTGTTCTTACATGAGCTCTAACCTCTCTAATGAAGTACTCTCTCCGTTTCACTATATTTGCTCTTAACCTCGGGATACTCTGTTTCAAAATAACTATCAATTGAGTAAATTAATAGTGCAGTATTGTGTGATTCCACTCTATAATCATATTAAATTGTTCTGCATATGTTTAAATGGGTGTCTTATGTTATTTAGTAGGTAAATGCGTGGTCAATTTTCATTTACTTCTTTTCTTAGAATAAATATTTCTTTGGTCTCCGCGTATGGTGGGCTAGAGATAGATATAGTGAAATAGAGAGAGTAATACATAAACTCAAAATTTCTACACTTTTCCTATTCAACATTCAATGTCCTCATCTACCTGTGGTTTTTTTTCTATATGATTAAACATGTCATATATTAATCTTATGCTTTTTCTATTTCCGTGCTTTAAGAGTTCTGCATTCAAAGAGGCCTTCATGTTTTGACACGATTCTTGGAAGGTCTCAACTTAATTTTTTTGAGACATGAATGTCTGTACTTATGGAGGTGCAACTTGAGTACGGTGATACATGCGCCAAAATTTTGAGCTTCAACGAGATAAGCGAAGAACTGACACTCGAGTGTCACAGTACAATGTTAATACCATGGTACCTGTGCTTCTTTCCATTCATAGTTAAAAAAATGTCATAGTCCACACGGATCAGTCTCCAAAGCTAAGGCTATCTGGGGACAAGGGCATGTAACACCACATTGTTGTTCTGCAAGGAGCTATCACGCGAGTCTTTTCTTTGGAAGAAAAACTAGCAGGAGTACCGCTTTTTCTTATAAATAATGTAAAATAATTACAACGTTACATAAAAGAAAGTATGAAAAAACATAAAGCAACCGGCCGTAGTCTCAGAAGGAAACAAAAGTGACTACTCACCATGGCTACGGTCTCCGGCGTAGGGGTTTGATAGCGCAAATGCGTGGAGTCGTAATCTAATGTCTTCCATGGTTCGAGAAGCCTACTTTGTCCATGGTCTCAATTTGTGATTGAATATCCTACTATTGCGCTCTTTCCATAAGTTCCATACTGCGTAGATAATCATTCCATCTAGTCGGTGCTTTTCCTCTCCTGTTATGTCCTTCGTGGATTTCTCCCACCATTCGCAGAACTAAGCCTCACTGTTGGCATCAAAACGGTTTATCAGCATGTCGTGAATTCGTGCTATGTGTTTCCACACCTACCTGACAAAAACACAGTGCAAGGAGAGGTGCACAGCGGTCTTGGCATGAGAACCACACAGCGTGCATGTAACCATGCATGAATCTTGCATTTGTTCTCCGCCTGGGCCGACCAAAGCATAGAGGTGTGGAAGCAGGCATACGAACCAACGAATTGGGCATTATACACAGTTTTTGCCAAGTAGAGGCCATGGCTAGTCCACCTTCAGCAGATGGCATCGGGGGGGTGTTCACATCCCTTTGAACCATTGAGATGAGATCCAAAGTTTGACAAATTGGTGAGTTTGCTCGGTCGTGTTCATTGCATCGAGGGGTCTTGTCCATCTGTGCTCCTGGAGCTCCATTGCCACACTTTTTTTTGCGTTGTACCAGCAAGAAAGCTCAAGGGCGATGTTGCACAGTGGCCCCCCATGCAGCCAGCGAGATGTCCAAAAACGTATCTTGTTTCCATCTCTGATGGTGATTACTGTGGATGCATCAAAAAGCGATTTGTCTTCCATGTCGCAAGGTGTAGACATGCCATGCCATGGCTTAATTTAGTTGCTCCATTATCTCCAAAGCCAAGCGCAGCCTTAGCATCCGCCCAAATTTTGGAATGTCTTTGATGCCCAGGCCACCCATATGTTTCAGTCTGCATACCTGCTTCCAGCTGACAAGGCAATGTATGCTAGAGCAGATTTCGTCGCCTTTCTAGAAGAAACTCCTCATGATTTTCGTGCTTTCTTTATGGCCCATTTCTCTAGCTTAAAAGAGGAGAGGAAATAGACCAAGCAAGGGGATAACACATAGTTTATTAGTGTCAGCCAGGCAACCCGAGTTAGGAGCTTGCCTTTCTAGCCAGCAACACGTGACGTGAGCTTGTCGAAAATTGGTTGGACATCGATGCGGCCAAACCGAGAAGTGTGCATGGGTAGCTTGAGGTAGGTGCAAGGGATGACTTTAGCTGCACCGGAAAGTGCTCAATGGTTTGTTGTAGGTCGATCTCATGATAGCACATGACATAAATCTCACTCTTTTGAATGTTCTTCATGAGTCCGGTGCTTTCGTCAAGAATCTGTAGGCAAGCATGGATAGCTCGCAGTTCGAGCCTCTTGGGGTGGGTGGATGATAGCCATATCGTCAACATACAGTGAGATCCTTAGGGTTGCTTTGGGCAATGGTTGTAAAAGGTGCATCTCAGAAGCTTTGGATAAAATACTTTGCAACGATCGATTGCCATGATGAATAGGAGTAGTGAAAGGGGGTCTCCTTGGCGAAGTCCACGGCGGTGCCAAATTCTTTGCCCGCGCTCGACGTTCACTATGACCCTAGAAGCGGAGCCGAGTATGCTTGATACCCAATTTCTCCATCTAGGGCCGAAACCCATCGCCTATAAGAGCTTGAGAAGGTACTCCTAACTAACTATGTCAAAAGCCTTCGCTATTAAGAGTTTGAGGAAGAGTGCCAGTATCTTCTTGCGGTTTAGCGTTTTAATGACATTCTGGATGTATTTTATTACAACATACAGAAATAATAGGGGTGATGCTCTCTGTGGTATCTCATAGGTACAATGTTGTAACATGCATGAGCTCACACAGACGTATCTCATAGGTACAATGTTGTAACATGCATGAGCTCATAGGTACAATGTTGTAACGAACCCATAAGAATTATAGGACTGCTGTTTCTCGGTTTCCAAATTTATTCGGCCTCAAATTTAGATATTTATGTGTTTTGCTAGTTGTTCTTCTATAATGGAGGAAGTCCTTGTTACTCCCTTCAAGTATTATAATTGTTTAGATAACTTTTCGATGTATTTTTTTGGCTCACTTATTTTTTCAAGTACCAATACCATTTATTTGACCCCTATCTTTGGTTTTAGACCCTTATTTGCTGACTTGGATAGTGAAAATAACTTTCTCTCCATAATCAAGTTGTAATATTATTGGATTATTGTGTTCCAATGCAACGGCCATAGTTTGATAAGAATACCTATCTAGCTATAACCGGAATTATCAAATGGAGCAATGAACTTTACACAACCTGTTTTTCACAGCAACTTGAAAATTAGTGCACAACAATCATACTGAGCCTATGAGCTCTGGCCTGTGGCAGGAAAAAAGTCTTCATGTTTTAAGTCGATTTGTTGGAAGACCTGACTTATAAAGGTGCAACTTGGGTTGTTGCTAGCGGCACTTGTCTAAAGGCACTTTCTAATTTATTTTTGCACGAGTGTCATAATATACTTAAAGACATTTTTTATATTGTAGAGACACTTTGTCGTGACACTTTAGAAAGTGTCTTAAATGAAGAGACATTAGTTGAGACATTTTGATAAAGAACATGGAATGACCACTGTAGTCTTTTTTGAGGCACTATTCAAATTGTCACAAATCATGTAGAGATATTTTTTGAGACATTTAGAAAATCAACCTAATCTTTCATCTAGAGACACTCTTTGAGACATTTTTCATTGTCTGGAGTCTATGTTTGAGAAATGTCATATATTACTGATGAAAATTACAATGTAAACATAAACAAATTGTCTTGTGAGGTTCAAATGTTTAGAGGTGTAAGTTGTTTTCCAAAGGTCTTGAGTTTGAGGATTGCTTTTAACATATTTTATCTTTTTTTGTTCTAGTAGAGTATAGAGGCACAATATAGTGCCTCTATAAATGTCTTATAAAGTGTAAATATAATTTTCTTAGTGCCTCTTTAGCCATAATGACACTGTGTATAATGACACCTCTATGACAATTGTAGAAAGTGTATCTACAGTTATGTAGAGACAACTGAAGTGCATCTCAAAATAGAGAAGAAGATCAAATTCGCCACCGACAGCGGCAACGAAGAAAAGGGCGAAGGTGCCTCCACCAGCAAAGAGGGCATCAAGGGGTCATGGCCAAGACGGTGCCACCACCGAGTGGAGGAGACCACACCAGCCCATGTCTCACCGAAGCCGGCTCACGTCGCACGAAGAAGACCACGATACCGCGCTCCAGATTGGGTAATGCTTGCATGGCGCCATTGCCTCCTCTGCTTCCATATCCCTGCTTGCGACGCCGGCGTCCTCACATCGACGTTGATGGCGCACATCTCCAGTGATCATTAAATATCCCTGCCTACCACTCCCCCGCCGTCAAGCCAGCTTTTCTGGTGCTAAACTCGGGTATGTTGGAAGGTGAGTTCAAATTCCAATTGAATTTTGGTCACCAGATGCAGCACCTTACCTTTACAGATGCATTGCAAGTTCTGCTCTCTGCTATTGTTGCAGTAGGTGCACTGATCTAACAATTATAAGTTTACTTCTTAAGTTTTGATCGAGTTCATGCCAACGATTAGAAGTGGCCTTTTGAAGATTTAGTATGATTGATTCATTTAAAAAAATTTCATGGGTTAGGGAAATGTCAGGTTATGAGAAGCTTCGAGATGGTAACATCATCTTGGTCTAAGTTTTGAGGTACTGAGGTATGCCTATGTTAATTTTTGACCCTTTCTCTGTAAATTATGCCTAAAGATACCATTTTGTTTTCTTGCTAATGGCAGTTCTGAACTTATAGTAGGTTGTAGGAGTCAACAAGTCGATGAGCTAAAAGATGCAAGGTTGTGCTCATATTATTCCGGTACGTTTTCTTTTTAGTATGTCGAAATAATTTTTAAAAATAATCACTAATCATGTACGTTATATTGCTGACTAAATGATGGATCTCACCTATTTTTGTTGTAATCTACTCATCAGTTGTCAATGCTTTGAGCATCACCTGAATGCTGTAACTATTACAGTTCAATTTAAGACTGCATATTTGATATTTACTGCAACGGAAAGTCATAACAGTGCATTTAATTTGAAACCCAATTCGATGTTCTTTTTTACTATAAGGAGTCTAAACAAATCTTTACCTTTTGTGTTTTATGCATCTTGCATCCTATAGGAGCATTACATTTTTTAAAGCATCTACATCTTGATCTATATGTCAATCATTTCTGTACTATCTAAACAAATATCGTTACTATATAATGTTTTGTGCTCCAGGGAGGTAAATGAAGTAAGGGATAATCTGGTGGTGGGGTTTGATCAAACCACTAAAGTTGCATCAAGCAACACATACTCGTTGGTGAGTGATCTTATCAATTCAGCTAAATTTCATTGACCCGTATTCCATTGCTGCTGATGAAGTTCCATTCGAACCATGTGCAAGCATGTCTTTTGCAACAAGTGCAAGAAGAAAGCCCCCAAGAAGATTCATAAAGCTGAGAAGAGATGCATAAATGCAACAAGCTAAATGATCTTGTCGGTGGGCTAGGAGATATGATACGTAAGTAGCGAGGACAAATTAGGAGTGTTGTGTTGTAAATCAGCACGTCACAGCATTGCTCAACGTTCAAGTTTCTAAATTGATTTACCTCAATACATCACGACATTGCTTCAACACCCATATTTCTAATCAACTTACTTTAGCACATCACCGCATTGCTTCAGCACTCATGTGTCAGTGTTGTCCAAGTCATGGTTGTGATGGTGGAGTTCAACATGTATCGTGTATTTTCCTAATGAGTATTTTGGTTGATACAATTAGATCTATCAAGCTTCAGCTCCACGACTAGCTTACAATGTAGTTTGTTCTAGAAAAGAGTTAAGATAGGCCAATGTGAATCTATGGAGTATTTGTCGATTTCATCTTATAAGGCTTGGGTGTTTCTAGTTTGCTGGAAGTGTAGCTTAGCTTCATGTTTACCCTTCAGCCTGACCATCTAGAGGGGAGTTTTAAACTTCAACTGCTTTTGCTTTATATTGAGAACAAGAGTTATATATTGCTTAAGTTTGCTATCAAACCTTTTTTCCCTCATGAAGGAGATAGGGTTGAAAATTAGAAGGCATGCATATTGAGCGACACCACTTGATATGGAGGGGATCTTGATCTTGACGAATGGAATGATAACTAGAAAAGCCTTTCGAGACTTGAAACCAAATCGACAATTCTCTTGATGAATGCCACGAATTCTCTTGATGAATGCCACGAATTCTATGAATCCAAGAGATAAACAAAGTCTAAGGTGGATTCCCCAACCTAGGAGGGATGAACCCTAGGTTAAGTAGCAAAGCTCTACTTAGTTTCAATACATCAAGTTTAACCCTAATGAGAGGTGGGGGAGGGGTATTTATAATCCTACCCCCTCATCCACTTAAGTTTGGGCTATGAGCCTCACAAGCCCGCAGGCCACTTAGCTGTGTGCAAACAGCTTGTCCGGAGCATCCAGATGAGATTCATCCGGAAGGTCTGGACAATCCTTTGTGTTCGGTCTTGAAGTGGTCCGGAGCATCTAGACAACCTTGATCCGGAGGGTTGGGGTACTCCTTCAGTGAACGTTTGGTGGGTCCGAGTAAGCGCATCCAGAGTGTCCAGGTGTTCTGGAGCTTTTGTCCGAGAGGTTGAGCTTGCTCGAAGTTTCTGGGTGGGTCTGGCTCGGATGCTCGATTGAGTCCTTACCTTCTGTCCAGGGAAGTTGTAGGTGCTCGGAGTCCCCGACCAAGCCTGGCCCAGATACTTTGTATGGCATACCCGGTTTTAAGGCCGGATACGTCCTTTGTGATTACTGTACTGGTCCCTGGATCAGTAGCCAGTACACATAAATCCTTGATAACATATACATACAATACCGAGTTCATATTACATAGATAGACCTTTATGGTCAAGGTTCAACACCAGGCCTATTGGCCGAATAAAACAGCAGTGGAATTAAAACATAGCGTAGTGGATAACCCATCGACATGCCAAACCAACAGGCAGCCGACTGGGGAGAAACGTCCTAACCCTCGAAATCGCTGTCAACCGCTTCAAAGTCGAAATCTTCTTCGTCCTCTGGCCAAATCAACAAGCCAGGTGAGTACATTGAATGTACTCCCAAGCAATCCCCACAGGAGGATTATACAGCTATATTTCATGCAGGAGTATTTAAAAAGGGCAGCTCTAACCTATGTTGCTGGTTGTGCGGAAATGTAAGTTCTGAATTTGAAATACTGAATAATAGATTGTAGAAGCATTTTGAAAACTAATGGTAAATCAAGTAGCATCTCATCACATTCCATCTCGTCTCATCTTATCTCATCTCATGCGGTAAACACCGCTAATCAGCTTATAACCTATTACCGATAGCTCCACTTACTGTCCATGGCACCATCCATCGAATGGCAGTTTCCACCCATCCGATAACTAGGCTTTCCATCACTAGACCGTATTCCATCCACATCAGGCAATACGGCCGTTTCTTTACTTCGGCAATTTTCTTACCATCGACGCGTGGCCTAAAATTGCCCACTGTGGGCACGTCATGCCCACGTCCTTAATCCCATTTCCCATCTTTTGCAAACAAACCTTAGTCTAACCATTGTGTGGCTACGCCAGTTCATGTCCATGATCGAGGACGCAGCTATTCGAATAGTTTTTAACACTCTGCAGAGGTTGTACGGCTTTACCCACAAGATGTAATAATACCCTTTAATGCCAAGTACTAACTAATACACCTGATGAGGCGTATTGGCAGGGATATTACAACGAAACCCTTCGCCTGCGTTAATACTAGAGTTGGACCCGCTAAATGAGATTTACCTCAACTCCGATTGTGCCCAGGCAGCCTGACATCACAATCCGGAGAAACACTCATCTTTGTGTCGAATCTCTACCCACGTCTAAATGGAGCTCACTAAGAATCCCGACCCATATTGCACCGTGGAGATTCTCTAGGGATACATATCCTACCTAGCACTTTCTTCTTACTTCCCACGGGTCCGAACTCTAATATTAGGCAGGTTACCGAGTCAAGTCCTTCCCATAAAGGACATGTGGACGTACGGTGGGGAAACTGGTTTAGCGGCACTTAGGCTCGGTCCTTAACTGATTCGAGTAAGACTCCAGTTCATCATCATTCACCATGTAGCCTTTAGCTACTTTATCGTTCTCCGAACCACCTTACATTCTCAATTGAATCGAAACATCTCCACTTTCATTTTAGGGTTTTGGCAAACATTTCTTTTAAACAGGTCACCTCGGAAAGTATACACGATTCGAAGGTTTTAATCCCATACCCAAGAGGTTTGTATAATCCGGACCAAACTTTTAGTTTTTATCTATAGCGGGGCTAAGCTTGGCTACTGCCTATAACCTTAGCATTTCGTCGGTCGGGAACCAACCGACGAATCATCTAGGGTTACAAGGATCAGGTATTCAATCCTAAGTCATATGCGACTACGGGTATATCTGAGTCTACATAAAATATTGTTGCTAAACATAGCATGCATGTTTCAAAAATCAAAATAATTATGCTTCGCAAATATAGGATTTGACATGATCAAAGTGGGGGAAGAAGCTTGCCTGGTAGTTCCTGTTCTTGCTCCTGAGGCGAGGGTGACTCCGGGTTTTCCTGGCGCACGTATTTCACTCCGCGAACTACGCGTCGAAAGAAGGCAACGAATAAGAAACAATCCAAACATTTCGATAAAACCAAGCAACATGCATGATGAAACAGCCGATGATAAAAGATGAACTAAAAGGGGTTTCAGAACGACCGAGATAGGATTTCGGGTTTCAGACGGTGATTGGAAAATGGAGATGCATATACCTAGGTTTAGGTGTGAGATTAGGCCTTAGGGTTTTAGAGCATGGATCTACGGAAACAAGGAAAATTATCGACGATGGGTATATGCAAAATGTCACATGATATGACGATGCATTTTGGTTGAATGGGAGTTCTTGCTGAGTTTACATTCCAAAATTTCTTTTGTCCAAACGAGGTATGGAGTATCACAGGTGTTTTAGGGTTGCTGGATGGGAGGGAACTTATTTTAGGGCTGCTCAAAGGAGGTGTGTGTATATATATATATAGGATAAGATGGTTTAATGATTTTAAAGAAATAAACCCAACACATGGTTCTCTACTGTTTCCAAAAGGTTTGAATTTTGAAAATATATTAGAATCAAAAGATGGGAAATAGCTTAAGGGTTTTAGAACCGGAATCAGAAGTGAGAAAACCAGCCGTTAAGGCCTTGAACCGGCTGGACTAGAATTCACTGCTCTAAAAACCAAAGCAGTGTGATAAATACGCTTCCCGACTAGGCCATTGTGCCTTTCAGCTGTCGGCAACGGGACAGAGGTAATGCACTTTAATGGGTCGGACGCAGGGATTGCAAATGCGCTAAATTAAGGGAGGAAACGGCAACTCGCTAGACTTGTGTGCTTTACCCCTTCGGCATGCTCCCGTTGTTTCGGGTGGACTGAGATGGTCGGCGGTGCACTAGCTCGGTCCGGAAGGGGGGCCGCAGATTCAAGGGAAGGAGGCGGCCAAGGTGAGAGAGAGGGATCCCTGGCTTGGCTCGCTCAACCGGATAGCTCGGTTTTGGCTTGGCGACTCGGCTTGGTGTGGAGCAGAGGGGGCGAGTGGGGTTGAGCTGAAGGAAAACTCGGGCGGCTTGAGCTAGAGGAGGAGGAGATGGGGAAACTAGGGTTGTAGGGCAGCTCGGCGCGGATGGAATGAAAGCTTGAGGTGCTCGGGTGCTTCTTTTATAGCCAGAGCCGGAGCTCAGGACGATGCCGCCACCGGTGCTTGCCTTGACTCGGGATGGGACGACTCAGGAGGGGTGTTAATGGCGGCCGGAGCTGGTGCATGGCGAGGATAGGCTAAAGGAGGGTGAAGGGGGTCGTCTGAGGCACAACTGTTGCTCGGATGAGCCTCGACGATGGCCGGTGCAGCGAGGGGAGCAGCGAGTGCACACTGTGGCAAGACTGGACGCGTCCAGAGCATGTCTGGAGCGGCATGGGCATGCCACCAGGTGCCATAGGATGATTTGCTACGCTCTACAATGTCACTGAGGTCCCTAACCACATGTTCAGGAGTTCTGCAAAGCTGGGCACCTAATGGTGTACTACGGTTCATGTGATTCTTTGGATGCTAGTGCCTGGCATAAGTGAGCTTAATTAGAAAGGATGGGACGTGAGCTGCCAGGGTTCCTTAAAGAAGCTGAGTGGGGGAAAGACGGAGTGAGGTGACCACTCCAAGAATTGGGGCAGCTTTGGCTGAGGAATTAATATGATCTCATGCGAGATGCCAATCGAAACGAAGGTGTTCGATGCATGCCTTACCTAATTTCTGCACGTGACTTGCCCATGTTTTTAAGTGATGGGGCTTCTGGACAAGTGAGGAGCGTTGGGGAACTTTATCGGAATTTTCCGAAAGATATTTGTAGGGCTTGCAGTACAACGCCCAATATTGCCCTAAGTTTTAATATCTTCATATCTCCATATTTTGCATTGGCCATCTATATTTTAAATTATATTTGGGTTAAGGACATTGCTAGGGTGTTCCAGGATTTTATTCGGGATTTTTGGACAAGTCGAGAAGTGGTAGACTTCGTGATTAGGGTTTTTGGGAAGGAAGGATTAAATAGGACAGAGGGGGAATCGGGGGTCGGAACTAGGGTTCCGGAGTGTGGCAAGGTAGGGAGATGGATAGGGATCTCTTCGGATCTCAACATGATACCCGAGGTTATTTGGTGGTGAGGTACCGCGAGCGTACCAATGAGTACAGCTCGCGCGAGGAGATAGGGTAGATTCCCGCAGTAGGGTTTTAGATCGGAGGGTTGCGAGAGGGGTGAGATTAAGGATAAAATGCATGCGATGATTAAGATATGCCTAACATGCAGGGTTTCATGCTAAAATGTGGGAGTAGAAAATCAGGGCGTGACACTTTGAGTGGGACTTCTTCACTCGCTGGAGTTTTTCCTCCAACCTTCCTTTGTATGTAAGCACTATCACTAGTGTGTTACCTCACCACATCCAGATCTTCGTGCGATATCTTGTTCCCTCTAGGCCGTAAAGCCCCAACAAGAGAGACTTTGCTCTGATACCAATTGAAGGATCAAGATGTCGGCCTAGAGGGGAGGGGTGTAGGTGAATAAGCAATTTTAATCAATTTTCAACTATTCTAGCCATTATGTGGAATTAAAGGTTATCTAAAGCAAGGTTAATATGAATATGAACTATATATCACACAAGGAGGATGAGTAGAACTAAACTTGTGAAATATAAATGCGAGAAGAAATAACCGAAAGGAGACAATTTGTTTGTTGTTGGGGTTTGGATTCTTGAGGGAATCCTACGTCTCCGTTTGGGGAGCTCGATCACTCTTGATCAAGAGCCAGCTTCCTTTCAAGCCTTTATCCCTCGAGTATGCTCTTGCATCTTCTCAACTTTCTCTTGTTGATTCTTCACTTTAGGAGACAAATCCCGACCTTCACAGACTTTGTGGCTCATCACAAAGAATGGGAGATCTCAAGAACTCCTAACCATCTAGAAGACCTCAACCTCCAAGAATAAAAAGTTGATCTCAGATTAGATTAGAGGCAGCCCTTGCTTGATGCTCAACTATGGCTCAAATCTCACACTCTATCAAAGATCTCCTCATAGAGATGAGCTTAGAGCTTGAGGAGGTGTGGCTCTACACTTAGAGGGCAGGAGAATAGAATGGCCAAAGGTTCTAAAATCAAAGGAGGCGTGGGGTATATATAAGCAGCCCCTCAAAAACTAACCATTATGCAGAAAGCAGGTAAAGTCGGAGACTCCGACTTCACTTCGGAGGTTCCAACATTTCAAAACCAACGGCTATTTCTGTGATCGGAGAGAGTCCAACATCAAATCTTGGAGACTCCGGAACAAAGTCAGAGATTCCATCTTTTCAAAACAAAAGGACTGAGAGGAAAGCCAGTGATTTCGACTTGGAGGCCACATACTCCAGAAAAGAAATGATGCAAAGATATGCGAGGTCAAAAGGATTTCCCAGAAACTCTGAATTTTGAACTCGGATACTCCGATATAAACTCAGAGCTTGGACATATCGAGATTTCATAGAGGCTCAAATGAGCTAGGACAGAGAGCAAACTTGTAGGCTCTAACTTAGAACTCAGACACACTCAAAGAAATACAGACTCCAAAAAGCTCCTGGATGCTCCGACCTAGAGACAGAGGGATTTCAAGAGAGGTCAGAATGCAATCTTGGAGACTGAGAAAATCTCAAAAGCTCTGACATCTAGAGAACAGGAGGAATGGGAAACTCAGAGGTGCCGATTTCCCTTAAGTCCACACACTCAAAACAATCTCAGAGACTTCGACATGAACACGGGGACTCCGACTTTTACTAATAGAGTGAGGACAAAAGGTTTTAAAGTCTTTTTAAATGGGATTTTGAATCCTAGTTGAGCATTTTCTCCAAGGTGCACTCCTTTGAAAGGATCATAGGTGCCGACTAGAGGGGGGTGAATAGGAGGCTAACCAAATTTTAAATAATTACTTCAAATTAACAGGTTTAAGATTTAGCAGGTTTAAGGGTTTAGCTAGCTGTGAGACAGGTCAACTACTTAGGCAGTATTTCATATGTAAATTAACATGTAGCTGTCACACAGGTGGCTAACACAGGTAATCTAAAAGCCCTAAACAGATATATGACAGATAGCTGTGTAACAGGTAACTGGCACAGATATGAGATAAGCAATAAGGCAACTGTGACACAGCTAGATTAACACAGGCAATGAGAAATGATTGCAGCTAGATTATGTATATCAGTAAATCACACAAGCATGCAAATCAGATGAGCAAGTAAGTATAGACTGAAAAGTACTCAGAGAGACAAGGGGTTTTTCACCGAATTTCCCACTCTTTTCAGAGATGGTACGTCTTCGTTGGAGAGACTACTCCGAAGAGATTGCCCGCACTGAATCGTGCTTGTTCTCCGAGTACCTGAATTCTCAGGTCTCTTTCTCTTGCTTGTGGAAGTCTTTTTGCCTTGCAACAGGTAGACTTCAAATCATCTTCACAGACTACTGTACCAGCCCACACAAGCTTGGGTGATCATAGCAACTCCTACGCCTATCTAGGAGTAGACACTCCAAGAAAGAATCTGCAACAATAACTCTTGGAGGAACCAGTGCTCACTGCTCAAAGCTCTAACTCACTCTTGAACTAAGACATAGGAAGGTTTGCTTCTGTTTAGGAAAAAAGAGGTTTGCAACGGTCGAAATGGATTGCAGAGGTTTGACAAAGGTTGAGGTCTGAGACCTCCCCTAGTCCTCTATATATAGAGTTCACAGGCACCTGACCGTTACACTCATGCCACGTAGGATTAAGTGGGTCACCAGTGACAGGCACCGGTGACACAGTTAATCACAACGCACAATGGTAACCGGCTTAGGCAGACCGACACCTGTGTCACCGGAGGCTGACGCAGGTGAAACCCTAACTGACGTAGCTTCATTACTCAGCCCGGTCTTGGCACACTACATGCCCTCAGTGCACACACTAACTTTGATACCTACTTAGGAGAGAACCTCCAACAATCTTCTAACTCGGCAGACAGACTATTGCAGTGCAGTTCTCTTAGCATTTACAAGCTCATCCCTGGCACAGAGATATACCTGAGTCATAGAGCGGTAGTTCACCTGTGACACAGCTGTGCCACACAGGTAACTTTGGGTCTAGGGTTTTAGGAAGCTAGCACAGCAGTGTGCTAGCACAACCCAGTTTCACACTTGTGCAAAACTATTGTTACAGGGCCACTGACCTCAAAGCATCAATGCCACTGTCCAACACTCTGAGCATTGAGCAAAAAGAACTCCAAGGAATCATTGCTACTTCATCCTTCTTAATAGTACAGGTGTTCCCTAAGGACTCAAGACAACTAGCAAACGTAGGCTTCAGCTTCCACCAACTGTAGTCATGGCCCTTGACGCATCAAGCCACCATCACCTTGCTTGCAACTCCTTGCATAGTACCGGCTTCTTCACAGCTGTGGCACAGCTGCCTAGCGCAACTATCTCCTTGTCCTGGAAACCACCTTTGTACTTTTGGGTAGTCATCCTTTCCTGGATGAATCCTCTTCATGGAACCTACTCATCCTGCTTACACTCATTATAAACATTAGATTCCAGTTTGGGTTGCCATTAACCATCAAAACCATTTAGGGACCTAGATGCACTTTCATCCTTACCAACCTAAATTCAGCCCTCTTAATAATACGGTTTTCCTAAGACTCAAAGTGATTCATCAAACCACAAAAAGAGCAAGAAACTTATCCTCAGTCTTCTTTTCTTCAAGCCATCCTTCCTTAGAAATTTGTAGGGGTCAACTTGGCTGGATATATCACTGTCCTTTGCTCTTGATGAATTGCATGATGTGTGAGTAGTTCATCGAGGCAAGAATGTGTACCTTAGTAGCTGTATAGCATTCTCTATTTATTGTGATGGCCATCCATCTTCCGCGCCATCAATTGTTATTATGATTACCATGCATCTTGGGCGCAATCAATTATTTTCTTGGGATTAATCTTATGCATGCTATGTCTTTAATAGTTTTACTAGATTGTCTGTCGTGAATTGTCATGCATGACATTTAGTGATGCAGTTTGTTGGTAAGCATGGGAGGCAGAGCAGCCAACCATGTGGTCCTCTTTCATATTTTGCTAGCGATTTATTAGTATTGTCCCGGCTCATGCCTTAATACTTCTCAAATTGGTGGATAGACAAGGGGTATAATTAGTTCTATCTATTGCTAATAATACTAGATTCTCATTTATTTCATGCAAATTTGTAGTTAGTACTTTTATTTTGCATAATCCAAATTTTTTGCTTAAGAATTGCTACTAGTGAACCTATATACCTTTGCCTAAATCTTAGCTATTAGAACAAATCTCCTAGTAATTTTAGTACTTTTTATTCTAAAAATATATTTATTTCCTATTTCAGTAATTGCATATTTATTATAATTTCATATCCTTGAGATCCACAATTAATTGACATAGATAATTGTGCATCTCAAACTTCATTTTCTATTATTTTTAATGTGATTTCAGATTTAGGTCCAAATGAGATTAATCATTGCCTCTATGTGGGTCCGACTCTTTCTTAAAGAAAAAGCTACAATTGATCCCATGCTCTTTCTACCAGGAGTACCATGAATCGGAGCACTAAGCATGGAAAGAGAATGAAGAACAAAAAGAAAAATGAGAAGGATGAGCAGATTGGCCACTTGTCCACGGCTTCTACCAATAATATTAACTTCCAAACACAATAGATATGCTTGATAACAATTTATCTTGCTATAGTGATGATATATTGATGCTTCAATGTTAAAAAGTCTTCAACTATTAGATGAATTCCATGCTGAAATTATAGAACCACTAGTTGAGAATACAAATAAAGATGAGCTAGAAGTTGATAATGCTCCCATTAATTATACTTGTGATATTTTTAGTTTCCACTCCATAATACTAATGTTCTAAAGTTGAATCTTAATATTATTCAGACATCACCGCTAAACACCGTGCAATGGTACCCTCCACTAATGTGCAAGAATTTATTTTTGTACAAAATGTCAATGCATAGGAAGAGGATACGCCTATGACATTTGCTAATTATTTCCTGTAGGTGCTCTCTACTATGGTTGAAGCTAATAATTCTTAAGATTGGAGTTGACATCCCTTGCGATCCAGGGGGATGAACTAATGAGCACCTAAGCCTAGCTATATGACTTTAAAGAAAGTGCTTCCCCGGAGGCAGCCCAAAATGGAGTCAACTTTTCTTAGTGTCTTTCATTTCTATTTTTCATCATCATTTGCATTCATACTTGCATTGTCACTATATCGAGCATAAAGAATTTGAAAGTATAGGTTTTGGGAATTATGCATTGATGTTTAGGTTGAGAAATTGAAAGCCATATGATATGATATTTCATGATTATTTTTGCACTTATTTTTCTGGCAAATTTGCATAATTTGTATTCATAGGGAGCAATAAGTGTTCACAAAAAATTGTGACAAAGGGTGATGCCCAGGTAGCCCAGGCGGCAGGCCCGCGAGGCAACCCTGCTGCGTGGCCCTAACGCCTTGATCTGTACCACCTTGGCCACCCTTTGTTCTTCTTCCTGACCTTCACTAATGCACTATGATTCTCTGTTCCTACTTCGTTCTACTATGCTATTTATTTCATTAAGCCAGTTGGGTATACGAATCCTAATCGTTTGTATACCGAATTGTGTAGTTTTTATGTTTCTTTATTTTTGCAGGGCTTGGACTTTATATGGATATTTATATGGCTTGGTGCCTATCATATAATTACTCATATAACCTTAATTTCTTCACTTATTTGGGCCTATGTTACAAATATCGGTAATATCTTTCATTATGATTTATATAATAAATGTCGTAGTAGTATATTGCTAAGTCGTATCTTTCTTTTAAATATTTTTTAGGCAGAAGCGGTTACACATTTGCCATATATTTTGTCTCAAGTACACTTTATTGAAAGGCTAAGAAGTCAACACTTAGAGAGCATCTCTTTTATGTGATATTGTTTTCATTTTGTGCATTCATATGTTAATCTCTACTTACCATGTAACATCAAAATCGAGGACATCACTAGTGCCTTGTGTTCACTCCGTATTGCATGGGTGTAGGATCTCGTACCTCGCTTAGAGGAGGGGTGAATTGGTGTTTTAAAAATAATTACTATCTAGGCCGATCCAAATGCGGAAATTAACTAATCGATTTTTGCACAAGTTCAAAAATCTAGAACAACTAGGTTCAACTGAGTGCACCAACTCCATAGTCTAGTACCAGGTTTGAAATCCTAGGGTGACAAGCAAGTAATGCAGTTTTTACGATGATTGCACAAGTGTGAATTGTAAGAAAGCAAAGGAGACGAGGAACAATGATGATGTTTGTTCTTGAAGTTTGGATATTCATCAATATCTACGTCTCCGTTGAGAAAGGTTGCTCCAAAGAACAAGCCGACTCTGAATTGGGCACTTTCCAGACCTTTAGCAAGAGCCGCTCATTTTGGTTAGCTTGTTCCTGCGATTCGGAGATGGTGCGCTTCATAACCACTCACAACTCCTCAGGTCTCTTAGGGGGTGTTTGGTTGGGCTTTTTAGCAGCTTTTCACTGGAAAAAGCTGCAGCCCAACCAAACGGCCAGCTTTTCAGTAGCTTTTGCCAATGGTAGCTGTGGGCTTTGCAGTGTAAATTCAGCTGGTTGGAACAGTTGCCTTCTGCCAGCTTTTTACAATGTGTTGAAGCTTCTGTGCTCATTTTCTAAAATACTATAGATGATTTGGATCAACCAAAAGCCATATGTTCACTTTCCCATAGCCACAACAGTTTTTTTCTGACAGCCAGTCAACAGCAGCTTTGTCAACAGCCACAGCCCAACCAAACAAGCCCTTAGGAACCTCCATTGAAGAGATCACCGAGCTCACAACTGCCAAGCCATCTAGGAGGCAGTAGCCTCCAAGAGTAACAAGCTCCCAGACTTCCTGTTGAACATAATCAATACAGAGAGCTCAAACTCATGCAACCAATGAAATCACCAAGTGCAACACAATGCACAACGCCTTCTCACACCTCACCAAGAGCCTCGTGCCCTAGAGACTATTAAGTGAAAGAAAGCAACAAGGTAGACTCAACAATGATCCCAAGGGTAGCAACAACTCTCCCACTCTAGCCATAGTGGCTACTTATAGCTAAACCCCACAAACTAGCCATTGGAGAGTTTCTACGAGGAAACGGTTTAAAGCACCCCTTATGGGCCGATCAGACTGACCCCCCTCGAATTGTCAAAAAATGACCGCTAGACACTCACAACACAAAGAGGATCCACCATTCAGAGTCTCCGAACAAAGCTCCGGAACTTCCAAACCATACTCAACTCGAAATAGAGAGATTCTCAATCTCCGAACATAGACCGTCTAGAACGTCCAAGACAAAACAAGCTTTTGTAACCTTAGTCCAGAGACTCTAGAAAATGACTTCCCGAAGCCTTCTAGAGGCAAAACTCAAACTCTTAGAAGTAGAAGTTGAGTTAGCGCCTCTGGATATGACCATCCGGAATCTCCGAGACAAAACATCGCTTATGTGCCCTAGTCCGGAGCCTCCAGAAAGCTGACATTTCGGAGCTCCCAGGCTCTGGCCGATCAAAACCATCCTACAAGGGCCGGCCAGATTGCCTCTTTTGGAAGCACACTCTAGGGGCTGAACTCGGACCCTCCGAGACCTCCACACGCGGAGCACATGTTTTCTGGCTCGAACCCTCCGAACCACTACCCGGACTTTCCAAGAGAAAAACTTGGCTTCATCAAGTGATGTTGATCAAGGTGATTCTGGCTTGGAGCATGGGTGATCATGTTCATCAAGGCTCAAATGGAATGCACAAGGTGAAGATATACCTAGACTAGGTTTTCCTAGTTTGATCAGTCTCAAGGTGTTTGGTGGGAGACAGGATTATAGGATTGATGGTCGTACTATCAAGAGGGGCTACTAGAAGAGTAGCTTGATCATGTCGTTGTCGAGTGCTCAAACATTTGCATTTATTGCATGTCGTCGTGTTCTTAGTGTCGGGGGCTAGTTCTTAGTGTTCTTGTCAGTCCTGAGTTCCGAGTTGTGAGTGCTCGGAGGCTCCGAGCATCGTTCAACTTCTACGTGGAAGTTGCAGCCCTAGGAGTGGTGTTCAAGGTCGATGGTCTAAACTACCTCTGTAGGGTGGTCTAAGTGACCTTGCTAGGGCAGTCTGTCCGGTCCTAAGGCGGTCATTTAGCTCTCGCATAATCTTTTATAGAAGCTTTCTTTTGAAGATCAGCTTCACATGTCCATCAACACTTGATGAACCGCAAGTATCCAGTACATCTTCCGCACATGGCACTTGACTTGAACTTGCCTTACTCATGTTGTTCCCATCACCTCTTAATGCTTGTCCACTTAAGCTTGTGGTGATGATCGTTGCATCTTGATGAACATCATCACTTGATGCCTATCTTTACTTGAACTTTGTGAGATCATCCTCTTGATGTTATCTAACCAAGTGGTTTTTAACCTATGCACACTTTTTCTCACACACAGAAAATGGGTTAGTCCAAAAAATCCAATTGACATTTTCTTATCAAATCCACTTGATCACACGATTACAAGTGCCACGTCATTCAAGCTCTATGTTGACCATTTTGAGTTCATCCTCGAATTTTATTTTGGTCAACCCTCATCTTCTCTTGAACTTCACCATGATCTCATATGGTTCACATCTTGAGCCCATTCTTGAACCATGGAAGTTCATTATTTCACCCCTTCTTGCTCACATGATATTCGCCTTTGAACTCATTGATTATGATGCACGTCTTGATTTTATGTCAGTCATCACCCAAATCTACCCAATATTCTTCATGTATCACCTATGGAACATAACCTCATATCAACTTAATGAAACCATTAGTCCATAGAAATTTTCATTAATTACCAAAATCACACTTAACCGCTAGATGCACTTTCAATGGGCCTTTCTTTTTCCTTGATTGAGTCATTTCTTTCTTTGACATTATTTTTCTGAATGACCGGAATGATGGAACTTCTTATTTGTTTGGATTCTTATTCAACTTTTTTGATCTAGACCATTTTTTCCCTTACCAAGCTCCACATATAAGCCAAATTTTGCTTAGGGGTAGGGTGAGGCCACCTAAATACACTGTGTGAATGAGAGAAATTTTAAAACATGAAGAAGTGTTGTTACTAAAAACTACTCTTGGAACATAGATGTTCTTTAATGAGATGAATTTGGAGTAATCAAGTATTTTTGTGATTTAGTGCTCAAACCTTGAAAGCTATTAACGATGTTACTCACTCTCATAATGTGATCTCTCTTTTACTCTTTTTGGTATTGATTGGAGGAAAATATTGAGTTGTCATTACTTGTTAGATTTATGTTTGACATTGTACGGTTATTGAAACACCAAAAGCTCTTGTAAAAAGGAACTTATTCCAAATGTTAATAATTGAGCAAGTGTAGCCTTTCTATTTATTAATTATATCTTAATTCAGCTTGCATGTTTTAAATAGCATGGATAAGTGCTATAATTTTAAAGTGCAATGAAAGAGCAAATACGTAGTTTTCTATTTCTTTTCTTTCTTGAGGACGAGAAAGGTTTAATCTTGAGAGAGCTTGATACATCCAAAAAAGTATCTATCATTCATTCCATATCATCATTATAAATTACTCATTATTTCTCTTTAAGAACTAGTTATTTCTTCACCATTGCACAATTACCTTTTTACCACGTACATGCATAGTTTCATATTTTTTTATTTTGAAATATTCTTTTCTTTAGTTTATTACATATGGATGATTTCTTGGAATCCCAATGTAGTTGTCATACAAATTTGAGCTAATTGTGAGGTCTTTGTCTAAGTTTTAGGAGGAAAAATATGTTTTCTAAGAATTTTCACCATCATAATGACTTCAGATCAGAATTTTTACAACTTCAAAGTTGTTCATGTCATCGAGCTACCCCAAAAAGGGTACAAGAATGACCCAATTTGAGCTGTGTACGAAGAGACTATGAAGATTACAATATCGGGTTGAACCCAGACTTTCAGGGCCCAATACAGGCATCCAACGGGAGGCTTAGGAAGTGGCATAACTTTCTCAATTCAACTCAAAATTTAACATGGCTTTTGCATTGAATTCGCTAGGGGATAAGAATGTCTTTGGAAGACTCTGAAGGTGCCCAAGTGCACTTGTATCAAAGTGGTTTTGATCGGATGGCTTAGGGAAGACTTTGAAGGCTATTTTAAAAGAAGAAACCCTAGCCATCATGATACGAATCTCCATGAACTTTCCACCTCTCCACAGCCATCATCCACCCAATAAACCATCTACTATAGGAAGGAGAAGCCAAGGAAGAAGGAGAGGAGGGGGCGCCTCCTCTAAGGAACGTCGGCAGCGGCGTGTCGCCTAGCCGCTGCACGCCCCCTACACGCTGCATGCCGCCATCACCTCTTCCTCCCTCTATTTATGCCTTGTTTACCTACTGTAATTTGCTTGTTCAACATGGTCTTTGATTTAAGAAATTATTTCATATGATTTGTTGGTTTGTTTCGTCTATGTTTGAGTAATGTGTTGCATGGCATTGGTAATATAGTATGAGATGGTTTGCATATATTAACTGTTGATATTGATCAAGTCCTTGTGCTAATATATGAATGAACGTGTAAATTAGGTAAACACATGGTTTTTAACGTTAGATGAGAATTGATTAGGGAAGTATGGAGTGAGAGAAGCCTATTTCTAATTTATGAATTGTTGATATGGGGATACGAGTCTTGCATGCTATATGTTATGGCTAGCAAAACCTTAATTATTCTTTTGGGAATATAGTCATGGGTGTGTGTATTAGCTAGTATTTCACATTTAAGCGTTGCCCTCTTTAACGGCAAAAATTTTCATTGTTACTCAAACTGTTTAATTGCTAGAAACTGATTGCCTACGAACACTTGTTTTCTTGCACTTTATATTGCTTTAGTTGTCTTTACCTTACCAAATATCTATCTTATTGATTGCAATACTAAAGTAAGCTATTTCAGTATTTCCGGTGCAATTTTTTTATTTGACGCATATAATTATGGAGTGAGGTGCTATCCTACTTGCTCGTTAGGTTTGACACTCAATACTCCCACATCAAAAATTGCTATGGTTGATTTTATGCACTTGTAGGCCATCAGTGTTGCATCCTAAAATTGCCTACTCGGAGGTTCCGGACGAAGTTGGTCCAAAGGATCCGGATGGAATTAGAGGCTTCGAGTCTGAAACACCCAAACCGCTCAGAGGCTCTGGGTAGGGTTGGTCCGAAGGCTCTACATGGATCTGGAGCCTTGGGTCTGAGATGCCCAATCCACTCAGGTGTTCTGGGTGGGGTTGGTCCGGAGGCTCCGCTTGGAAACAAAGGCAGTGGAAAATTTCAGATCTAAAACATGGTGTGGACCAAAATTAACCAAATTAAACGGGAAATCAATCCAATAGGTCAAAGCAACACAAAGGAAAGTTAGATCAATAAGTATAACAAAGTTCTCGTGGATGAAAACTTCCAAAGCTCACCAAAACTCCAAATAGCATCAAGATTTCAAATCAGGCTCATTTTGTGGGACTTTTGAAATATGCAAGAAAAGTCAAACAAAAGCTAGCAAAAGATGGGGGAAAAGAGGGTACAAGTTCCAATTATGTCAACTTTGAGCTCTGATACCACATGATACGTAGGGGCTCCCGATCTTCACGAATGGAATGATAACTAGAGAAGCGTAGTTGGAAATCAACCCCAAACAACACACATCAATGTGATAGCCTTTAGAGATGTGGAATCAAATAAACAACTCTATTGATGAATGACATGAATTCCACTTGGAGGCAAGCGTCGATCCTACAAATCCAAGAGATAAGCAAGGTCTAAGGTGGATTCCCCAACCTAGGAGGGATGAACCCTAATTTAAGGAGCAAAGCTCTAATAAGTTTCAATACATCAAGTCTAACCCTAATGAGAGATAGGAGAGGGTATTTATAGTCCTACCCCCTCATCCACTTAAATTTGGGTCGTAACTCTTACAAGCCTGTGGACCACTTAGTTGTGTGCAAATAGCTTGTCCGGAGCATCTGGACGAGACTCGTCTGAAAGGTCCAGATAGTCCTCTGTCTTTAGTCTTGAAGTGGTCCAGAGCATCCGAGCGACCTTGGTCCAGAGGGTCCAGGCAGTCCTTCTTCAATGCATGTCTAGTGGGTCCGAGTAAGCGCATCTAGAGTGCCAGTGTTCTGGACCTTCTGTCCAAGAGGTTGAGCTTGCAAAGTCTCCGAACAGGTCTGGTTTGGGTGCTCTGAGTGAGTACTTCGCTTCTATCTAGGGAAGTTGTAGGCACTCAGAGTCTTCAACCAAGCCTAGCCTATATACTTCGAGTGGGACTTCTCTCGGTGGAGTTCTTCCTCTGGCCTTTCTTCGTATCTAAGCATACATAGAGTCAAAGCATTATGTAGTATACTGTTCACACTCAAATCAAGGGGACATTCATCAAGAAATAGAGTCACCTCATGTTGTATGGTCTTGAGTCGAGCTCTTATCATAGGTCCAAGAATTTTTTTAAATATTATTTTTTTCCGTAAATCGCAAGACTACATGTTGATTTGAAATTTTTTTAAAAATAGCGCTCAGTCGGCAACCCAAATGCCGATTTGGCCAAATCGGCAGCCCAATAGCCGACTACGTGGGCCATCGGTACTTCAGATGCCGAAAAGAACAAGTCGGCAACGCATGCGCCGATTAAGTTGGCTGTCGGCATGTGGTTTGCCGACTTGTGGCATGTCGGCAAGCGGTATGCCGACTTGGGGCATATCGGCAAGCCGTGTGCCGTCATGCTCCTAATCAGCAGCCAACCTCTCCTCCCGCACACGCGTCCCGCACACGCAGCCGAGAGCGTTGAGGCGAGCGGCGGCGGCGGCGGCGCGGCTTGGAGGGAGGGCGGCGGCCGGGGGCGCGGCGAGGCGACCGG
Source organism: Stipa capillata (assembly GCA_019208055.1). NCBI lineage: Eukaryota > Viridiplantae > Streptophyta > Magnoliopsida > Poales > Poaceae > Stipa > Stipa capillata. The sequence goes on along the minus strand of JAGXJF010002033.1, from coordinate 282,254 downwards.
AGAGGCCGGCGGCGAGGCCAGTGCGGCGGCCGGCGGCGAGGTTGTGGCGGCGGCCGGCGGCGAGGTTGTGGCGGCGGCCGGCGGCGAGGCTGTGGAGCGGCGGCGGGACGTGGGAGAGAGAGGAGAGGAAGAGAAAAGGAGGAGGAGAAGAAGAGAAGAAGAGGAGAAGAAGGAAGAAGAGCGGCGGCCTCCGCGGAATTTTTCGTCGGTTCGGTAAATTCTAAATTCGAAAAAATTTATCGATTTAGTTAGAAAATTTATTGATCCTAATTACAAGATTTTATAGCATAGTATTAGTCCGTGATAAATTTATCGATTTAGTTACGAAATTTATCGATCCTAATTTGATGGAGAAAGAAATGCAATATATTTCAACACTTATGACATGCAAGGCTACATTAATCAGATTAGCTAGCTAGTTTCTAGCCTAATCTCATATTATGATCGAGGTCTATAGTACAAATGAGTCGCATACCTGCGATCATATTAACATATTAGCATTAGCATTGTAATTTTGAGGTAGAAATAATATTAACATATTAGATATATTAATCTGCCTGATGTGTTTTAGAATAATGTACGTGTAGTGTTTTAGAAATTAAGTTGCATCTATAATCGCATATGTCACTATTTGATCACGCAATTGACGATATTAGGAAATAGTTATACAGAATTAGAACATATGTAAATTTTACGAAATTTTGTTACGGATGACAGGAATATCTGATACCGTAAGATTCAAGATTTTTTATGGTCCTGGAGAAGTGAGGACGAATTCGAATGGAGTAGATCTTAGTGCATTCAGTTACACTGTATTGCCTCTGTGAAATCCTGAATCGCTGAACATTAGAGAAGCTAAAGACTGGTTCACCCGTAGCTTTAGTCTTGATACTGACAAGTATAGCGTCAGCATTCAAGCTGTGTTTACAATGTCCTTACGTTCTGTGCGATGGGATCTGATGTCTGTCGAAAGAATGAAGGACTGGACTTCTTGGCTTAGGGTCTGCATCGCTCGTAAGGAAGATCCTGTTGCTTTGGTGCAAGCTGTTGCGAAAGATCAAACGGAGTATCATCGTACAGCGTATCAAGACGATCACACAAGTGCATCAGCGCAAGGGGTAACAGAGTATGGAGCCGGAGATATTTCTGAATCAGCAATTCCGGGAGGAACGAGACATAACCATGGTCCTACTAGGCGGGCGGACGAAGCTGAGGAATTCGAAGAGTTGGTGGAGGCTATGGAACAGGAAGATCTAGTGGGCGTTGCGCAAGACGACGACGAGGAGTCCGATGATGAAGATAGTGCTGAGGACGAGGAGACTTCTGATCATGAAATTCCTAGCGGGTGGGATCAAGAACTACTGGGTGGTATGCGTCTGACAGATGGGAATGAGTCATTGTGAGAGTTCAGAAGCAATGAGATAAAACATGGCACCATGTACCGCAGCAAGCTCGAATTAAAAGATGCAGTTGCTCTATGGGGTATGTCCACGCAAAGAACATTTTATGTTCAAGTGTCTACCCCGACCCAGTACACCACAAAGTGCAGCAGTAATGGTTGTCCTTGCTCTGTGCATGCTCACGTCCTGAAGTACGAAGTCACTTGGATTGTTAACAGAGTAGTGCCTCATAACTGTGTTCGATCCAACGTCCTCGCAGAGCATCGTAACATGACTTCAAGTCTAATTACAAGATTGATGTTCTCCGAGATAGTGGAGAAGAAAGATATGGAAGCGAAACATATTCAAGTTGCAATAAAGAACAAATACCAGTTCTCCATCAGCTACGGAAAGGCATGGCGTGCTAAACAGAAAGCAATGGAGATGCGATTTGGGAATTTCAGATATTCGTATCACAACCTTCCCTACCTGCTATGGACACTACAAGCCAGGAACCCGGGCACGTATGTCGACATCAAGTATACTTTGTCATCCGAGTCACCAGGATTTAAAGAGATGAACCGGGCTTTTTTCTCCTTTGGAGCTTGCATTGAAGCATTTAACCTTTGATGTGTGTTGACGGTACATTCTTGACAAGGAAGTACAGGGGGCAAATCCTTACCGCTATTGGAGTGGACAGAAACAACCAAATTCTTCCACTGGCTTTCGCATTTGTTGAAGGCGAAAACTACGCGAGCTGGCTCTGGTTCTTCAGAAGATTGAAGCGAGGTGTCGTGAAAGATCGACTGAACGTGTGTATACTCCATGACAGGTATCCCGGTATATTGAAGGCCATGAAGACTCTTACAAACCCCGGACCGGATGAGCTTGAACCCTGGGCTGATATGCAAAGCCGCTGGTGCATTCGCCATCTGGGTGCAAATTTCTACCGGCAGTTCAGAAACAAACGTCTTATGAATCTCTTCAAGAGGCTATGCAAACAAAATCAACAAAAGAAGTTCTATAAACTGTGGGCTAAGCTTGATGAATTCACTAAAACAGAGTTAACTCAACAGAGGAAGAAAGCGGCGGCAATTGCAGTAGCAGCGGACGAAGAGCCGAGAGAACTGTGCACTCTACCTGGTATTGACCTGCCCGGTGTTAAGAGGAAGAAGGGCGGACGAATCAAGACCTTCTCGGAGTGGATCGAGAATGAGCCGAAGGAGAGATGGTCCTTGCTCTTTGACACTCATGGTGCAAGGTATGGTATCATGACAACTAATCTGGCAGAGGTGTACAATTGGGTACTTCACGGACAACGCGGTTTACCCTTTAGTTGCTATAGTCGAGAGCATACTTCATGGGACAATTCGATACTTCCAAGAGAGGTACCAGACAGCTGCATTGCATATGAGCACGTACATTGAAACTCCATTCAGCGCGACTATCATGCAATACATGGAGCAAAAGATAGCAAAGGGCAAGATGCACACAGTGGTAAGGATTGGCAACCTGCAACATAGGTACGAAGTGCAACTGCGGGATAAGACAGGTTTTGGAACCGCAAATGAGGTTCGGACGTTCGAGGTTACATTCGGGTGTGAAGAAATTCCAACCTGTAGCTGCACATGCAACAAGCCTTTTCTTCTACACAAGCCGTGCTCGCATGTCCTAGCCGCGTGTGGTTTAATTGGTATGGACTCTTCCTCTTTCATGTCACCGTTTTATTTAAAGGAGTCCGTCCTTACAACATGGAGCGGCGAAATTACTGGATTCCGTGCTGTTGACAACTTCACCACAGTAGAAGAGGATCAAAGTGAATACATACCTCACTAGAGCCTACTTCGTGACAACAAGGGGCGGCGTAGAGTTCGTCGAATTCGCAATGACATGGATGAGTCAGAGGTTGGAGGCCTTACAAGGCAGTGCTTGCATTGTGCTGCTTACGGCCATCGGAAGAAACATTGTCCCAAGTTAAAGGACCAAGCGGGAGGTGATCCCACGGCAAGTACATCGGCAATCCCTTCTACTGGGACTGGACGAGGGCGTGGACAACATGCGTTCGCGAAGTGAGAACAAGGCTTCGTAATGCAACGTCATGAATAATTATTTGTACTTTTCCAATTATGTTCGAAACGTAGTACTCTGCTTGTAATAACTGTAGTGGACTTGTAATATGCGCGAGCTACCTCCGGTCTATTATGTAATTGAACTTCTTTGTTGTAATCTCGTACTGTATTCAAAAATGTTTGTAATAATTGTACTGAACTTCTTTGTTGTAATCTCGTACTGTATTCCAAAATGTTTGTAATAATTGTACTGAACTTCTTTGTTGTAATCTCGTACTGTATCGAAAATGTTTGTAATAATTGTACTGAACTTCTTTGTTGTAATCTTGTACTGTATTCGAAAATGTTTGTAATTGTACTGAACTTCTTTGTTGTAATCTCGTACTGTATTCGAAAATGTTTGTAATAATTGTACTGAACTTCTAATATGTGGCTGTTTTGTTCCATACAATTATGTACAGGCTTGCAGGTATGACGGAATTCGAGTTGCTCGATGCGCGAGTGGAAAGTAAGCACCGAGGGAAGAAGATTGCCGACGGGGAGTTTAGCCCGGTTTTTAGGACACGTACCCCCCGTGTGGCGTTGAGGATTCACCCAGCGTGGATCAATAGGTATGTCCACGCGAGAACCCGTGTAAGCAAGTCATTTTCATACTTAATATGCGTTTAATTTTACAGGTTGGAGTGGGCGGGTCTACTCTCCCTGGCACGGATGGTGGAGGGCACAGACGAGGACTACCAGCTCCTCGGTGAGGACGAGGAACCTCACGACATGGAGGTCAGGTCTAGACGTTTTCCTTTCGACATCACTTTGTTGACGTGTCTCGTCGATCGATGGAGGCCGGAGACCCATACGTTCCACTTTCCTTGGGGAGAGATGGCCCTGACGCTACAGGACGTGTCTTACCTGCTGGGTCTCCCGATCGCGGGGACAGCGGTTGGACCTTTGGAGGCTTCACCCACATGGCGTGTAGATCTCGTGCAGCGCTTCGCAGGTGTTCGTCCCCACGACGATCCCCTACAACCTATCGACGAGCACCAGAAGCACGACCCAAAGTGGGCGTGGTACCGTCGGTTCGAGGTAAGTGCGAAAACATATCTCGGTCATGCTGTTGTTTCTTAAAGTTGTAACCAAATTAGCATTTCGTGCAGCTAGCAGAGCTTGGCTGGCCTGGTGAGCACTTGACGAACCACCAGGTCACTCGTTCGTTGGAGGTGTACATCATGTGGCTTTTCGGCTACGTGATGTTCACGAACTCTCACGGCGACACGGTCGATGCGCGTCACATCGACATTGCGAGACAGATAGCAGACGCACAGGTCCCCAGCAATGTCCCACCCCGGAGTTGGGGATCGGCCGTTCTTGCGGCCACGACGCGCGCGCTGTGTGACGCCTGCACGAGGACTACAAAGAAGCCGTCGTTGTTGGGCTGTCCCCTTCTGCTGCAGGTTAGTTATTCGTGCTAGTACGTTATGAATATTACGTTACATTACAATACGTTATTTGCTTTGCAGGTTTGGTCGTACGAGCGTTTCCCTATAGGGAGACCGTTCGTGAATGCGGACGAGCCTTATGGAGTTGAGTTGTACCACAACAACCCACTCGATCGGGGGACCTACTTTTGGTTCGCTGTGGACACGGCGTCGGGTAAGTTCGTGCCTATAACCGTACGTACATTTGCTAGTTGCAAGTTTCGATGGTTCGAACTAACGTACTTCTACTCTCGTTCCACAGCCACAGTTCGCATCCGCACAGCGGAGAAACTGCTACCTCGCATTCACGGAGCAGTTCGACTTCTTGCCTCCCGAGAAGGTCACGTGGGAGCCTTACACTGAGGAGGCGAGGTTATATCGCGCTCCCCACGGCCTTTCACCACTGTGCACTAGGGACGATGCATACTGGATGACGAGGAAGAAGTTGGTCTTCGACATCTGCATTGAAGACTACGCTGTGCATCGTGTGATGCGATAGTTCGGTCTACACCAGGACGGACCACCGGCACATGCAGTTTCTGTAGATCGTGCAACGCATGGGTACGTCAAATTTGTCTGCTTATTACGGAATCAACAAAATTAGTTGCATATCTAAAGCTCTCAAAATTTGTAATTTTTGCAGCTGGTCTCGTAGAGGGGGGTCTGTTAGGGCACAGGAGTGGACACAGCTCCTACACCCTTACATTCAGGCTTGGGACACAGCTACGGCGAACTGTTGGGATGAGTCTAGGGCCTTCGACCTTCAAGCCCATCAGGCGTACGTACAGTGGTATGTTGCTCGGACTCGCATTTACCTTCTGCCACGCATGGAGCGTGGTGAGATCCAGCCAGCACGCACCACAGACTTGTACCCACTAGACAGTGCACGTCTGAGGGCCGATGCAGTACGTTCTACAACGTGTTTGAAACTATATGTTAAATTACTTTGTTCGTTTCTAACAACATCTCATGTACGTGCAGACTGAGGTGGCACATGAGCTTCACGCCCACATCACAACAGAGCTAACCAGAGCAAGGACAAGAGAGGACTCTACTGCGTGGTCTCGTGCTGAGGAGCTCTGCCGGAGTTTGCTCCGCGCTCTTTCGTGCACACGGGCGTCAGATGTGGACGACCCGCAGAGAGGACATGGAGCACACCTCCCTCCAAGACCCTCCGCGGTGCAGACTACTCCTCCAGGTCCTTCACAGGCCGGTGGGTCGTCCTGGCAGGTCCCCCCCTCCCCCAGGTCCTTCACAGGCCGGCGGGTCGTCCTGGCACGGCCCGCAGCTCGAGGGCAGACAGCTGTTTCCCTGGGACATGCCGTCGAGCTCTCAGCGCACGCCGCCACAGTTTCCGTCCATGATCCCCAACCCGGGTACGTAACATTTTCCTGCTTCCGGAATAGATTCAACATGTTTGCACGCACTCATGACGTATTGTCTCCCACAGGTTTTGTTCCCTTCTCACAAGGAGGAGGAGGAGGAGGTTCGGACAGCCCGTCTCAGTACTTCACGAGCACTCAGTTCGACCCCGCCGACGGTTCTGCGTTGGGACGGGGGTATCCTTCCCCCTCCTCGCCGCCGCCACCCACGCAGGACACGCAGCCTACTGCATCTCAGCCTGAGGAGCCCTTGTACGGCAGGGGCCGTCGTACGATTGTTCCGCTGGGGCAGTTGACGTACTCGGACTTCCGCAAGAGACCGCGAAGGGGGCCGCGTCGAGGACGTGGACAGGGAGGCCCAGGAGGACCTGCCCAGGGAGACTAGCAGGAGTATTTGCTTGTAGTAGTTATGACCGCATCTTTTCGAATTTTATCTATCTTAGTTCTGCTACTTTTCCTTAGATTCGAACACTTAGTTTATTTCATCGAAATCTAGACTACGAGTACGATACATTGCCATAAGTACACGTGCGGTAGATGGTACGATAACATTCCCGTGATACAGCCATAGAACCGAACGACCTAATAATAGAACAACTAGGAAAATACAACATAGGATAACCTACTCAGTGCCTTTCGGATATTTTCCCTTCCTCATACGACGAGCGTGAGCTTCCTCTCCTTCTTCCTTCACCCGACGCGCGATCTCGCGCTTCCTCGCCCTTTCAGCCTCACGTGCTTCCGCGGCTCGACGCTCCGCCTCCATCTTTTTCTTGCGTAGCTGCTCCTGCCAACGCTTCTGCTTCTCCGCCTCCTCCGCCTCGTGCATGCGTTGCAGAGTGTAATCGCGCCTAAAATAGACCTCACGCATCAGTTGTTCTTCGTCCTCTTTCGATTGGGTATTGTCCAGCCACTGTATGTAGTCACATATAGTGGGTGGAGACTGCAAGCAAATGAGTGTTAGCATTGTATTGCAGTGTTACGAGCGGGTGGAAGAAATAACTATTGGGTACAATGCGTGTTTTACCCTTCGCCGCTATGTGCGCACGCCAAGCTTCGGTGGCTCTTCATCGTAGTTAGCGCACATGAAGAACCTTCATCCGAAGGTGTACGACATCTATCTTGACACCATTAGCTTGCACGGATCTTGGCACCAACAAAGGGGAACCTCGACTCCGTTCGGTACATCGGCAGGAAACTTCTCCGTCGGCATGTCGTCCGAACCAGATGAAGCCATTCCTACCATTTTGCAGTGCGGACGTGGTTAGTAAATCCAACGAGCTAAAAAAAATCACGCAAATACTTACCTTACTTAAGCCCCCTGCCGAAATCCCTCTTCCAACTCGCCTCCAAAACTCCTCTACTCTCCTCTATATCCTCGTGTTATGTTCGTCGGTGCGTGGGAAGCAGAGAGAGGCGGGGGGTGTTGCTCTATTATGTTCGTCGGTGCGTGGGAGGCAGAGAGAGGCAGGGCAGTGCGGTGTGAGGGAGGCAGAGAGAGGTGGGGTGGCTAAATAGGACAAGCCTGGGCCAGGTCGGCAGCTGGTTTGCCGACTTGGCCCTAGTCGGCAAACCAAGTCGGCATCTAGCTTGCCGACTAGTGCCGAGTCGGCAGTTTGCCCGCCGACTTCCCCTTGCCGCCAAACATCGTTGGCGTCGTCGGTATTTGGGCTGCCGACCTGCTAGAAATCGGCAATTGGGCTGCCGACTGGACCTTTTCAGCAATTGGGCTGCCGATTTAGCCGAATCGGCATTTGGGTTGCCGACATATCTCTATTTTTGAAATTTTTTCAAATTGACATGTAGTCTTGCGATTTACGAAAAAAATAATATTTAAAAAAATTCTAGGTCCAACATGTGTAGAAGGTGCACTTCATTTTGTGAGTTGTAGAAGAGCTTGCATTAGTGGGGTCCATGGTAATATCGCATCACCACTCAAATACCGAGAGATCCGTTTTCTCAATAAAGAATATATCCGAAAAGTAAGTAGCACAAGCAATCTCATTATGTAAGTGGCCAAATGTCCATAAATTAATTTGGTGGCTAGCGTTTTGGTGAACTGATAAGAAACATAACCACAAGTTCTAAGCACGTCATTTATCCAACGACTTAAGAATTACTTGAATACTAATATGATGTATTGACCAATATTAGACAGTAATAGTTGTTTTAGAACTGTGGACTTGAAGAATCTCCACTAGTATCGTCAGTTTTGCAAATTCAAGTTGGCCCTTTGCAAAATTAATGCCATCATTGTTTAACAGATAACTTAGTTTATAATACGTTTACTATTAGCACCTGTGTAATCCAAGGATTATTTGAATAAAAAAGGGAAACTACCTTGTGACTCAATAATGTGTGAGCTGTTTGATGTCGCGAACATGTCCTATCAAAGTATGGAACTGTTGACACCGATTTTGTCCAGGATTACATACGATGTGATAATTGTGTGAAGGTAAACTAAATTCGATAGCTAAATTCGGTTATCATACAAAATATTTAATCATAAAGTGGTTACCTTGGATATAAGCCACAAAAAAGAATGGCAGCCAAACCTTGCGATGCATAATGACCCCTCCCCATATATATGCATGCACGCCATAAAGAAAATGGCGCACACACACTACTGCAGAAATGATTTGTCCAGACGGTTCGGAACTCCCAGGCGGGACGGTTTTCCGAACCGTCTGGCTCTAACAGTCTGTACAAATCAGGTAAGCGGGACGGTTTTTGAGCCGTCTGTACAAATCGATTTGTCTGTGATGTCGTGTTTCAAAAATAAAAATATAACACCTCGCGCCAGGAGCCTCGTCCTTCAGCCGCGTCTCATCCGGCCGTCCACGTGTCCCATCCAATCGCTAGGAATAAATTGCGCAATATGCTTCCAGCGGGATTCGATCCCGCAACCTCGCGTTGTTCAAGCAGTGACGTTGCCAGCTGACCTAGGTGGACTTCGCGACACATATGGGACGGCTTTATTTTTAACTTATCCCTACGACCAAGCGGGACGCCCCTAGTCCAGATGGTTCTAAGCTTGGAACCGTCTGTACAAATAGCACAGACGGTTCCAAACTGAGAACCGTCTGGACTATTAGATTAACACTATGTGTTTCAGACTCCAAAAATTCAAAGTCCTCAGATTGGGCTCAAACTCTGCCGTTTGGGAGATATATATGTGCTGATCTTGCCCCCAAAATTTCAGCTCTTTTCGTGCAGCCAAACTCCGTGTAGAAGCTGACAAGTTCCTGCCGCGGCAAGAAAAACAGCAAATTTGCTGCCGCGGCAAGGATACTAGCTGAAAAACGCTAGTTTGAGAGGTTTTAGAAAAAGAGCCATAACTTTCTCATACGAAGTCCGTTTTGAGTCCACGACCACTCAAATCGAAGCTAATAACGAGGCGCATCCGATAAAAATACAAGTGTATACACCTGTACCCATCTTGACCCTCAAAATTCTGCTTCTATGTGGGACTTTTTCGCTCCGGAAGTTTTTCCGTTACTTTTTCTCATCTTCCGGAGGGCATATCTCCTTCACCCGGACTCCGAATTGGGTGATTCTTGTTTCCCTGGTTAGCTTGAGTCGAGGACTTGCTTTCCACCTTAATCCCAGCTTCTGCCGAGCAATTTTGTTCGGGTGCCGTTTTCAAAATCTTCGATTTCGGGCCGGGATTTCCACTAGTCGTTTCGTCGACTTTCTCGGAATTGGCTCAAAATTTCTGGAGACGTAGAGTTTGGCCTCCCGCTCACAGCCGTGAAAACCGTTCGACAATCGGAGCTGCCAAACTTCCTCCCCGACGCTGCCACTTTTCTGCCGCGGCAAGGAAATCTGCAGTTTTTGCTGCCGCGGCAGCAGCAGAGATCAACTAGTCTTGCTTCAGTTATTTGTACAGACGGTTTCAGTTTAACCGTCTGTACTGTTCGATTTGTACAGACTGTTCCAAGTTTAGAGCCGTCTGTACTGTTTACAGACGGTTTCCGAACTTAGAACCGTCTGTACTGTTCGATTTGTACAGACGGTTCCAACTTGGAACCGTCTGTACTGTTCACAGATTTGTACAGACAGTTCCGAATTTAGAACCGTCTGTACTGTTTGATTTGTACAGACGGTTCTAGTTTGGACCCGTCTGTGCTATTTGTACAGACGGTTCCAGAGTTTGGAACCGTCTGTACTGTAGCGTCCCACTTGTTGAGATTATTTGTACAGACGGTGTTCTTTTGGAACCGTCTGTGATACTATTTGTACAGACGGCTCCAAAAAACCGTCTATACAGGGGCGTCCCGTTAAATAAATTCTGTAGTAGTGGCATATTATCTGCCTTCCCAAGTCACAAACGAGTTGGCACAAGGCTCCTTTGATTATGTACATGCACGCATCGAGTGCTCTTTTAATTAATTGATAATTAACTAACTATGCGCTAGAGCTGGACCCACGATCCAGGCAAAGCACTCCATGCAAGAAACCTCTCTCGGGACCTAAACAAAGTGGTGTATGGGTTAATTCATGCCAGCAACGAGTAAACTCATCTCTAAGTATTTGACTACTAAGTGTGCACATGCAACGCATGTCTTCATTAGTAAAAATTACAATCATAAGATATTTAAATCGAGATATTCATAGTACAATTTCACCAACTTTTGTAAAAGACAATAGTAATCAAGTACGCACAATGCAATCGTATTGCTCAATGTTTACCACGCTAAATATGAACTCATTTCTAAATTATAAAGTTGTATCTACTCTGATATAATCCTAAAAACTTTTGGAATAATCTTCGGATGAACATATTTGTTTGAAAATAGTACGCGGATAAATATTTTCAGCCACCGCTGAGATAAAGCTTACATAATGCCATATTTTTTTAATCGTCCCTAATAATTCTGAGTCCAGCCAGAGTAATAGCATTTTCCAAACTTGTTAGGCACATCGACAACAAATAATAAGAATTCAAGGAAAGATGGCGTAATTATGATCTGGTTCAAGAGAAGAATAGTAGCACAACCAGATCATATACATAATTATGTGTCAAATATCAATTAACTGCACCTGTATTTGTCGAGTTGTATAGATATCATCAGCATTTTCACGCTTCATGTCACATCAAAAGATTAAAATTAGTTAATCCAGCATTTCTCATATATTCTTGTGTCTCTAGATTTTACGAATCCATATCCATTTCATATGTAAGCATTATCTCTCCTTCCATGCCTTTACTCTAGCTATTCATTAAGTGATGCCATGCAGCTTCATCGTGGAACAAAAACTATTAAAACATTACAGTTGAAGCATATATAATCTTCCTCGTTAATGAAGGTTAGAGTCAAGCACCGATTATACCTTGTGCTCTCGCTACTTTCTCTAACCAAACAATTATTAAAAAAATCTGCACCCATTTTATACATTTTGGGCCATCAGAAATGGACTACAACACTGAAGCTCCATATTAAACAAAAAAGAAGAGCATCGAAGCACATGCGTAAGAGCAATTAGCCAATCTTGAGTCAATGCAGTCCCAGCCTAGTGGAGCTGCACTGCATGTTCATTGTTACTACCTAAAAAATACTTCCCGTAGACCTTCATTCTAAGTTAGCTCTCCAGGTGTTGAATATATAAAAGAAAATGAACTTGTACGAATGCAAAATCGTGTTTCTCCTCAATAACCAAAAAAGAAAGGACAATTTGGTGGCAGTACAAAAATGAAATGTAGTTCCATAAAGCCATCCTCAAATACATGCTCTCAACGCTAGTGCCATGACTGTGAAGCTCACACACCACTGGTGAATAGAACATCCCTTCCTGTGCAGACAAGATAAACATCTTGTTTTTTTTCTATATCAAACACGAGACAAGTTAAGTCAGTACATGACCTTTTCCAATGTCCTTAACAAGTTCAGCTGCACTAACCATCAAACAAATAAATGGATTTCATGCGTACATATATAAGTGTTTGCTGAATGTGCTATCATCTCTTATTGTAAAATTGAAAGAATAATTTCAAAGAATAAACAACAAATATTAATGGAAACAATAATAGAGCAGATGAATTGTGAAGTACAAGAAGTGCAAATGCTCAAAATGGTCTATAATAAAAATTAGACTGAGAAAAAGATTACGAATTCATATGGTTTTAGAAGCTCTATTACTGTTGGTGTATTCTTGTTCAACAGATCAGCGGTATCTACCGCATATTCTAGTTTCTCGTTTCCTTGTTCTATGCTAAAGGCAAACTTTAGATTGCTCTACAAAGAGATACTTCAAGCAATAAATAAGAGGAATAGCTCTGTTATTGGATTCAAACATCATTGCAAATTCACAACCGCTTCCAAATACTTATAACATGGACAAAAATAAATCCCCATCGCAAACATTGGTTATTGGTAAACACTACCATAAATATAACCAAACATAATGTATAGAACCCAAAAGGTCCCATGAGTGCAAGCACACAAGAAGAACAAATCATGAAATGAATGACTTATTGGGCTTAAGATATTACACTGGTTGAGATGCAGCAAGAGACACTGTCATACTTGTTGGAACAATTAAAGTAAGCCAAGTAGCACACTGTCAATGGAGGAAAAGAAGTGTTACTTTAGCAGAATAATATGTCACACACAAATAATATGAGATGTTATACAACATAACATCAACATAAAAGACATGGACAGAAACAAAAAATAAATAAAATGCATCTAGCGCGAAAAAGAATGATGCAGGGTAAAGAAAAGAAAGCTAGTTTAAAAAGAGGGATGCTCAGCACTCGACTATAGAAAATGCAAACAGTCACAAGTTATTCTCCAAGATAACTATCCTAGTGAGGCATGTTCCAGAAACTACAGTAGGCATTATATATTATTACTTACATAGGATAGCAAGATAAACATGCTTGCTCTTGGAATATTTGAGTATAGTTGCACTACAAAATAAAATGGATCGGGAACTAAATGAACAATTGCGAACTTAGCACCACCGTCAGCACAAATGTGGCAAGCACTAAGGACAAATTTTGAAATTCAGGCACTATTGTAACAACCGTACACATTACTTAAGGAATGTACGCAGCAAATATCCTATGGAATCACTACTCTATGAAGCCTATAGGCCAGGGATAGCCATGTCCGTACAAATGCATTTCAAAAGAGATAGCCATACCCTCCATATTTCTCGGTGTGATAAGTGTGTCTGTGAAAGGTCAAAAACTCTTGCATAATTCATTGATGATTGTGCAAAAACCCACAAATTTACTCCCCATGACCAAATCATCAGTGCCTACAAACACAAAGGAAAATTACATAGATGACTTAATTTGCTGCCTTTATTAACCCTTGAGCATGTCACATCACATGTACAATAACAAAACAAACTCACCACAAGGAGAGGATTATAGTATAAGAAAGCCTCGTATAAAAATAAGTCTTGCAAGTCAGCACTCATTCTCATAACCAAATCCCACCCTATCCGCAACCCCAAGAGTATAACTGATTACCACACAAGAGGCTCAATTCACACATAAGAAGAAGTCATGGATAGATCATAGCAAGACTGACCTTGCAACAGCATAAGCCCGATAGGAGAAACAATACAGCCTGAAAAAGGATATGTTCATAAGAAATTTGATACGTAAAATGCAGATTAGGCAGATGAGAAATTACAATAATAGGGTATTTTCGATACAATCAATTAGTGGTTACAGAATAAAAGAGCAACCAAATATCTAAACATCAACGCGTAGAATTATATAAGCACATGTAAATACAATTGCGTCTCTTAGAGGAAATTCAAGATTAAATCAATAAAGAAAACAGGCAGCAGCTCCAACTGGAAAATGGTGATGCTAAAAGGACATTCCATCATTTGTAACAAAATTAGCAGGCATTTCCAGCACCATTGTACATGAAATATCGACACTATCATCGTAGCATTCTACCATTCCGTCATGGTCAAAGGCGCATCCTAGACCAATAGAGAGTTAGGCATGGCATGAGTTTTACTCTCTATTACAAGGTTTATGCATTTAATATGCATAGAAAGAGGGAGAGATCATGTGTGTGGGCTTATCATTTTCCTCTCAATTCTCGATTTCCCTTACTAAACCACTCCTCCTCAGCAACAGGTACAATGTATATATAATGGTGACCACAATTATATACATCAGAAAGTAAATTAAGCGCGGAGCGCTTGAAATCGGTGCTCCAGCGAATGGAACTTACACTTAAAATTAATCGCATTCTTCCACTAAACAAATAGGGAGAAGGAAAGGCTTGAAATAGCCAAGCTACCTTAAACCGCCAGAGGAAGAGCGGCGAAGGCATGATGGCCACCGTTGGGATGAACGATGCACCCTTCATCTCGCCGCTGCCACCGACCCCGAGCCTCCGCGCACGCATGCTGTCTGTTCAGTATGGAGGCGACATCGAGGGGTCGTGCAGTCTGTTCAGGCCGCCATAGCCACCGCTGGCCGCTTGTTCCTACGTATGATCGGGCTTTTAGGATAATGGATCGGATCAACGATCTACAGAAGAACAATTTTCACAAAAATGATCAAACATAGATCTCGACCCTGACAACCTTGCTTCAGAGTTCAGAGTGCAGTTCGGTGACCAAGGCTGCTCTGCTCTCTGTTCTGTAGTGCAACCAAACTCTAGTATACTTGTAAGCAACAGTTAACAACAGTGACGCGCTTACTTGTGCAGGAGAAGAAAAGTACCGCACAGTACGAACGTTGTCGCAACCAAAATCCACCCAAGAAACACCAACCTGCAGACAGTCATACAAGTGTAGCTTAACACCAACGTCTCAAACTATAGCTAGATTAGCTTAACTCTGATTCAGCTTAGTATGTGTTTATGCTTACACGTAGACAAGCGACTCCAATCCACACGCCGAGAACACTACAAGAAAATATGCAATGCAAAATCATTAAAATAAAAGGAAATTATTTCAATTGGGTAACTATAGAAGTAAAAATTTGGTATTCAGTGCTTGTGCTCACCAAGGACAACAAAAGCAAGGATTGCATCACAGCTGCAAGAACAATTAGAATCTTCCTTCTGCGATGTGATGACAAATTAATTAGGATTCAGGAGTAGTTCCTTATTTCTGAATGGAATTCTATAAGTTTCATGAAATTTTAGCCAAGAAGCAAATGAGTGATGTTTCGGTAACGTACATTGTCTCCAAGGCGGCTCGGATCTTGGTGGAGTTGCTCGTCATGCGGGCGGCAAGCTCGTCGAAGGCCGAGCTCACCTTGTGCACGACGTCGTCGATCCTCTCCTTGAAGAAGCCATTGGACACCTCCTCCAGGAACTCGTCCTCCTCGTCCCCTATGTCTGTGGCATCATTGAACGCATCGCCCTTGTCGTCGTCCGCCGACGATGAGAGCTACGCGGCCATGCGCGGTGCGGGTGGGGCCGGTGGCGAGGGCGAGGGCGAGTGGGACGGGGAGGAGGCGCCCGAGGAGAGCGAGGAGGCGTTGCCACTGCCGTCATCGTCGTCGTCGTCAACCGAAGAGAGCCGCACGCGGATGAGAGATGAGGGAGGGGAGGCGGGTCGGGAGCTGAAGGGAGGAGGGAGGGGAAGCAGCCGACACGGGGAGAGGGAGGGACGGGGTGTGGCCCGCGAGCACCATGCCGCGCGCGTGCCGGCCGACGATCCTGCGGTCCATCATGGCGAGCGCCTGGAGGTGGTGCCGGTGGACGGCATCCATCAGCGCCGCCTCGAGTGGGCTTGGTTCCACCCGGCAGTCACTCCGCCAAATCTGGGGGAGGTGGAGGCTATGGTTAGATCTGCGGTGCGGGGCGAGAGAAAGAGAAGAACGGCCGGTGCAGGGTGAGAGAGAAGGGAAACGGCGCACATGGCCGGATCTGGATTTGAAGCCGGAGCACGGGGCGAGGTGAGCGTGGAACACGAGATGTGGGCAGGCGCGCGGAGGATGAGAACGGCGGAGGGCCGAGCGGGGAAAGGGCCCAGCGCGGCGGCGGTGCTGCGGTAAGCAACGTGTGTTGCGAGCGGGGCGGGCGGGGGTGAGGAAATCAGGATCATTAGCACCAAAATCATCGCGGAGGCTGTTGCGGAAAGGGCGGAGGCGAAACACGCCGATGTTCTCATCCATCGGATCTGCTGGCGATCAAAACATCAAATGACTGATGTTGATTCTGTGTTAAATCCTGTGTAAACAAAATATGGTGACTATAGAAAAACTAAACTCGGTCTTTTAATAGTAGTGGTAGAGTAGATGATGGCCCATAATGCAGCCGCGCCATCACTCTAGGAATTAGGGACTTGCATGCAAACTAACAGCGGACCCACAACTCAGTCAATGTTAAGAGGATGGTGGTGTATGCATGCACGAGTTAATCTCCTATTTAAGCCTTTAAATCTAGGAAGTTAGAGTGCTCCACGCTGCAGGCATTTGCATGATGATCACTGTGCCCACATTCCCTGTAACGCTGCACACGTCCGGCTAATTAAACAAGCAAAAATAAATTCCAGAGAAAAGAAAATGAAGGAGTTGATGTAACCTCCTCCACGATTGGCCGCGCTCCTCCCATCCTCTATAAACAGTCGCTAGCTCATCAGGGACAGAGGAGGCCCTCGGTTCATTCGGCATCCACAACACACGCTCCTATTGCTCTAGAGTCCATTTGGAAACGCACATACAAATAGAGAAGAGAGATTATTTGAGAGGAAAAGAGAAGCCTTAGCGTCTTCAAAAGGTGAGATACTACCGCTTGGTTTGGACATTACGGTATAAATCAGAGAGCCTTCTTTCTTTGTTTTACTCTAGTCTTTCATTCAGTCATTGCAGTACAAACTAAGAAGTGTACTTCTATTTTCTTCATGCTTGGGCCACTGTGGTACGGATCGAGGAGCATTTCTCGTGCTTGCTTTTTGGCACATCTTTTGTTATTTTGTTCTCCCCTTGGTTTTGGTCTTGTTAGCGTACAAACCAAACCAAACGAGTGCTTAGGACTTATTCTTGGGTTCAGCCCCTACACATAGATACAAATTAAGGATAAACATGTATGAAGATCTCATAAAATTCTTTTTGGTTCGATTCTTAAAAATAGAAACCAAGCATGAGATAAATGAAGGCCTCGTCCTTGGCTTGGTCCCTCAAAGCGGTACAAACCAAGACAGGTACAAAATTGCTACAAAACTATGATAAAAAATGGTCAAATCATGGGCTATACTCCGTGCATGGTTCCATTCGTGAGTACCACGACATGAGTAATAAAGAATAAAGTTACATCTAACGTGTACTCTGGGTATGGGTTCTATTGGTGAAAACCATGATATGAGTACTAGTGTACTAAAAAAACATGATAGAATATGCTCCATGCAGAGTGCATAGGCTCTAAACATTATAAGGGGGTGTTTGGTTGGGTTTTTCAGCAGCTTTTCACTGGAAAAAGCTGCAGCCCAACCAAACGGCCAGTTTTTCAGCAGTTTTTGCCAACGGTAGTTGTGGGCATTGCAGTGCAAATTCAGTTGTTTGAACCATAGAAACTGTCTACCTGAGACTGTCTGCTCTTATGGCATGCATGGTAGATCTCATTTTGTTTAGGGACACGTCGGGACTTCTGTCAGCTTTTTGCAATGTGTTGAAACTTCTGTGCTCATTTTCCAAAATACTATAGATGATTTGGATAAACCAAAAGCCATATGTTCACTTTCCCACAGCTACAGCAGCTTTTCCAGATAGCCAGCCAACAGCACCTTTGTCAACAGCCACAGCCCAACCAAACAGGCCCTAAAGACTACACCACAAAGTTTCACTTCAGTTACACTGAATTTGGGTGTCATATCAGCGCTACGCAATGTTAATAGTAATATAGGTGGAGTAAAACTTAATAAAATGTTTCCCCTTATCGTATTATGGATTCCAAAATCATAAGATTACATTCCAAAACTTTATCTCGGTTACACTATGTGCGGACGACATATTAGCGCTACGTGATATAGTAGTAATACAGGTGGAAGAAAAATCTTATAAAAAAGTATCTGCTGCATGCAGCATACATGCTAAGAAAATATGTTCTAAAACACAAACACAATGCCACCAAATTATTCACGTGAATAAATTTCAAGTTCTTGAGGAGGATTCTATTTTGTATTTTATTTAATAGTAATATGTTGTAGTCTGTTGTGATAGCGATATTGAAATTTTAAAAATTTCTTGTGAGAGACGAAATTAATAGAGTTTTTATATAAATATAAGAATTCTAGAAGTAATATACTGCAATACTTGATTTTATTTGTCTCATTTACACGAAATTTTATTTAAATCTGTCAATCTTTACGACGTGGACGCTATTTCCCGCCCCCGTTTTCCCGTCATCAGGAACGCATACGTTCAGCTATCTCCCGGCATTTCTTATTGTGTTTTTGTTTTGTCGGTCCTTTGTATCATCCAGCAAATCAACGGTGGCGTGAGATCTCTTCAAGGGTGGTTCTTATAAGTCCAATGTTAGGTACCGGCTATTTTGTGCAATATTCCAGTTGTTTGCTGGCTAATACACATAATAAAACTTTGAACTTTGTGTTACATGTTTGCAGGCCATCACCTTTGTGAGTGATGCCTTTCGTGGTTGTATTTAGCTCCTCCTGACAACGACAGGGCAGGGCTATCTACATGAGTTGAGCTGGTCCCATATGCTCTATATGAAATATACCCTCGTAAATGCTTTATTTATTTTGCGTATGTTGTGTCACCTTGGAACCATATGTGTATGGATCTATGTTGGTCCAATTAAAGACTTCATCAGTATAGACTTGTTGGTTACATCAGTTTATCTGACATACATATATCCTTGTCTAAACTTCTTTCTATCAGATCATGTACATACCTGACTATGAGACCGACTCTAATTATAGTTTCAGAGAATCATCAGCGAAGCAAAGCACACTATTTTACTAGTTCCATTTATAGTTTAAAAAAATCTCCTAGTCCACACGGATCAGTCTCCAAACTCTTTAAGGCCATCCGGGGACGAGGGTATGTAACACCAGATTGTGAAGGGGGCGTGGGGATACCAGATTGTTGTTCTGCAACGAGCTATGACGTGAGTCCAAAAATAGCGAAACATAGAAAGCATTGAACTTTTGATGCATTTTGTTACAACAAAGCAGAATCAATAGGGAGGATCCTCTAGGTGTCCCATAGGTACAATGTTGTAACAAGGTATGAATTAGCACAGGCAAAATCGCAATAATCAATTTCACACAAACATACAACCGAGCTTACAGAGACGTATCTGGCAAGGAGCCCATAACAATTACAGGACTGCTATTTCTCGGTTTCCAAATTTTATCCGGCCTTGCTTTGGAGAGAATATCGGAGAAAAATCCTGATGATGAAGAGAAAGACGAGGGCTGGATCCG
The DNA here is from genome assembly GCA_019208055.1 of Stipa capillata. Taxonomy (NCBI): domain Eukaryota; kingdom Viridiplantae; phylum Streptophyta; class Magnoliopsida; order Poales; family Poaceae; genus Stipa; species Stipa capillata. Next base: position 262,572 of record JAGXJF010002033.1, on the reverse strand, counting down.
TTCGGTGGATGGCTCGGTGGATGGCCTGTTTGAGCCATCGTGTACAGCCTGTTCTAGTGCCAAGATTTTCCTGCCTGTACTGGCAGACTTACCACAGGGACAGGCACTGATTTTCCTGAAGCATTGTTTATGGAAGATTGACCCACATGTACCACATCTTGTAGCTTCATCCTCCTAATTATAAAGTTAATTTTCTCAGCAATTAAGATGAAGCTGCATAGAAATTAGAAAAAAAGACGACAACTTGACAGTGCACCTGAAATGGAAATATAAGGGCTAGGGGGTCATCACAAGCTTGTCGAGCGGCACAAGGAACACCAGCATCATAGCACACAAGGCATTGTTCGGTGATGTGTTCAAGTATCCTATTTGATATGGTCTGCACCTTAACAGGAAGTGCTGTTTCAAGCAAACAGAACTTGTATCAGCTGTGCAAGAAACAGTTTAAGAGCATGTTCTCGATTATTGTCTGGATTACAATTTTGATTTCAATATTTTAGATCATCAAACACTGGTCATTCTTGAACAATAATCACGCATGTTTGCGGAAGCTAAAGCTTCTTAAAACAGTGTCTCATTATCCTAACTTTGATGGTTCTAAACAGACTACAATTTCTACTTTGCAGAACTTCACTCGATTAGTGTTCAACAGATCAAAACAATGAAGGGATGGCAAATAGCTATTAATCTGATTGATATGCCTATCGTGCCAAAGCATGGCAGTTTCCGAGCACACACGGATGCATTTCTCAGATAAACCTTCATTCAGTCACATAAAAATCAAAATTTAACCTGACAGCACCAAACACATACATATTTGACATTAGCATCAATTGATAAAGGCAATATGAAGTATGCATATAAGTTCATGAATGAAAAATTACCTGCAAAAGCCCCTTTAGAGAGATCAACAAGGTCACGGAGTGCAAAAAGTCATTCCCATCAAGAAGGTATCTTCGAACTCCTAGTCCTCTAAATATGGAGTTCCGGAAAGGACATTGGACACAAGGAAGCATAGCTGCTATTTTCTTCCGGATACTCATGATATTAAGCAGAGCTGGCACTTTAGAAAATAGGAAAGGGTTGACAGCACTTACACAGAGCATAGGCTGAAAATGAAAATAACCATTTACGAAGGTTGTGGCAATGTATGGAAGTAAAAAAGAGTATATTCTATGGTACACTCCACTGTATACATAAAACAAGAACCAACAAATTAAAGAAAAATATAGCTAAAATATCATTACCTGGTCATAGATGGAGTCCAAGTAAGCTTTTGCTAACTGGGAAATTGGATATAAAGAAAAATCCCAGTGGTGCAAGACTCTTGCTGGCAGAACTGCAGTATCATTTGTGTGACAAGAAGCACAAAACAACTGTCCAGTGTAAGCACAAAACCGAGGCTTGTTCCATCCAATAGTTTGCGCAAGTTCTTGCAGCAATGTTCGTCCAGCATCCAAATGCCTATGGCATCCTGCACAATTGTAGTGTTGTAACTCCAACAACTGTCTAATTGACTTCTGAGGCCTATCCTCCACAAGAAGTGATATTATTTTGCCCATTGTGGTAGAATCTTCGTGCAAAGTTCCATTGCAGTCTGAATCTTTGGAATGTAAATCACTGCTCAGCCTTTGCAAAGATCGTGGAATAAGAGTTTTTAATAAGCTATAATCACAAGAGGGCCTCCCTGGTGACAAAAAACTAACCAGGGGGGGTGGGTGTTCCGAAAGGATAATTAGAGACGAGCAAAGAACACAAACAGTCTTGAATGAGACCACTTCTTTCATTGACGACGTCTGGGGATGCATTCCCAAATATTTTACTGGACTCCTTTTCAACATTTCTCCATGTGGGAGGAAGACTCAAGTCTTTCTCAGAAAAAAAGAGCTTAAGTTGTTGGTAAAGTGCATAAAATTCACGGTACCGACGCTCAATTTCCCATTCATCTTTGCCACTCCTCACTTTTAACAAATAAACAGTATATTCTTTGACACCAACAATCCGCTCGCCGAAAGAAACATCCCCTGTTCTTTGCTTTGCTCCCACAACCTCCACTAAGTCAATTTTTGAAGGATATTGAGGAAGAGGATATATACAAGCATCATCTGTACCAGAAGTAGAGGCAGTGGTGCTACCATCTCTGAAATGATGATTTTGGTGATCATTACTCTCACGGTTATCTGTAAAAGATCCACTTTCATGGGGCTCCCCTGAATTGAGCAGAATCTGTTCCATCTCTTGAACCATATCATCAAATAGATCATTGTCATCAGGGTTGTCCACCTATAGTTAGAATGAGACATGTCACTCCAAGAATGTGGTTGAAAGCATATAGGCTAGTGTGCAATACTCAATCTGATAAAGCGAGGGAGCAATGATGCGCAAGATCGCTAAGAGTCCGTGGTCTAGGCCTGATACAATTGGTAGAGTATCAACTATCAAATGATACAGTTTATTAAGTGTCTCTGCTACTGCACACAAGGATTTTGAGTTGTACTAGTAGCACTAACAACCCATCTACTTCAACAGACAAAGGAGCACACTGTGTTCACCTTATCTCACTGTCTACTTTCAATTGATTCAAGGTTAACCAAAGTGGTCATCTAGGTGAGAAATATATGGGTATCACAACTTTGTTGCGGCAAAGAACAAAGATCAAAATATTCCCAAGCACAATTGCTTGCAGAGGATATCCTTTGTTTTCCTGGCAAGTGGAAACACAACCTTGCCCCATCTGGCAAGTGCAAGTTTGCAGGCAAAGATTAGCAAAATTAGGAATGCAACGCACCCAGAGCGTCCATACTCTCATCTATACAAGCAATTCATTTAGCTAATTCTACTAGCCATCCACCTAGCCAATCATAATCGCATTCGAGAGTGAAATTTGGCCACTACATTCCTTAAAAAAAGGGACCACTTCATCGCTCATATGCTCATTCTCAGTTATCTACCACCCCAAAATAACTTCTTGGATGTCAGAGACGAGGGAACGGACCTGGACGGGATCAGGGCGCGGCAGAACAGCGGGCGTTCCAGAATCCGACTCCGGCCGCGCGAGAGCGGCGGCGGAAGGATCCGGCCGTGGCTGCGACGGCGCCTGGGCTTGGTGGAGGCGGTTCAGCTGGTGGTTCTTGGGGAAGCTGTCGATGGGGTCGTCGAGGAGGAGGAGGTCCATGTGGTGATCCCAGAAGTCGGAGGAGGGGAGGAGGGTGGCGAGGGAGCTGGGCGTCCCGAGGGCGGAGCTGGCGCTGCAGTACCTGTCGTCCTCGGCGTCCGATCCGGCCGCCGAGGAGCCGCCCGACGAGGCGCCGCCGGTGGATCGGCCGGTCGGCTCCATGCCGGATCCCGCCGTAGGTAGTTGTCTGGTTCTTGTCCTACTTAGGGATTGGTGGTGATTTTGTGGTGTCTTTTCTCGGTGGAAGAAAGAGTAAGATTTGCACTATGGTCCCTATCCTTGTGCCTAATTTGTGTAGGAACTGGGCTGACAGGTCAACTATATACCTTGTAATACTACTTCGTGTCCAAAAGAGAGGGACGTGGCAGGGCACCTCGTCATCTCGGTGCCATGTCAGTATCCTAGGACTGGCAATCAGACCGCTGACATGACATGCTAAGGTATACTCTCTTTTCTTTTTCTAGAGTTATGATAAAGGCGCAGCAGAGTATCTCAAATTAAGAGACACTAAAGCCGCGAGCCCCCTCTCGGGTCCTCGGCGCCTAATCTCCAACCTCTACGCTGTCGACGACCTGGATCGCGCGTGTCTCCGCGCGGGCGCACGTGCCCTCGTGCCCTGCCCCATGGGGCCTGTTGTTGGTAGAGCTGGAGGATGTACGCAAGGAGCTGCTACTTGTGAAGACATTACTGGAGCAGGCCACTAATCCTCAGGAAAGGGCCACTGCCACAGCTGAAGTACCTCTAGAACCCAGGGACATTCCGGTGGTGAACGAGCAGCCGCCTCCGCCGAAGAAACACTGCGGTAATACCCGCGAGTACATACGTCGGTTCACATCAGGAGCCGGGACTTCTCATGTCCTCCCCGAGATATCGAGCCCTACGCCACTCTATGGATCCATTGATGTTCAGGACTCCGATGAAGAAGAGGATCCCGAAGAATTTGTGCCAGCTACAGCTGAAGAGGACGAGGAGGTCCAGATCACGTCGTAGATTCTAGGGTTTGTAGTTGTCTACCATGAGCTAGTGTCGTGTAAGATGAATAAGTAGGCACTAGCAGTACGTTAGATCTTGTGTAATGTACTAAGAACTTTGTGTGTATGCTATGTGGTGTACGACACCCCATAGGTGTGTATCATGTCCACTTATTAAATAAAATGACCCACTCGTTCTAGTGTTGTAAAAAATCAGATCTGTCCGTACCCGCAAATCCCTCTCACCTGTCTTTCAAAATGTGAAACCCGAGCGAGGATAAGACGTTTGGGTCGTCCCTCAGTAATGAGGGTAGATAAGTGTCTTATCCCGATATAAAGGCTATTCTCCCTTCTGACCCAAGCCACACCCATCTGCCCTATAAATAACCCCGAGTCTCTTTCCTTACCTCACCACTCCCAGCTGCCCTTGAAGCCAGCACTACATTCTTCTTCTCTTCTCCTCTCAGGCAACACCAAGAGGAAGCCATGCCTCGCGGAACACTCTACAATGAAACCACCGCTTCCGAGCTCGCAGGATTTGTAGACATCCTGTGGACAGTCGCCCAGAGAGCTCTCCGAGCCTCCCAGCGACTGGAGTATGACGTCTACCAGGAGGAGGCCACCAACGCAAGCGTGTACTGGGCTGAAGTACACATCTATCAAGATGGTGTCGACGACACAGCGACCTTCCACTTCATTGGTCATCCAGTACCTGACCCTGACCTAGCCATGCAAATGGCTGCATGGGAGGCTGTCTCCTGCCTTCGTCAGACGATTCCAAGCATGAATTGCAGAGCCTTCCGGTTCTACCCCAGCCGCGCCCTGGGAGAGGATACATCCTTTGCCAGCACCCAGATGGAACAAGATGTAGCCGTGGTGCAGCTCACCCGGTATCTGGTCGCCATGACCGAAGTCTTCACCCAGCTCGTCAACACTCTTGCCCCAGCCACACCACTCGCACGGCCAAGACCTCATGCTCGAGATGCCACCTCAACATCTGCTCGTGCCTCCGTGTCAGACGAACCACCCCTGCCAGGAATACCTGTAGTGGTAGATGGCAACCCCTTCCCTGCTCTTTCCATCGAGTATCTCAGGCTGTTCTCGGCATACGTGGCCTCCACCAGAGCCGCACATCACCGCAGGAACCCCTCCACACCCCGGAACACACCCATGCCCTCCAAAAATGGAGATGCCCATGGGGAGATACCCCCGACCCAGCCCTCCAACCTAAATGTAGACCAGGTAGACTAGAAGAGTGAGGAGCGGAATAGCTGCCCCCGCTTAGTAATAAACTTAGGGTCCTATTTTCATGTCGTTGTATTAGGGCTTAGCCCGTGCCCTTAGGCACAATTCTTGCGTATGAAAGGTGCCGTTAGACACCACCCTGGTATTGCTAATGTATGTTCTTTTGGTGTTTTAGTTGGATCTTGGTTGGTTGCCCCAACCCTTGAAAAAGTGTCGTGTTATAATCAATCTTTGGTCATGTGTCATACCGCCCCCATTCTCTCCTTATCTTCCTACTGAAAACATATAAATCTTAACAAAGGCAAACCGGTACCCATGCAGGTCGAGTACAATATGAGCTTCCCTGTCAGGAACCTTCCCACCTAGAGGCCGGAAATGAGTGCCCCAGCATATCTCGAGAGGCCCAATAGCCCCGCACCTCCCAGAATTCCTGCCGAATCCCAAGGGGCCGTGTCGCGCCCTAGGGAGCCCCAAGCTAATCGCTGCACCAAATCCACTGCTAAGGGACCAACGAGACCCCGAGCTGCTCCGAATCGAAACAAAGATCGAGACCCGCATTGCGCCGAGTCCGCTCACCCAATACCAAAACCACCGCTGGAAGAGCCATCGAACCATGAGATGATCAAAATATTGGGACAGACCTGTTTGGCTACCAACAACGCTGTACAACAAATGATACAGAACAATAGCCCAGCTGGAAAGGGAAACAAACTTTCAGAGTTCCAACGAACTTCTCCACCCATTTTCACCTACTCCACCGAGCCTTTAGATGCAGATGACTGGCTGTTAGTGATAGCGGAAAAACTAGAAGTAGCCAGATGCGACGAGCGGGATAAGGTACCCTTCGCTACCCAATATTTGCAAGGACCCGCCGCAGCCTGGTGGAAGAGAGTTAAAAGCACTCAGTCCAAACAAACTGAGTTTACATGGGACATGTTCAAGGAAATATTCCGTAAGCATCATATTCCAGCCAACTTGGTCGGAATCAAGAAGAAAGAGTTTTATGATTTGAAACAAGGGAAACATGACCGTTACAGAATACCTGCACAAGTTCACCCAACTGGCTCGCTATGCGGAAGAAGACATGAAATCCAAACATGCGCAAGTGGAACAATTCCTGAACGGCCTACAACCAATCCTTCAGTACCAGTTAGCCTCTCAAAAATTTATGGAGTTACAAGATTTGGTAAATACCGCACTAAATGTGGAGACAAAGCGCCATGGTCTGCTTGACACACGTAAAAGAAAGAATGAAAGATCATTTACTCCGAGAGAGCCACCCAGCAACCTCGCCGTGATAAGAAACCTGTTCCTAGGACTACTGCACCGCAATACTATAGGACTAACCCTCCTGTCCCGCAGTACAAGTCCTATAACCCGTAGGGAAACCAGAAAAGTGGCACCCCCAACCATCCTGCTAGAGACTCGAGTCAGAAGCCCCGAAACCGTAACTGCTACAACTGCGGAGAACCAAGACACTTCGCGGTCCAATGCCCCAAAAAGCAGAAGGAGCCGGCTGACCAACATTCGCAAGGCCACACCATGCAGACTAGAAGCCAAGAGTCCAGAGGACGGCAAAGCTATAGCAAAGGACAAATCAACCATGTGGATGCGGAGGAAGCACAAGACGCTCAGGATGTCGTAATTGGTACGTTCCCTGTTAATACCGTAATTGCAACAGTTTTGTTTGATTCGGGAGCCTCACATTCATTCATATCGAAAAGATTCGTGGATAAAAATCACTTAGAAGTCCACCTTATGGAAACCCCCATGCGCGTCCGAGCCCCAGGATCGGAAATCAGAACCAGATTTTATTGCAAGGATGTAAGCATCCTCATAAGGGGGGTAGAGTTCCTAGCCAATCTAATTGTGCTACGGTCTGAAGACATAGATGTAATTCTAGGAATGGATTGGCTACCCAAATTCAAAGGCAACATCAACTTTGAAACTAAGATGGTGACACTCACCAATGCCTTAGGAGAAACAGTTCAGTTTCACCCCGAGTCCCCAAATGCCCATCGTAATACCCTCAATCAGTTGACTACACCGGGAGTCGACCGAGTTCCTATAGTACGGGAATACCCTGACGTATTCCCAGAAGAACTGCCCGGGATGCCACCTGATCGAGACTTGGAGTTTGTCATTGAGTTAGTGCCAGGAACAGCACCAATTGCAAAGAGACCCTACCGTATGTCAAAAGGACCTTTTGGATGAACTAAAGCAGCAGTTGGAAGAAATTCAAGGTAAAGGATTCATCAGACCGAGTGCGTCACCATGGGGATCGCCAGTGCTATTTGTCGAGAAGAAGGACAAGTCACTTCGCATGTGCGTGGACTATAGAGCGTTGAATGAGGTAACCATCAAAAACAAATACCCTCTTCCCCAAATAGATGATTTATTTGACCAGATGAATGGAGCTCAAGTGTTCTCTAAGATAGACCTGAGATCGGGTTACCATCAGTTAAAAATTCGAGAGTAGGACATACCGAAAACTGCCTTCACCACACGCTATGGATTATACGAGTACACCGTCATGCCTTTCGGTCTAACTAATGCCCTCGGCATACTTCATGAATTTAATGAACAAGGTGTTCATGGAATACTTGGATAAATTCGTAGTGGTGTTTATCGACGATATTTTGGTCTACTCCAAATCGGACAAAGAACACCGGCACCACTTGCGAACAGTTTTGGACAAGCTAAGGGAGCACCAATTGTATGCCAAGTTCAGCAAGTGCGAATTCTGGTTAAGAGAGGTCGGATTCCTCGGACACATGGTATCCGCTGGAGGAATAGCCGTAGACCCAGACAAAGTTAAGGCTGTCCTAGATTGGAAGCCACCCAAGTCAGTAACCGAGATTCGAAGCTTTTTAGGTCTGGCGGGATACTACTGCCGTTTCATCGAAGGATTTTCAAAGCTGGCTAGACCAATGACGCAGTTGCTCAAGAAAGACCAGAAGTTTGAATGGACTCAAAAGTGCGAGGATAGTTTTCAGGAAATGAAGAAAAGATTAACTTCAGCTCCAGTACTGACATTGCCCGATCTGCAGAAGAATTTTGATGTCTACTGCGACGCATCCCGACATGGGCTTGGGTGTGTGCTCATGCAGGAAGGAAAAGTAGTTGCATATGCCTCTCGTCAACTACGCCCCACGAAGTGAATTATCCAACCCACGACTTGGAACTAGCCACTGTGGTACACGCCTTAAAGATATGGTAGCATTACCTCATCGGCAACCGTTGCGAGATATACACGGATCATAAGAGTCTGAAATACATTTTCACCCAGTCAGACCTGAACATGAGACAAAGAAGATGGTTAAAACTAATCAAGGATTACGATCTAGGAGTTCATTACCATCCCGGAAAGGCAAATGTGGTGGCCGATGCTCTTAGTAGGAAGCCAGCTGCATTGAATGCCCTAATCCAAGCAAATCAGCCCGAGCTATACGAGGAGTTTGAGAAGCTCAACTTGGGCCTAGTCGAAGAAGGATATGTAGCCAACTTAGAAATGACGCTGTCCCTCACTGCACAAATCAAAGGAAGCCCAGAAAGGACACAAGAGCATAGAGAGTATCAGGGAGAAGATGAAAAGGGGAAAAAGCAAGTGGATTTAAAGAAGATGACGAAGGTGTCCTATGGTTTGAGAACCGATTGTGTGTACCTGCTTGCAAGAAGCTTGAAGAATTGATCCTAAAAGAAGCCCATGAATCTCGATACTCCATTCACCCTGGAGGAACCAAAATGTACCAGGATCTAAAGGAAAAATTCTGGTGGCACGGGATGAAACGAGAAATAGCAAGTTTCATCGCCCGTTGTGATGTCTGCCAGCGAGTCAAGGCGGAACATCAGAAACCCACTGGATTGTTGCAACCCATCAAGGTACCCGAATGGAAATGGGATGAAGTTGGCATGGACTTCATCGTTGGACTTCCAAGAACAAGGAAAGGAAATGACTCCATATGGGTTATAATAGACCGACTAACTAAAGTGGCACATTTCCTACCTGTCAAAACCACGTACCGAGGAGATCAATTAGCCAAGTTATATCTCTCTCGAATAGTTAGTTTACACGGAGTACCAAAGAGAATCATATCGGATCGAGGCACCCAGTTCACATCCAGGTTTTGGGAAAGTCTACATGAAGCTATGGGGACTCGCCTCCACTTCAGCACCGCTTATCATCCACAGACGGATGGGCAAACAGAAAGGGTAAACCAGATTTTAGAGGATATGCTGAGAGCTTGTGCCCTAACTTATGGCGATAGTTGGGAGCATAGTTTGCCTTATGCGGAGTTTTCATATAATAATAGTTACCAGGCCAGTCTACAAATGTCTCCATTTGAAGCACTATACGGACGCCGATGCCGAACACCTTTGAATTGGTCGGAGACCGGTGATGGAAAAGTTTTCGGTCCCGACATCCTCCAAGATGCCGAAAAGAAAGTGAGATTCATTCAGGACCGGCTCAAAGTAGCACAGTCGAGACAGAATAGCTACGCCGACTCTAAGCGGCGAGACATTACCTTTGCACCCGGAGATTATGTCTATTTACGAGTGACACCCCTTAAGGGAACCCAGAGGTTCAGCGTGAAAGGCAAATTGGCACCCAGGTATGTTGGACCGTTTAAAGTAGGGGAAAGAAGAGGTCAGGTCGCTTATCAGTTGGAACTGCCACCAGAACTATCAGAAGTTCATAACGTGTTCCACGTGTCTCAATTAAGGAAATGCCTGGAGCCACCAGTGAAACAAGTCCAGTACCAGGAGTTAGACCTCGATAAGGACCTCACTTATGTAGAACGACCTCTCAAAATTCTAGAAAGTGCAGAACGAAGGACCAGGAATAAGAACATCCAGTTTCACAAAGTCCAGTGGAACCATCACACAGAGGAAGAAGCCACCTGGGAGCGAGAAGACTTTCTGATGGACAAATTTCCGTACCTATTCCAATCTGTAGAATCTCGAGGACGAGATTCGATTTAAGGGGGGTAGGTTTGTCGCGCCCTGATTTTCTAACTCTGAATCTCAGCATGAAACCCTGCATGTTAGGCATAACATAAATCATCGACTGCGTCTCACCCGTAACCCCACCTCTCTCGTAACCTTCCGAGCAAAACCCTAATCCGGGAATCCACCCCATCCCTTCGCTCGATTGATATCCGGCGATGCCCTCGCGGCACCTCATCACCGAATGCTCCCGAGTGTCGTGACGAAGCCCCCGAAGACACTCTACCCATCTCCCTACCTTGCCACGCTCCGAAACCCTGGTTTTGACCCCCGATCCCCCTTTCGTCCTATTTGGTCTTTTCCCTCCAAAAACCCTAACCGCGAAGTATATCGCTTCTCGGTCTTCCCAAAAATCCCAAATAAATTCCTGGAACGCCTTAATATTATCCTTAACCAAAAATCTAACATAAAATATAGATGTCCAATGTAAATGTATTAAGATATGAAAATATAAAATCTTAGGGGAACATCGGACATTGCACTGCAACCCCTGTATATACCCCTCAGAAAGTCCCGATAAATTCCCACAACGCTTCCCATATCTTCAGGAGTCCCAATATGTCAAAACATGGGCAAGTCATATAAAGAAATTAGATAAGGCCAGCACCGAACACCTTCTCTGCAATTAACATCCCACATGCAATCACAGCTATGCTTGGCCAAGTCTACTCAAAATTAATCGAGCAGTCATTTTCCCTCTGCTCTCACATATCCAATCATCATTTACACCCTCTGGCCCTCACGTCCTATCCAGTACTAGTGAAAGCTAAGACCCATCACATTTTGGCATTCAAGGCCCTTCCTGCTCAAATCATCTGTAGTGCCCAGAATTTACTCAAGCATTGAACACGTGCCCCTGAACCTGTTTGACATGGTCTGACATCACGAAAATGCTCCAGAGCCTCCATGGCATGCCCATGCCACTCTGGACGCGCTCTGGACGCGTCCAACTCTGCCCCAGTGCGCGCCCACCCCTTTTCCCTCGCTGAACCGGTTGCCGTTGGGCCTTGTCCGAGCAGCAGATGCAGCTCAATGCCACCCATGTGATAGCAGTGCGCTTCCCCCACCGCCGTCGTCTCCACACCGCACTGCTGCCGACTGACACTTCATCCCGAGCTCGAGTCTTCTCCTCCGACTGCTCCTGCCGGCTTTAGCCAATCTCGCCATTAACTCACTCGCCGAGCCGTCGCATCCTTGGGCAACAGCAGCCATGGTCGGGCTAGCTCGCTTGGCCCTATTTATAGGCTGCCGAGCCCCGCCACCACTCAACCCTAGCCCAACCCCGAGTCAAGTTGTCCGAGCTCCCTCTGTTCCTCCTACCACCACCCGCCTCCTCTGTTCCACGCCACTGATCCAACCACCTGAGCGCCTAGCCAATCCAAGTAGCAGCTGCGTCGCTGAGTTGAGCTCCGCCACCACCCGCAGTAGCTCAAGCCGCCGAGCTCCCTTCGCCTCCTCCCCTAGTCCTCCCTACAGGAGCTCGAGCGCCGCCGGTTGACCCTCCTCCACCTTCCCAGCCGCCACACCGGAGTCCACCGCCAGGTACCGGAGTTTCCCGAGTTGAAGAGCCACTGGACCCAGCTGCTCCGACCACCCAAACCACCACGACCCAGCTCGCCGACAGCCCTAACTGCCGCCGGCCATCTTAGTCCGCCGCAGCAATAGAGCAAGCCGAAAGGGAGGAGGGTGAGGCACGCAACTTAGCAAACGGCCGCTTTCCCTTTTGGATTAGCTCTGTTATTCCGTCCATTAGCGACCCCGCGTCCGATCCATTAAAGCGCAACGCCGTTGTCCGTTGCCGACAGCTGAAAGGCGCAACGGTTTGGTCGGCCGGGTAGCTCATTTAATACACTAAATTATTTCATAACTGCAAGCACTAATCCCGCCGGGTCAAAGCCCTAATGGCCGACTATCCTCACTCCGATTTTAATTCTGAAATCCTAGGTTTAATTTCCCATCGGTTGATTCAAATGCATTTTCAGGATATAAAACTTTTGAATATAAATGATAGAGATTAGAATTAGGGTTAGCTATTTGAGTAGTTAAACCAGCATATACAATATATATACACATACCTCCTATGATCGGCCCTGAGCTAAGCCCCCCCCTTCCGACCGGCGTCATTAAAATACCCACGGCATCCTATAACTCGTTTGAGTAGAAGATTTTTGAATTAAAAGCTTAGCCAGAACTCTCCTCTGATCTAATGCATTGTTATCTCATGTGACATCTTTGCATATATTCCTCGTTGAAGTCATCCGTTGCCCTTGTAAACCTATGAGCTAAAACCCTAGAGCATTACCACTAATCGGAACACATATATATGCACATATACACTTCCTAACCTCCGTTCAGCAATTTGTTTCGAAACCTTTAGACTTAACGTCACTTTCCCTTGGACATGTTCGATGTTCGGTTTTTATTGAAATGTTTGGATTGTTTCTGATTCGTGTTTCTTTCGACGCGTAGTTCGCGGAGTGAAATACGTGCGTCAGGACGAACAGGAGTCACCCCCACATCGAGAGCCAGAACAGGAGCTGCCAGGCAAGCAATTTCCCGTCTTGTTCATTTTGAATCCTATATTTGTGAAGTATATTTATTTTGACTTCGAAATATGCATGCTATGTTTATAAACAATATTTTATGTAGAATTAGCTATATCCAATAGATGCATTCGGACTAGGGTCGAACATCCGATTTCTTGTAACCCTAGTGATCTGTCGGTTGGTTTCCAACCGACGATATACCAAGGTTATAGGCAGTAGCCATTGCTTAGCCCTGCTATAGTTAAAACTAAAAATTTGTTCGATTGATTCAAACCTTCGGGTACGGGAAATCAAAACCCATGGATAGCGTATGTTATCCGTGGTGAGTTTTAAAAGAAATGTTGCCAAAACCCAAAATGAAGTTGGAGATGGTTTTGATTCGGGTAGGAAGGTAAGGTGGTAAGAAGGGAGACGAAGTAGCAGAAGGCTACTCGGTGATTGATGGTAAACTGGAGTCCTACTCGAATCAATTAAGGACCGAGCCCCAGTGCCGCTAAACCAGTTCCCCCACCGTATGTCCACATGTCCTTTATGGGAAGGACTTGACTCGGTAACCCGCCTAATAATAGGGTTCGGACCCGTAGGAAGTAAGGAGGAAGTGCTAGGTAGGACATGGATCCCTAGAGAATTCCCACGGCGCTACATGGGTTGAGATTCTTAGTGAGCTCCATCTAGGCGTGGATGAAGTTTCGACACAAAGATGAGCATTTCTCCGGATTGTGGTGTCAGGCTGCCCGGGCACAATCGGAGTTAGGGTAAGTCTCATTTAGCGGGTCCGGCCCTAATATTAACGCAGGCAAAGGGTTTCGTTGTATTATCCCTGCCAATATACCTCATCAGGTGTATTAGTTAGTACTCGGCATTAAAGGAATTATTACATCTTGTGGGTAAAGCCGTACAACCTCTGCAGAGTGTTAAAAACTATTCGAATAGCCGCGTCCTCGGTTATGGACATGAACTGGCACAGCCACACCCCGGTTAGACTAAGTTTCGTTTGCAAAAGATTGGGCATCGGGATTAAGGACGTGGGCATGACGTGTCCACAGTTGGACAATTTTAGGCCACGCGTCGGTGGTAAGAAAATTACCGAAGTAAAGAAATTCGCCGTATTGCCGGAGGTGATCGGAATACGGTCTAGTGATGGAAAACCTAGTTATCGGATATGTGGAAACTACTGTTCGATGGACGGTGCCATGGACGGTGAGTGGAACTACCGGTAATAGGTTAGGAGATGTTTAGCGGTGTTTACCGCGTGAGATGAGATAAGATGAGACAAGATGGAATGTGACGAGATGCTGTTTGATGTACTACCAGTTTTTCCCAAATTGCTTTTACAATCTACTATTAGTATTTCCAATTCAGAACTTACATTTCTGCACAACCATCAACATAGGTTAGAGATACCCCTTTGAAAAATTCCTGCATGAAATATAGCTGTATAATCCTCCTACGGGGATTGCTTGCGAGTACATTCAATGTACTCACCTGGCTTGTTGATTTGGCCAAAGGACGAAGAAGATTTCGACTTCGAGGTGGGTGACAGTGAATTCGAGGGTTAGGACGTTTCCCCCAGTCAGCTGCCTGTTGGTTCGGCATGTCGATGGGTTATCCACTACGTTATGTTTTATTTCCGCTGCTGTTTTTATTCGGCCAATAGGCCATGTGTTGAGCCTCGACCATAAAGGTCTTTCCGTGTAATAAGAAGTTGGTATTGTATGTGTATGCTATCAAGTGTTTGTGCGTACTGGCTACTGATCCAGGAACCAGTACAGTAATCACAAAGGACGTGTCTGGCCTTAAAAACCGGGCTCGCCACAGAAGCCTTCAGAAACTGCCAAATCACCAGTCCAAGCGCCTCACCTGTCTCCATCACTGGTGTCACCGCCAGCTGACCCAGCCCCTATTTCTCATGCTCTTGTGTCCTCACCTGTGGCACAGGCAAGTGGCTCAGCTGAAGCTGAAGCTAGCTCAGAACGTCAATCGGATGATGGCAGAGGAGTGTCAGTAACTCCACCTAGGCCAAGAGCACAAAGAGCAGATTCTGATGAAGATTACCAGGCTGAAAGCTCATCCACCAACACAAAATCTGCTAGTGAACCAGAAAAGGAAGCTGAACAAGAGGACAGCTTGCCCAGTCCCTCAATAGCAGAAGAGGATCTAGAATCCAAATATCAATATATCTTCTCCTATGCTCTGAGGACTGAGGCAAATCAGATGGAATTTATTTCAAGAGCTGCAGCAAAGAAGCTTCCCAAGAGTGACCCCAAGAGGTCAAAGAGCAAGATTGCCTCCATGAGCACAAGTGCTTTCATCAAAATGAGGTCAACTTGCCCTTACTTCAATGCAGATAAGGAATTCCTGGAACCAGACTGTACAGACCCTAGATTTCACAATGATCATCAAAGGGGTGTCTATCATGAAATCCTATCTTCCAAGGGATTTGTGGATTACAAGGCCATTGATTGGTCTGCTCTAACAGATACAAGACTGAGGTCTCTTCCATCTCTGATCCAAGCCTCAGGTCTTGAGTTTATCTGCAATCTGCAACAAGGATATGACCCTGAAGTCATTAAAGAATTCTATGCCACAGTGTGGGTAGAACAAGAAAACCAGGATGTCATGCTCTAGAGGACAAGAGGCCAGTTGCTATCAATAACAGCTCTAGAGTTCAACAGCCTGTTTCATGCACCAGTGGAGCCTGGCATGCCAAATTTGTTCAAGTTAGAGCCAGTCTCCAATACTGACAGAAGGAATTTTATCCAAGAAACTTTTCCTTCCCTGCCAATGCCCCTCCAGACCATGTTTACTTCAAGGGCATCACTATCACTGCTAAGCATCCGGTCAAGATTCTGAATGTTACTCTTCAGCCCAAGGGAGGCAATACAGATGCTGTTTGCAACCCAGTTTGGCAGGTATTGGTGCATATTGCAAAGAACTAGCATTTTGATGTGGCCAGATACATATTTCATGAGATAGATGCTGTTCAGAAGGACAAGAAAGCCAAGCTGAGGTATGGATCCTACATCATGTACATGATCCTTTAATGCATAGGTCTTCCAGAATCAACCTTTGACATCTCAGTGAAGACCTCAAAGACCCAGCTCAGGCCTCAGGTTGATGACCATCCTGATGAGGTTGCTGTGCCTGCTTTATTTGGTGATTCACTTGATCCAGTTGTGTCAGCTCCCGTGACACAGCTGCTCCCATAGCTCCTAAAATGCCTGCTCCTCCAGTGCTAGCTGCCCAAGCCCAAGTGCCTACCGGTGTCACAGTTGATCCTCCTGCAGCTGACTCAGCTGAGTTAGTATCTGTAACACAGGTAGCTGAAGATGACACTCTGTCCTCCTCTCTTATGTCTCAAGCAGCAGCCAGAGCCTATCAGAACAAGGTCATGCCAACTCAGTTTGCAGCTCTGCGCTGAGAGAATCATCAGCTCAGAGAAGCAGTCAGTAGTCTGCAATCACAAGTTGATCACTTGCAGTCTCAGCTTTCAGAAGTTCTCCAACTGTTGAAGACCAAGCTTCCCTGAATGTTTCCTCTCCTCACCCCTTTCTGGTGTTTTAGTGTCAAAGGGGGAGAAATATTAGAGAGAGATATATAGTATAGGGGGAGAAATATAAGAGGGGAGTTTTTTGGATATAGAGGGAGCATATATTTTGGTGTATCAAGACTTGTTTTAATCTCTGATTCTTTTGTCTTGACTACAATTTATCTAAGTTTATGTTCTGATGCAGTAATGTTTATTTTTGATATGTGTGGACGATGTTCACTATGTTATGATTCTTTTCCTCACATATTTCTGAGCCTTACTCTGTTACATATGTCTCTATGAAGCTTTTGTTCTGATACATATGTTTACTCTGAACTTTTGCTCTGATACACATGTTTAGTCAGAATCTGTGCTCTGGTACATATTCATATGCTCTGATTATTATAACTGTATCAGAATAAAAATATATCAGTTCAGTTAAATCATGTTCCTATGATCTATCTAATTCTCTGAACTGATAAAAGTGTAAGTTGTAGGAAAATTCTGCCCATATCCAAAATTAAAATCTGTGCACTTGTATAATAAAAGCAAATTTTTTGTGCACAGCTTCAGGGGGAGTATATTCTAACAACCTGCACATGTATCACTCATTCCAATTTCTATTTGAAATTGTTATTTGTGTTGCCACTAACCACCAAAAAGAGGGAGATTGAAAGAGCATCTAGGCCCCTAATTGGTTTTGATGGTTAATGGCAACTCAAACTGGAATCTAATGTTTATAATGAGTGTAAGCAGGTTTAATAGGTTCCAGGAAGAAGGGTCATCAAGGAAAAGATGACCACCCAAAAGGTACAAAGGTGGTTTCCAGGACAAGGGATTGGCTGTGTCACAGCTGTGAGGAAGCCAGTGCTGTGCAAAGAGTTGCAAGCAAGGTGATGGTGGCTTGATGCGTCAAGGGCCGTGAATACAGTTGGTGGTAGGTAAAGCCTAGATTTGCTAGTTTCTTTGAGTCCATAGGAAACACCCGTACTATCAAGAGAGATGAAGTAGTAATGTTCTGTGGAGGTTCTTTTGATCAATGCTCGGAGTGTTGAACAGTGGCACTGATGCTTTGAGGTCAATGGCCCTATGTCAACAGTTTTGCACAAGTGTGAAACTGGCTTGTGCTAGCACTCTGTAGTGCTAGCGGTAGAAAAACCCTAGAGGATAAAGTCACCGGTGTGACACAACTGTGTCACAGGTGGTCTTTCGCTCTGTGATTCAGGTACACCTCTGTACCAGGGGAGAGCTTGTAAATGCTAAGAGACCTCAGAAGACTGTCGGAGGTTCTCTCCTTATTAGGGATCAGAGTTAGTTGTGCGCTGAGGGCATGTAGTGTGCCAAGATCAGACTGAGTAGTTAGGCTACGTCAGCTAAGGGCTTCACCTATGTGTGCCCCTGGTGACACAGGTGTCGGTCTGCTCGAGCCGGTTATAGTTGGGCGATGTGATTGACTGTGTCACCGGTGTCTGTCACCGGTGACTCACTTAATCCTACGTGGCAACAGTGTAACGGTCGGGTGCCTGTGAACCCTATATATAGGGGACCAGGAGAGGTCTTCAACCTCAACCTTGCTCAATCCAGTGAATCATATTCGACCGTTGCAAAGCCTCCTACTCTCAGAGCAGAAGCCAAACTTCCTAAGTGTTAGTTCACGAGAGTTAGAGTCTCTGAGCAAAGAGTATTGGTTCCTCCAAGAGTTGTTGCTACTGAATCTGTTACTCTTGGTGTGTCTACTCCTAGACGGGCATAGGAGTCGCTGGTATCACCCAAGCTTGTGTGGGTTGAACCAGACGTTTGTGAAGGTGATCTGAAGTCTACCTGCTGCAAGGCTAAAGGACTTCCACAAGCAAAGGAAGAGGCCTGATCACTCAGGTACTTGGAGAACAAGCACGATTCAGTGCTGGCGATCTCTTCGGAGTAGCCTCTCCAACGGAGACGTACCTCTCTGTAACGAGTAGGGAACTTCGGTGAAAAACACCTTGTCTCTCTGAGTTCTTTCTATATTGCTTTTAGATATTCATTAGACTTGCCTGCCTGTGTTGATCATTCATATCTTGTTCATCTGTGATTGATTACCTTTACACCTGTGTTAGCATAGCTGTGTCTCAGTTGCTGAATATCATATCTCTTGCCTGTGCCAGCTACCTGTTACACAGCTGATTAACTTGCTTATATGTTCTAAGGTTTTAGCTTACATGTGTTAGACACCTGTGTGACAGCTAAGTGTTAATTTGCATATCACATATTGCCTGTGTCATCCACCTGTCTCACAGCTAGCTTATCCTAGCAATCTGTTAAGGCTTAAATTGATAACCAAAGTTAAAACAAGTGAAAAATAGTTAGCCTCCTATTCACCCCCCCTCTAGTCGGCATCCTCAGTCCTTTCAACATGGATTAGAAAATAAGGAAATGAACCAAAATCAAAGCGTATATGCGTATATGTCTTAATCTTGCCATGCATTTGGATTTCAGTTTTTCTCGAGCAGGTCATTTCATGAGATCATCCAAGCCGCAACCCCATCATCGCATGTGCTTGAAACCCTAAACCCTAAATCGGACACACGCACCATATATGCACGACACCTCCCGAACCCAAACCCTAAGTGGCAACTCGCCCATCTTTGCTCCTGACACTCCAAATATAATTCCTAACCTCTATCATACCTGTCACGGACCCGGGAATCTCATCTGACTAGGGGAACGAACGGTCATCATGGGCCGAAGGACCAACCGACCTGGTGGCACAGTGCCTGCGCCGTACGCACCGAGGCGGAGTGATCCGACACCTGCCCAACGCAAGCCGGCCGGAAGCGACCAAACTTCCCGGAACCACATACGATTCCCTGATCCTGTGAGGGTTTAGAGTCGTTCCCGAATTCTACCACGACAAACAAGGTCGGAGGAGCCCGGCGATTCTACCCACACCCTAACCTAGCTCGGAAGCTAGTGGGTCGCTCGAAAGCCCGGTAGAACACGCCCACACCCTGCCCGGTCGGCACAGCATCTCAGCCAGCGGGTCACTCAACCGATTCCTGCTTGACAGAGTAAAAAGGGGAACAGCCGTAACCCTTCACGGCATACCCATACATTTCATATCATACACGCAGTGTGTATGGGTAGCCCGAATAACAACTCGGATATCACAACGAAGCACTAAATACGATAATAAGCTAACTGTCCAC
Organism: Stipa capillata; assembly: GCA_019208055.1. NCBI lineage: Eukaryota > Viridiplantae > Streptophyta > Magnoliopsida > Poales > Poaceae > Stipa > Stipa capillata. The sequence goes on along the minus strand of JAGXJF010002033.1, from coordinate 242,914 downwards.
GTCGGACTTTAAAATTACACCAGTCGGTCATAACCGGGAACATATCCGAGTACGGAGTAATTAAACGACAGCGGAAGAATTGTAAATGAGTCCCACAGCGGCGCATTGACCGCTGACCCAAAAGTCACAAAAGTCCCTGAATCAATAGCCAACCAAGGAAACCGGAAGCTAGGCGATATTGTAGTAATCCTCGACCACTGGCTCACCTGCAATGATCTAGGAATATCCTAGGTGAGTACGAAGGTACTCGCAAGACTTATTCGTGCTTGATTAGATGACCTACACATACTAGTACAACCAAAAGTAAACATGGTGCAATTCTAGATAACAAGGCATAAACACACGAACAATTCACTAACGGAAAAACAATACATCCAAGCAGACCACTGCCAAGCCAGATCCCATGCAACTTAATGGAGGAACGGGATGGTACTCACTAGTCACATGTGCAACTCAAAACATAATTACGGTGGCTCTCACTTGCCATCCATCTTCCAACTACTTGGGGCAGAACATATCCCAAATTGACAATGAACCATCACGACCACACATTCATTTATCTCTCGGACCATTACCGGCACCGATCACCCTGAGTGCAAAGAGTGCCTTAACCCTTGGAGGTTATAAGGCTCCAAGGGGCTTAGTCTTATCTCAACTACACCCCAGCCTCGATGCCGCTAATGTCCACGCGTGACAAGGGTTAGTAATCACGATGGAGTCTCCTCAGGGTTGGTATCGCGACAACTTTTTACACCTGGTCGCAACAGCCGGGGTCCAAATGATACCAACTTTATCCATCGGACACTTTCCCTTCGGCTCTCACATCTCACCTTAGTGGGTTCGAATATTTAGTGCATCGGGTTAAGTTCAACCATAGCTAGACATAACGTGCAACATACCCTAACCATGCTAGTTGAACCGAACTCGACCACAATTTCTGAACAACGATCCATATATCAACATACAGATAATTTAAAACAGGTAATGCATAATTAAAGATGCAACAAGCTCTGCTTGCCTTGGTCGTAGAATTCCTGATCTTGCGTGAGGTTGTGAGCCTGGTGGTCTCCTTCTTCAGGCTCTTTTATAAACAGTACGAAGAACCGGAAAGGAAACGATAAAAGAAACAATAAGATTCCACATGTATGCATGCTCAGTGGTGCTAGATATGCATGTCATTTTATGCGAGGGTACGAGGAGGGTTAAGGATTACTAACCTAAATGGATACTCGAGGTTTGCAAGTGTGCGTGTTAGGTATACGTTTAAGAATACTACCTAACGTCACTGAGACCATCCGATCAGATGTTACCATCGCGAAGCTAGGGTTTATCGACGGCGGGTCACTTATCGAGAGGGGAAACTAGGGTTTGCAGGCTACTACTCACCATGGATGGTCACGACCTGCAATACTTATCGTATGAAAGTGTTCGGGAATATGAGACTAATCGTAGTGGAATTGACCAACTCGGGGCTAATATCGTCGAGTTAGGGTTTATCGGTGTACGACGAAAAAGGAACTACGACTCGCCCCCTACGGTGACCCACTGTGCATGTGCCACTAATGGAAGCCTAACTATACCAACTAGTAGGAAATCTTGCAAGGTTTCCGAAAATATACAACTTGCCGAAATTGGAGCTACCGTCGCGAAGCTAGGGTTTATCGACTCTCGACAGTAGCAAAACAACAACACTAGATATCATCTCGTGCATGTGCTCAAAATTAATTTTTGATTCAGCCAAAGTGTCGAGAATTTCATAAGCTTTCCAAATATATAAAATTTATCAAATTTGGACGTGTGGTTTGAAAGTTATGGCTGTTTGAAAATCCTTCCCAAACTGGAATCTAACCCTAATTCTAACCTTCCCTTTTCGGCCAAACTTAAAATGCTACCCACACCCGAGAGCTACCCAGTCAACTACTAAAGCCCTACGCATACCCGGCCGTGGTTCACTCGAATTTTCCGACACATAAACCCTGCCCCCCTGACCAGCGGGGCCTACCCGAGCACCCGTGACCCAATCGGAAGAGGCCACGCGGCCTCAACTCTCTCTCTCTCTCTCTCTCACCCGCACTCCCTCTTCTCTCTCTTTTCTGGACCCGGCCGGAGTTGGGGACCGACGGCGGCGCCCTCGTCGGAGAGGAACCCGAAGGTGCTCGGGAGGGGCGGCGGCTCTGGAAAATGAGCGGGGAGAGGCGGTGGCTCACCCCCAAGCTGGACACGGTGCTCGGAGAGGGCGGAGGAGGTCGGGAGCGAGCCGGCGACGAGGGCAGGGGCGGCAGCGACCGGAGCTTTGTCGGGAGCACCACACGGCCACGGATCTGCACAACCGAGGGGAAAGGGAGGTTAGGGGGAGGGAGAAGAAGCTTGGGGAGGAGAAGATGGAGCTCGGGAGGGACCGAGGCGCCTGCGCGAGCTCACCGGAGCTGGTGACCGGAGTTAGGGAAGAAGGCGTCGGGGTTCGCTCCTGGGGCTCAGATCTGAGAAATGTGTGCGAGGGGGAGGTGAGGGAGGATGCAGGCAGGCTTGGGGGCTCGGAGAGGGAGTTAGGGGTGCACTGGTTGGCCGGCGATTGCTCACCGGAGCAGTCCCGAGCTCGAGGAAGGCGACGGTGGTTGGGGGAGCTCGGTGGGGAAGAAGAGAAATGGGGGGATCTAGGGTTTTCGGGCAGGGGGCAACGGCCGGTCGGGGCCGACTCTTAAATAGGACGACCGGTCGGAGCCACGGTGGCCGCGCCGTCCCCCTTCCCCAACCCACGGTGGCGACGTGGGGGAGATGAAGCTGGCAGGCGGGCCCGAGCGGCGCAGCAGAGGGAGAGGGGAGGCTGACAGAGGGGGCCCGCGGACAGAGAGAGGGAGGGTAGCGCGAGGCTGACGGGCGGGGCCCAGTGGCAGGGAGAGGGTGAGCGCGGGCAGGCCGACTGGGCCGGCCGAGTAGGCCTTCGGCCCAGGTGTAGTTAGGGTTTCTTTTTTTCTTTTTCTTTTTAATTTCTTGCATCAGTGTTAGTTCTTGCGTCATTTTATGTGCATTCCTTGCTCCAAAAATTCTGAAATTTTTGCAAGACCTTCTAAACATTATTTGTGAGCTACTGTAGAAGTTTGAATCGATTTGGAGCTTGTTTGAATGGGTGCCTAGTTCAACGCTAGGGCTTGACCTAATTCGACATTTTGCACTTCAACTAGGTCTTAGGTTATTCCAAAAATTGTGAAATTTGGCATGGAGCTCACATCTCCCTATTCAAGGTCATTTCCCAAGTTTGGTAAAATTTTGTGTACCTTAACTTGCCCATTTACTTAACCCTAGCTCTTCGGCACCTTAGGGTTTGAAATCGGACGTTCTGATTGGGTTGTCATTTCATGTGGTATCTCATGTGGTTTTTGGATCGATCTTGGGAAGGAGGGAGAGAAGGTTAGTAGAGGGATTCATCGACGGGGTTCACTAGCCCCACCACTTGCTAATGTTATTGCCAAAGTTCGATGCTTCGAATAAGTTGATTGGTGTTTGTTAACATATCCACCGAGGATGAGATATGTACATATTCTATAAAGTAAAGTTGATATACAACTAAGTTTAAGTAAGGTGTGGGTAATGATGATGCCATGTATGCATGAATGCAGAGCAAAACCCTAATTATCGAATTTGGGTATTACAATACCCTACCGCAGTCGTGCCGTCGCCTGAAACCCTGAAACCTAATCTGTTGCCTTAATTCCTAATAATTCTTTTATCGGGCAGAAACCCTAAAATCCACATTGTATGTGTTTTCTCCCACCCAAAAATTCTGGAAAAATTTCATAAACTTCTTAAAACTATTTGTCACTCAAATATGAAATAATATTGGAATGTCCAGTTCAAAAATCTTGGATTGCATTCAAATTGGAAATTAGGTCAAATCTTCACCTTAAACTACAACCCATCCAAATATTGCTCAAAAAATCCTATAAAATTCTACAATGCTCATCTCAGTACCAAAGTGTCAAATGTGTAAAAATATGCCTATGTCCTGTTCAAGATTTCTCCAGAAACCCTGTCGAGCACCTTGCTCAAATCTCCTCTTCTCCTTGAAATCAAGCCCAAACCCTATCCCTGTTACTCCAAACATTTACCAGAGGCTTTACTTCTACCACAAACCTTTCTCCACTCCTTCTTCTTCAGTGACAACTCCCAATCCACAGGATTCAACTCCTTGTCATCTCATGCCGATATTGGCAAGACGTTGGCAACCTTACTCCACACGAATTCTCCAAGCCAGCTCCTGCCTTTCTTCCCTCTGGTCATCTCATCACCACTGACCCGCTCAGGCACTCCCCAGCATGCGAAGACACACTTGTGCACACGCATGCCACTCGGGGCGCTCTCTGGCATCATACTGGCCCCCATACACGGCAACGCCGGCCAGCGGCAACCACCCCATGTTTCCACCGTCCAGGCGCTAATCAGCCAATCCACACATTTCAACTCTGCTCTGGCCTCTGGCAAAACTCTGCGCGCCATCAATTTGACCTCATCCCTCCTCGATGCCAAGCACGGCAGCGTCCAGTGACACTCTACTCCCCCTTCCTTGCTAGGTGGCTATAAGAAGGCTTCCCGAGCTCATCCCTTCCTCGCATCTTCCCTCCTATTCCCTCCTTCAGCTCTACTAAGTTTCCCTTGAGCTCAAGCTTCCTCCTTCTCCACCCACGAGCACAGCCGCCAACCTCCTCTAGTCATTGCTGCCTTCTAGATTCAGCAGCCGTGCGAGCCCTCCGACCACAAAAATGAGCTCGCGTTGATCTCCTGAACCTGAAGGTGTCGCCCGATCCCTCTATTCCCTTCCAAACCGGCCACAATTCCTCACTGTAGATCTCACCGGAGCACCGCCGGAGCCGAGCAACTCTTGCCGGAACCCTCGCTCACACGTGCCCCTTCTCTGCCTCTGACCAGTGGACCTGACAGTCCCGAACCGGTAAGTGGGGAGGGCGTCGCTGCCAGGTGGGCCTACTCTTCCCGCCAGGCCTACCACGGATAAGTGGCAGCGCCCCAGCCTCCTCCCGCCCTCGCAGACAGAAGGCGTGATTCTATTCCCTGCCTTCGACGTCATCTCCTACAGCCAGAAATTGGCTGGTTTTCTTACTCCAGAACCAGCTCTGATGTTTGGTTCGGCCGGTTCAACTAAAAATAGTCCAGTTCTTGAAAAACTTCCCAAACAAGAATTGTTCCTAAGCATATTCTCCATCTTTTGGTTCAAGCGTTGTACAAAGAATAATCCAAAGAACCATTTCTTGTTGTACAAAGAATAATCCAAAGAACCATTTTAAACTCTTTTGAAACCTCTCTTGAGCTATTAATCCATTCCAAAACTTCTAACATGCTAGAGCTTTAGCCTTTTGATCTTAGCATAAAGACACATATATACATACCCATGTTGCATGATTCAAAGATTAAAGAAGGCATGGTAAACCCTAGAAACCCTAATCTCAAATTTCATGCATATATACGTTTCTTTACGGCATCCAACCATGTTAAACCTCGTCAAAAAGATCTCTCCAACATTTTCAAAACCATCAAGCCTCTGCGCTCTTCATCCATCATGTAAAGCCTAGGGTTTTCGAGCAAAAGCTATTCTAAGCATGAAACCCTTATTCATAAAGTCCCTGCATAAAATGTAAAAGCATCAACTTTCCTTTTTCCTCGGCATAATCTTGCAAGCATGGCTTATGTTCCACTCTGACCTTTCTTTCCGATGTTTTATTTCGTTTGGTTCTTATTGGCGTTATTTTGAAACGTGTACTTGACGGTGTGAGGTACGTTCGTCAGGAGGAACCAGAAGCATCCCCGCGTCCGGATCAAGACCAGGAACTGCCAGGCAAGCTTTCCACCCTTGATCATATTGAATCCCAAGTTTACGAAATGTATTTTGTTTTATGAAAGATGCATGCTATGTTTTATACCCGTTATTTTATGTAGTGTAGTTATGACCGATGCTTAGCAAACCCTAGTTCGACCCCGAACTCCTTGTCACCCTAGGGACTAAGTATCCTAGAAAAGATACCGGAAACTTAGGGTAGACTATATATACATATGCTTAGCACTGCAGTAGAAAAACTAGGTTTTCAAAAGGAAGAAATACCCAATAATTCATGTGGTGAAAACTTGGAAACGGACCGTCGTGTCCGGAGGTGTATGAAGGTAGCATATCCATGGGTTGGGATATTTACCGCAAAAAGGTTTTGTTAAAACCTAAAAACAAAATGGAGAAGATTTTGATCCGGGTCGAAGATGAAGGGGGAAAGCAGGAAGCTTGTTAAAGTGTGAGGTAATGCCCGGCGTGGTTCTCGCTGCCCATTTACAGGAGTGGTGTGAAGTCCCTCTCGGATCACATAAGGACCGATCTTAAGTGCCGTTTGGCCAAGTCTTACCGTACGTCCACATGTCCTTTTTGGGAAGGACTTGACCCCAATACCCGGTCTAAGACTAGCATGAAACCCGTAGGTAGTGCGGAGTGTGCAGATGAGGTTGTATCCTCTGTAGAGAAAAGTTTCCGCGGGAAAGCGATGGCTTGTTCGCCACAAAGTTGGAACACCAACCTCCTTGCAAGCGATGATACTGACTCAAGCTAGGTTTGGGACATGTCCTTCTGGCGAGTTCATGGCTAGGTTTACTCTGGTGAAGAGTCTCGTTGTACGAGCTCTGGTAGTATGCGGTGCACAGTATGCCCAGGGTGACATACATCATGTGGGTAAAGCCGTACCACCTCTGCAGAGGGTAAAAACTATTTGAATAGTCGTGTCCACGGTCAAGGACAAATTTGGTTAGGCCACACTAAAGTAGATTGGGTTTCAAACCCTAAAATGTGGTATGGGATTAAGGACGCGACCCACCGTGATCGCAGGGTGACCTAAAAAGTTCCCGTTGAGCCGGGAAGAGTGAAGAAGGGGATTCCCCGTGGACTCGGGCAAACCCTCGTATCCCCATCGTATCGGGTGAGCTGAGACTCCCCGCTGAAGCGAGTGATTATGAGACTTTCCGTTGTAACAGAAAGCACAGAAATGAATCCCATCGTATCGGGAAGGACAAGATGAACAGATGTTCGTCTCGGAATGCCATGGAATTTTATGAAAACCGCTTTAATATCTAATTATGTATTTCATGCAAACTTTCTCGCACAATATGAAACATAGGTTAGAGCCATTTCTTGAATTACCCCCGCATGCATTATTATCCGCATCAAACTCCCCGATGGGAAGTTTGCGAGTACATTCAGTGTATTCATCTGGCTTGTTATGTGGCCAGACGATGAGGAGGAGTACCAGATCGGAGATAGCGACAGTGATTTCGAGGCGTAGGGTTTCAACCCCCAGTCAGTTGCCTGTGGTTCGACATATTGATGGGTTATCTACCGCGGATTTATTTCTGCTGCTGTTTTAAATTCGGCCAATAGGCCTGGCTTGTACTAAATAAAGACCAGTTATGGCTATTTGATGTAATGAATGATGTATTGCATGTCTATGCTATCAAGTACTTATGTGTGCTAGCCACTGATCATGGGATTAGCACGGTAAACACAAGGGTTTATCTGGCCTCAAAACCAGGTATGCCACAATATGTTTGTTCAAACCTTTTTTTTTGTGGAGTATTACTGAGATATAGTCTTTTTAGAGTATTAGAAAGTGCTTTATCAGTACAAGATTATTCATGTTGATACTAATTCAACATGCAACTTATCTAAATCAGAAAATTCAATAATATGGTTTTTGATTCGGTGATACAAGTGAAAAAATCTTCTAGTTAGGCTCTTCTCCATGAGGAAGTGTTTTTTTGACAAACTGTTTGGTCTCAGGTAATTTCATTAGGTGTCAGTTCTTCATCTAGCAGTCATAGGAACATGCGTGTTGTGATGCAAGGGAGTCAAGGGAATTTTGGTCTAAACATTGCCATGACCTCTAGTGAGATGCAAGCAGTTAGTGCAAGCTCTAGTAGGCATTCCATGATGCGAGGGAGTCAAGGGAACTTTGGTTTGAACATTGCCATGACCTCTAGTGAGTTAGTGCAAGCTCAACTGGTTCTTAAGAGAGAGAGAGAGATAATGGTGCACATGATGTCGAGTAAGACTTATTATCTATCTTGCACCTCTTATTAATTTCATTTTCTTGCTATCATTAATACAATTAAATTCAATTATTAGCACATTAAAATATTATGGAGAGTATACATCTCCTTTGAAGTTATGTCTTTTTATATTTTTCACTAAATTATGCCTTTTTCACTTTTGTAGGATTTCAGGGTGCCGAACTAGAGGGGGGTGAATAGGAAGCTTTTAAAAACTTAACCAGATATGAGGTTTTCTGCGATTAATAGGTTAGTCCTAGTGGAGACAGAGCAATGGCTGTAATATAGGTAGCTAAAACATGTGGCGACAACAACTATAATACAGGCAGGCAAAACAGATAACAAGAAAAACTTCCTAGTTGTGAAACAGGTAACTGACATGGGTAGATGCAGAAAAGACAAATACACAAGTAAGCTAAGTACTTAGCTGTGACATAGATGCGTAAATAGATAGAAAATAATCGTGGCACAACTGGCTACCACATGCAGATCAAATCCTAGCACAGGTGAACAAGACATTAGCAAAACAAAGCAATCACACAATGCAGAAAAGTAAACAGAGACAAGTGATTTTTCATCGAAGTTCCCACTCTTGCAGAATGGTACGTCTCCATTGGGGAAGCTTCTCTGTAGAGCAAGCTAGCACCGAACCGTGCTCTTTCCCCGAGTACCTGTTGCAGGCGCCTGTTTACTCGTGGGTAGTCCTTTCGCTCAGCAACAGGCAGACACCGACCGCCTTCACAAACGTCTGGTTCAGCTCACACGAGTTTGAGTGATCCCAACGACTCCTACACCTGTCTAGGAGCAGACGCTCCAAGAGTAACAAGATCTTCTCTCTGATCTTTTGGAGGAACCAATGCCTTGAGGCTCTCAAGCTCAACTCACTCTTTCCCTCACAGTCAAGCCCTTTCCCACTCAGACGCTCTCTCTAGCTCACGGAGACAAGGTTCTACTTGCTAGAACATTGGAGTGTAAGTTTGGCAAAGGTTGAGGCAACTGCCTTCCCAGACCCTCTATTTGTAGAGGCTCCTGGAATCTGACCGTTACCCATGTGCCATGTCAGATGGGTCGTCCCACCTGTACCAACTATCTATGGTACAGACAAACTATTAGCAACGGTAACCTATCAGATTGCTGAGTCCCTAGCTGTAGCACAGACGCTTAACACAGCTAGAGACCCCGCTGTACTACAGAGACCAGATAGTCCCTTTGCACAAACTCTTGGGTGTAACTGCCTGTACTACAGCAGGTAATACAGGCAGCCTTTGGCTTTGGGAAGCTAGTGCAATGATGCAACTAGTACAATCCCAATCCTGCTGATGTATCAGTCCTCAGACTTCAACACAGGCCAAACAGGACTGTTGCTACAGGGCAACTGAATTCAAGGCATTAGTGCCATTGTCCAAAACTCAAGAGCTTAGGCATTAGCTCCTTCAATCAACCTTTGATCGATCCCCCCTTGATAGTACAGGTTCCCCTATGACTCAAGAAACTAGCAAATACTAGTCTTCAGGCCTGCAGGCTGCAGTTACAGTCCTTGAATGCATCCAAGCCACCTTCACTTCATGTACAAGTCCCTTTATACCAGAAGCTTCCTCGCACCTGTATTACAGCCAGGCCAACTGGCTGCAGTCACGGTCCTGGGACGCACCCACGCCAACCTTCACCTTCTTGCAAGTCCCTCTGCAGCAACGGCTTCTTCGCACCGGCATTACAGCCAACTAGCATAGCCATCTCTTGATCACCAAGCTACTCCCTTACTCTTTTTAGGGCCACCGATCTTGGTTGAAGCCTTCTCTAAAAACCTAACTTCCTGTTCACACTCAATGAAACTGTTAGATTTCCAGTTGAGTTGCTATTAACCATCAAAACCATACCTTGGGGCCTAGATGCACTTTTAATCTTCCCCTTTTTGGTAGTTAATAGCAACCCTTCTCAACACATGGATAGTTTATAAATATTGAAGGTAAAGCAATCCACAAACAATTAAGCTTAGGACGCACTCCCCTTTAAGATGTGCATGATGAAATTTGCCTTTGAATGCAAATGCACACTTCTTTTACAACATGGGAAGCACATGCTAAACAAAGCAATCAAGTGCAGGTGTAAAAGATAATAGCGGAAGCATAAAAACTGAGCACCAGCGCAGAAAGTGAGGCATGCAAGTATAACTGAACAGATAGTAAAGCAATATACACAGTCATGCATAGAGTATGAATTTAAGTTACATGCCATCAATCAAAAGAAGTGTTCAAGACTAGAATAAATATACCAAATAAACTCCAAAAGACTGTCTTCACACACATGCATCTTAACCTATCCTGAGCCCATAAACTATCCTAGTCCTTTCTCCCCTTTTGCCACAACCACTAAAAAGAGTTTTAGGAGGGAGCACTATGTCATCTTTTGAAGCAAGGCTAGGATCTGGCTCAACTTCTCATCCTGCGATGCCATCTGAGTCTTCATCTCTCCAAGAATTCCATCCTGAGCAGCAGTCTTCTTCTCAAAAGAATCTTTCATCTCTTGAAACTCTGTTCATGACACTGGAGCTGGATCTAGAGCTGTAGTACTGACTGGTGGAGCAGGTGGAGTACTGTCATCAACAATTGTGGCTCCTACTGTACTACTGGTACGTGCAGCTTGTCCAGGTTCAGCTTGAAGGTTAGAGGTGGATGCTTGTGTGTGAACTTGAATGCATCCTCTAGCATCTGGGCGTGCTTAAGCATAATCGACTGAATTATCGGCCCATACCTCAGCTTAAAGGTGAGACTCTTCTTGATGGAATCAATCTCATGGAAGATGAATTTTGCAACGTTAAACTTCTTCCCTTTCATGATATGACCCAATGTTAGGGAACGTGCTACGCAAAATAAAAATTTACCGTACACGAACCAAACCAAGATCCACTATCGAGGTGCAGGCAACGATATCATACCTTCGCCGATCACGTCAATGCAGCGAAGAAGTTGACGATGTCGATGAAGTCCGCAGACTCCCGCAGCTAGATTATACCTCCCAGCCGCGAGAGTGATCTCCTCGCGAATAGTTCGCCCGATTGAACGCCGAAGTATACGACATCTCCGAGGTATCCACGCGTACCGAATTAGTGACACCGCGGTAATGTGTGGACCAGCACACAAGAACAGCGGAGATCTACAAGAAGGAGAAGCAGCAGCGCGCCGGCGGCTGAACTAGATCCAATCTAGAAGAGAGAGGAAGAGGAGGCTGCGGCCAATCTAGAGGTGGCGGCTACCTAGGGTTTCGGCCAAGGGGCTAGGGCTGCCTTTGGGGCTACTTGGGACGCCCTTTGAGGTGCCCTGCCCCTCTATTTAAAGGGGGTGGGGCAGCTCTCCCTGGGAAGGTGGAGTTCTATTCCAGCAGGAACTCCCTGATGGAGTTGGAGTCCAACTCCACCAGAACCTTCTAGAACCTTCTAGAACTTTTGGAACCTTCTAGTACCTTCTAGAACCTTCCAAAACTTTCTAGAACCTTCCGATACTTTCCGGAACACTTCCTGACATCACCGGAACCATCCGGGACCTCCCAGAACACTTTCAAGATCATCCGAAACACTTTCAGAACCCTTCTCTCTCATTCTCCATAAATCGTAGCATTCCCAAATGTCGCTAAAACGTTTAGCGTGTGACCCTATAGGTTCGAGTATATGTGGACATGTCCGGAACACCTTCCGGTCAATAATCGTCAGCGGGATCTGGACACCCATAACGACTCCCACATATCATCGAAGATCTTTATCGAGCGAACCTCGTATTACCGCATATCATCCTTTTGCCTCACGATACATTACACAACCCGAGGCGAGACTTTTATGGTATCCCTGTGATCAACTCCTTGATCACTATACTTAGTTATCCTCGTTACCGGTTAATTTGTACTCTTTTCTCGTTTCCGTATTCCGGTGTCCCCGTGACTAACCCTTTAGTCACAATACCTGGCCAAGCGATGCTGGACACCGTAATACCGAGTGGGCCCAGAGTGTATCTCTCCATCGCCAGATGGGCAAATCCCAGTCTTGACATATCTTGAACCACGATATACTTTCTGGTGTACCTGAAAGTCATCTTTATAATTACCCAGTTACGGAGTAACGTTTGATGACCCCAAAGCAACCATCCGGTATCCGGGTCTACGATATTCTCATGGTCTAAGGACGCAAGTAAACGTTAACACATAATGAGAAGATACTGATAACATATTGACGAAGTGATCTCGGAGTATCTCATAAGGGGTCTATCCAACACCATTGTTACCCTAACAATGTGTTCCCATTATTGCCGGCATCCTTGTTACATTAACAATGCTCATGATCAGGAAAACAAGACCATCAACAATACATGAGCTAGTCCAGAGGCCTGACTAGGGATCTGAATGGTGTTTATTATTCCACACATGCATTTAGGTTTTCCTCTGAATCTCATATCCAAGAACCAATGCAATTCTAGCATAGAACATAAACTTAATCATGAACATGAAAATAGAATAATAACAACTTTATTATTGCCTCTAGGGCATATTTCCAACACCCAATGCATGCCAACCACTGTTATACAGAGATGATGCATCTCCTCCCTTCGGCTCAAGTGTAGTGTGTAGAATCTTGACAATATTTTTGGGACTCATCATAAGCAATGCAATTGCAGTGAACTCCTCCTTAGGTGCTTTAGTATTCTTCGGGCAATAAGCAAGAGGATGTGCTGTAGTTAAGTTCAGCAGCCCATGAATTTTAGGCAAATCATCATCAGTTGGCAAATTGAAAAGCTCATTGAACTTCTACTGCATGAGAGCCATCAACTATCCTCTGGTTATCCAAAACATATAATTCATTTTCTTGTCCATGAACACAGTGGCATAGAATTCTTTTAGCAAGTCTACATCATAGTTCTGGCGAAGTGTGCAGAAATCATAGAGTCTCGCCTTCTGCAGCAACAAAACTACTTTGGGCATATCCTTGTATTTACTGGGCTGCATCAACTTGCTGTCAAGGATTTTCTTGGAATAGATAACAGAGAAATATGCACTCTATTGCTGTGGATTATGGAAATGGGGGTCAGTAGGAAAACTATCTGGTATCTCCACCCAATTTCCTTCTTCATCCTCCTTGAAGTATGGGTTCTTCTCCCAAAGCTTTGCATATGTTGTGGCATTTTTCTTGTCTAGCTGCTCAACTGCATGTTGTTTGCCGCCCTTCTGCAAGACTTTGTATTCAGCTAGGGAAAGAAACTTCATTTCCTCTGGGTACAACATCTCCACTTCAAGATCGTCATCAGACTCCTCAACCTCTTCTTCTGAATCTTCAACATTCACAACTTTTCTTTTATCTGAGGGGGCATTGCTCGCTATGGATTTCTTGGTTTTAGGAACAACTACCTGTTCCTCTTCTTCTTCCTCTGAGAAATCCTCGATTTCATCAATCATATAGGCAGGATTGTCCTCAGAATCATTGTCAGAAGTAGTCTCATCTTCTTCTTTCTCTTTAGAGCTTCCTCCATGACTAGGTGAGCTCTGAGCTATATCACCCTCAGCTGGTGGAGGAGAGTTATCATCCGAGCTAGAATCACTTGGATGACCACTGGGTTCTGGGACTGCTTCAGTTGTCTGTGGCACAGCTGGAGACTTAGGAGAATTCTGATTTTCCTCAGCTGGCTGTTCATCTGTCTGTGGTTCCGTCTGTGGTACAACACTTGATACAGCAGCAACTACAGACTCTGTTCTGGCCTCTGAACTAGCTGGCTGCGCTTCTGGTACAGCTTCTGCTACAGCTTCTAGTATAGGCTGTCCTATAGGAGGTGGTGGAGTGACTTGTCTCTCCTCAGCCACAGTCTCAATCCCAAACTTCTTGGTTGGGGTTCCGGTCACATCCAGCAAAGAGATGGTGTCTATTGACACTGAAAGCTGACTGGACTAGCTTGCTTTCTTCTTTCTTGAAAAAGTAATTTCAGCAAGGTGAGGTGAGGAAGCATGATCCTTTGCAGTTTTCTTCATTGGAGGAGAATCACCTCCATCCCCTGGACTTCCTTCTGGTTTCCTTTTCTCAGTCATAACATTGACTTGCGATGACTCTGCTGTGCTATAGCTTCCAATAGCAGGTAAAGCTTTAGGCATCTCAAAACTGTTATGTGGCCTTACAGTGCTATGGAGAAGCTCCAACTTCTCTTGCATTTACCAAGACAAAACTGACTTTGCCGGACCATCAGGCATATTCTCCATTTTCTCCTTGATAGCATCAATTTCCTGTAGAAGCAACTTGTCCTGCATCTCTATGACAATAACTGCCACTAACGTGGTACGGGCACCTGTTCTGGCTGGAGAAAAGAAAGATCCGTCTCGCAGATCTGCTTGAAGATTAGGCACAAGCTTTTCAGATTTCTCATCCAATTCAATTGACATTCTGCCCTTTGGAAGATCAAGCTTCCTGTCTCTGGTCTGCCATGTCTATCTGGGTTTCTTTGGCATTCTGTCGAGTGAAATGTCATCAACTCTTCCTCTGGCCCTTGTGTGCCTTGTAACTTGGACAGAAGCAAGAGTTGAAGTACCTTGACCTCTACCTTGGCCTCTGCCTCTGCCTCTAGGTGTTTTCTTGGCTGTAGAGCTTTCTCTGCTATCTCCTAAACCTGCAGACTCCTCATGGGGTTCCTCCGAAACATTCTTATGATCTAACATCTGCAGAGAAGAGATGGACAGAAGCATATAGGTAAGATAGTAGTTCTGCTGCAGACAAGGAATGGCGACTCTGCGGTTGAAAGCGTCACGATTGTATTACAATGAAGCAATATAGACGAGGACTTAGACGAGGAATATAGTAATATGTGGGATTAGCTGTACTACAGATCAGTTCTGGGAACAGTTGAGGCGGAGCCCTAGACAACCAATCGAAGGATTTTGCAAGAAATAGAATGGTCTAAGCAAATAGAATCTCGATTACACCTCTAAGATAAACTCTACTATCCTTATTAACCCCCACATTCTCGGATTTGCACTAAGCAGCGGAATCCTACACTGTTGCTATGGCTACAGTGCGAATGAGTAGGTTACCGTGAAAACAAAGATGGTGGACGACTTGAGGAAGCTTCAGAGATGCTTGAGAACTTGGCAACGGCGAAGGAGAACGGCCAGAGTTGACGGAGATGATCCAAGAGCAGCGGCACGGCTGCAGAGGCGAAAACTTCTCGAGCGGGGTGAAAAAGAAAACTGTCGCGATGTGGTCCGGACGAACTGTTGTCTGACAGGGGTTTTATACCCGGAGTTAAATGCAAAACCGCTTGAGGGCTGTAGTACAGATGGTACCACAGCAGGTGCTACAAATTCTAAACCCTAGCAGAACCTCTGGATTTTGTCAAGTGTTCACCTGTACTACAGATGATACCACAGGTGACAAGTTTTTTAGCAGGATCATTGAGATAGAGTACAGATGAGAAAGCAAGCACTAGATTCTATCAGGGAGGTCCTTAAACATTCTTCTCAAATCCAGCTTGCCAAAAACACACAATTAAGCATAGCGAAAGCCAGATAGAGTTGAATCTCAAGATGCAACTAAGAAATGATCAGTGGGATTAACCATGTACATCTTGAGGTGAAGAAAAAGCTTAGGCTCTGCATGCTCCCCCTAAATACATACACATCTGTACTACAGACATCTACTACAGATGAGATTGTACATATAATTCCTACATATGCAAATGTAGCAAATAGACATGAATGCAGAGTTATGTACAAGATGCCAAGCTTCTCCTTATTGTAGATTCGAGATATTAATGATATTCAACTCATTCCTTAAGGCACAGAACCTAGTTTCATCTAATGGCTTTGTGAAAATATCAGCTAGTTGATCTTCAGTCCTTACATGGCACAGCTATATATCTCCTTTGGCTACATGGTCTCTTAAGAAGTGCTATCTCACTTCTATGTGTTTGGATCTTTGGTGGTGGACAGGGTTGTTGGCTAACTTAATTGCACTTTCATTATCACAGAGAAGGGGAACCTGTGAAAAGGATATGTTAAAATCCTTCAGAATTTGCCTCATCCATAACAATTGAGCATAACAACTACCAGCTGCTATGTATTCGGATTCCTCAGTGGAAAGAGCCACTGAATTTTGTTTCTTGGATGACCAGGACACTAGAGAGCACCCTAGAAATTGGCAGGTACCTGAAGTGCTTTTTTTGTCAACCTTACACTCTGCATAATCGCTATCAAAATAGCCGATTAGCTCAAACTTTGCACCTTTTGGGTACCAAAGACCAAAGCCTGAAGAATAGATCAAGTATCTTAGAATTATGCGAACTGCTATCCTATGACATTCTTTGGGATTAGCTTGGAAACCGAGCACATATGCAAACACTTAACATTATATCAGGCTTAGATGCACAAAGGTAAAGTAAAGAACCAATCATAGACCTGAACTCCTTTTGGTCAACAGATTTACCTTCAACATTTAAGTCCAGGTGACCATTAGTTTGCATGGGAGTATGAATAGTTTTGGCACCTTCCATACCAAATTTCTTGATGATGTCCTTGGTGTATTTTTCTCGGCTCACAAAGGTTCCTTCCTTCAATTGCTTGATTTGAAGTCCAAGGAAGAAGCTGAGTTCACCCACCATGGACATCTCAAACCTTCTTGTCATCATCTTGCTAAATTCATCACTTATGGCATGGTTAGTACTACCAAATATGATGTCATCGACATATATTTGGCACACAAATAAGTCTTTGTCTTTAACTTTAGTAAAGAGTGTTGTGTTAACTTTCCCAATTGCAAACCCTTTATGAATAAGAAACTCCTTGAGTGTGTCATACCAAGCATGTGAGGCCTGTTTGAGACCATACAAGGCCCTATGGAGTTCATATACATGATGGGGCTTCTTAGGATCTTCAAATACAGGGGGTTGTTCTACATACACGAGTTTAGCAAGTTCACCATTCAAGAAGCCACTCTTCACATCCATTTGATAGAGCTTGATGTTGTGGTAAGCAGCATATGCTAGAAGTATCCTGATGGCTTTAAGTCTTGCCACAGGTGCAAAGGTCTCACCAAAATCTAACCCTTCAATCTGTGTGTAGCCTTGAGCAACCAATCCTGCTTTGATCCTCACCATGAGCCCACGTGCATCTTGCTTATTGCAAAAGACCCATTTTGTGCCAATGACATTGTACTTCTTGGGCCTCTCAACAAGAGTCCAGATTTCGTTTCTTGTGAACTGGTTCAGCTCCTTATGCATTGCATTTACCCAATCGGGGTCCTTGAGAGCTTCACCTATAGTATTGGGCTCAACAGTGGAAACAAAAGAGTAATGTTCACAGAAGTTTGCAACATGAGATTGAGTGGTGACTCCTTGATTATATGAACCGATGATCTGATCAACAGGATGATCTCTCTACAACCGATGCACCACAAGGGGTTCCTCAGCCACCTGTGGTACAGGTGAATGTGCCTGTGCCACAGCCGGCTCTTCCTGTGGTATAGCTGGTTGATGCAGGTACTCATCAGCATCCAGTTCTGCATTTGCAGGGTTGATCTCGATCTCTACTTTATATTCATCATCCTCCTCTCCTTGAGCTTGTACTTGATCAGGAGCAACAGCAGGAGGTTGAGCTTCTGTTGGTGCAGCAGGTACTTTTGGATTCACCTCACTAACAGACTTGTTCTTGATGTCTTGGCTCCGAGTGGCATTACCTACATCATTAGAAACTTGCCCTCCTTGGGAGCCATGAGATTCATCAAACTCCACGTCACAAGATTCTTCAACAACCCTTGTGGAGTTGTTAAATACTCTATAGGCAAGAGAATTCGTGGAGTAACCAAGAAAAATGTCTATATTAGATTTGGCCTCAATTTAGAAAGCCGTCTGCCCTTCTTGAGAATGTAATACTTACAACCAAATACTTTGAGGTAGGAGATGTTTGGCTTGTTCGTGGTTAGTAGCTCATATCGAGTCTTCTTGAGAAGTGGATGTAGATAGAGTCGATTGATGGAGCGGCATGCAGTGTTGACTGCCTCATCCCAGAAGCGAACTAGGGTCTTGTATTCATTCAGTAGGGTTCTTGCCATCTCTATTAGCTTGCGGTTCTTCCTTTCAACAACCCCATTTTGTTGAAGAGCATATCGACTTGAAAATTCATGCTTGATTCCATGCTTGTTCAGGAACTCCTCAACCCTTGAATTCTTGAATTCAATACCGTTATCACTTCTCACTTTCTTGAGGTTCACATTCCACTCATTTTGCACTCTCACAATGAGATGCTTAAACTTCTTGTAGACCTCTATTTTATCCTTCAAAAAGAACATCCATGTATAGCGAGAAAAATCATCAACAATAACGAATCCATAGGAGTTACCTCCAATGCTCTCATACGTGGTTGGTCCAAAGAGGTCAATGTGGATGAGCTCGAATATAGCTGTATAGTCATGATGTTCTTGGGAGGATGTGAACTTCCAACTTATTTTCCAGCTTTGCATGAACTACATGGCCTGTCCTTCTCGAACTTGATCTTTGCCAGCCCTATGACATGTTCACGCTTTCCAAGCTTGTCCAGGAGCCTCATCCCTACATGGCCGAGCCTCCTGTGCAACAGCCAGCCCATATTTGTCTTGACGATGAGACAACATTGTAGTGCAGCTTTCTGATTATGAAAATCAACTAAATAAAGTTTCTCTGCACGATAACCATTAAACACAATGCGATCGTCAGTCAAACTAGACACAATAACTTCTTGAGGCAGAAAAAGACATTTATGGCCTGCATCACACAGCTGTGATACAAACAGCAAGCTATAACCAATTTCCTCTACTTGTATGACATTAGTGAGTGAATGATCATTTGATATAGCAATTTTACCAAGACCTGTTACCTTCCCTTTGGAGTTGTCAGTATAGACTACATGATACGGAGGGCTCCCGATCTTCACGATTTGGACAAGGATAACTAGCAAAGCCTACGAGGAAATCCCACCCCAACAACAATCCCCAAACGAGAAAGCCTTTGGGAAACTAGGAAACCAAGTCAACCTTACTCTCAATTGAATGCCACGTTTACCACTCGGAGGCACGCGCCGATCCGTTCAATCCAAAGGAAAGAAAGGCCTAGGGTGGAACTCCTAATCTAGAGGGATTAACCCTAGATGAGGAGCAAAGCTCTCTTAAGTTCTTAATATCAAGTCTAATCCTAATTAGGGTTTGGGTACGGGTATTTATAGGTCTAACCCCGTAACCCTAGAAGGCTAAGCCAACTAATTACATGGGCCTCGGCCCGTTACTGTGCGCAGACAGTACGCCCGGACATTCCGGGGTACCTTGTCCGGAATGTCCGGCCGTAGGGCCCGGACATTCCGGGGTAAGTTTCCCGGAATGTCCGGACGTCTTGATCAGTGGACGTCCGGAGGATTGGAGTTGGCACTCCGGGCAGTGTTCATCCGGAGTCTCCGAGGCTGGGGTCCGGAGTGTCCGGCCGTGGAGTTGGGGAAAGACGTTCTCGGCCACCCATCCGGAGTATCCGGGCTTGGGGCCGGAATGTCCGGATACCATCCCGAGAGGAGCACATCCCTGGTGGAGGACATCCGGAGACTCCGGGTTTGCCCGGAGTGTCCGGGTGTGCTGTGGGTTCCCGGTGCCTCCGGGATTCTCGGTGCCTCCGGGATTGGTATGTCCGGAGTGTCCGGGCTCCCTTGTCCGGAATGTCCGGACATGCTGCTTGGAGTCTCTTCTTCAGTCCCGTTGTTCCTTTGCTCCTTTGCAGCGACAGCTTCTTCCCTTGCCCTCACATCACGATCTCCAGACCTAAGAATGCAAAACATAGGGACATAAAATAGCATGCCATTCTTAGTAGGATTAAGTGGACACGTGTAAAGGGGAAGATTCACCTTTTCATGCCTCTTGGCAACATATGACCCAACACACGTGTCACTTGGAGTTGAATAGCTTGAGGGAGGTTTTGAATAGCTAGGGAGAGTGTTGTCCATGGTGATGTCCGCATCATTCCCCCCTTCTTGAAAAGGAGTCGTCCTCGACTCCGCTCCTTCAATGCTCAAGAGGGATGATGTCCAAGCTTCTTCCCTTTGATACCTCGCATCGACGTCCCCCTTGTAGTTGGTTCTTCATGGTGTTATTTCTCCTTCCATGATGTACATTAAGCTGACAATGAAGAAGAAACAACACTCAAAGAGTAGACCATCCTTAAATCTTATGAGAGGGTTGTCAGAAGGGAAGGAATTCACCTTGGTGAGGTGCCTTCGTGCTCTCCTTGTTATTTCTTGTTGTCCTGGGGTGTTGGCCTTGAACAAGTCATGAGAGCTTATGCTTAAGTGGCTCTTTTGAACTCTTTTGGTCAGCTCATGTTGTTCAGAGTTGGAGATGTAGACGTTGTTTCCTGCACCAACACTAGACAGAACAAACACCGTGTATGCGTGGTAGATAAACACGTCATCCACCATGAAGTTTCCCTTCTTTCGCATATCACCATTAGCATTAAACATGTATAGCAAGTATAATGTGTATGCATGGTATATGAACACGTCATCCATTATTACTTGTCTTTTGTTGTGCACAATATTATTTGAATTAAAGGTGCATGGTAAATGTGATATATCAAACATGACATCCATGGTACCCCTATGCTTGTGACCCATATTGTGCAAACAAGTCATATGAGCATGATCCATATTGAGCAAGTCAAATCTCCTAAGGCATGTGAGAAAGTTCTAGGAACCTTCCCATTTTCAAGCTTAATATCTTTGTTGCAATCAATTCTCTGGAAAGAGCAAGTGGTCAACACATTTGTTGCAACAAAAGGAGCAATTTGATAACGTTCATTAGATGGCACTTCTAACATACTAGCATGGTTGCAAGAAATCTTCTGGAAGAAACAAGTGGTCATCATGTTTCTTACAACACAAGGGGCATCATAATCATTTTGTATGTTAGATTGTGCATAGCATGGCATACCGGTTTGGATTGCCTAAAATATGCAATTTTAACATGGCAATTTCATTACAAGTGATATTCATGCCACATACTAGGAACTTGTCATTTATGCCATATTCACCAATCAAATTAAACTTATATTGATAGGCATAGGTGCTATTAAAAGATTTCAAAGAGGTGATTTCAGAAATCTTATCCATAGCACTAGACAAAGTAATGGGATTATCAAGCATGACATGACATATAGATTGATCAAAAGATATTCTACTGAGCACTTCATTATGTCTAACTAATTCCACATGATCAACATGATTTGCAAGCAATTCTTCACATGGAAGAATCAAGTTAGCATGAGAAGACGCAATAGGTTCAGGCACATCATGCAAGCAATCAAATCTTTGCACATGTTTTTGTGGGACCATCACAACATCTATATTGTTACCTTTGATGTCCTCCTCAGTTGAAGTAGGTGCTGATGTTGGCATTGCCTCCTTTAAGCCTCCTTCCCCTTCTGGCATATCCTCGGGGTGGCAAGTTCTTCGTCTTCCATTGGAATGAACTCCTTCGCCTCCAATGGTGGGACCATCTTGGGGAGAATGGGCATCGCTTGTACCTCCAGATCCTGCACCAAGTGAGAAACAACACTAAAAGGGGAAGGTAAGTAGTTAGTCTTTGAAATGACCTCACTTGACCTATCAACTACCTCTCTAAACTCTTGTGGTTTCTCTCTCTCGCTCACAACCTCGATGCACTCAATCTCACATTTGGTGGAGTCGCACAACTCTCTCTTTTTACCACTCTCTCTCAAATTGGTTGTGTGGCTCTCAACCTCACATTGGATTGTGTGCATCCCGCTTCCAACACAAGCTGATATGGTGGAGGTATTCTTGGTGCACTCATCTCCATGTGTCTCCTTGATCGAAGGGAAAATCCCATGCTCGATCATGTGCTCATTCACCTCACCTCCAAGAGTGCAAGCACCATCTTGGATAGCGCCATTCGCCACCGTGGTCGAAGAGAAATTCCCATGCTCGACCAACTCCATACTCGCCTCCAAAGGTGGAGCCCTGATCTCCTTGATAAGCTTCTCCTCTAGCCATTCCTCTTCTTGGGCCTTGATCACCTTGACTCATTTCTCCGCCTCGAGAGCACCATCCAAGAGATCTAGCAAGCTCTGGAAGTTCCTGAGAGGAAGTGTGGAGATGATGTCGAAGTTTAATCCATCCTCAAGGTACTTCATCTCCGTTCTTGTACTAAAACCACCGGCCCGTCGCATTGCACGCTTCATCTCATTGAAGTACACTTGGACCGGCTTGTCCTCTTGCTTGAGGCACTCCACTTGGCGAAGTAGCTCCCTTGAGAACTTGGGTGGCACGAACTCATCTCGCATGAGCGTCTTCAAGCTCGCCCAATCGATGATGAGTTCCTTCATGGGAAGTAGACGCCACCAGCTTGAAGCGTAGTCGTGGAAGTCCATCGTGGCTCGCTTGACTTCTTGACTTGTGGGTACTCGTTGAAGCTTGAGTAATTTCTCCATTCGCCATTCCCATTCAAGGTACTCTTCCGGGTCTTGAGTTCCATAGAATGGAATCTCTATGTAGTCTTCGAGCTCTTGGACGCCGGGGAGCTTGGCCTTGAGGGACTTGGGCATGGTGATCTTTGGCTTGTCGAGCTTGTCCGCTTCACCATTACGGCAACCTTGTCGTCGAGGAGCTTCTTGGCGGTAGGTGCTTGTATGGCTTCCTTCATCCTCCTCCGTCCGTCGATGATGGCTTCTCTTCGCGCCTTTGGGGCTTTGGACGTCGAGGTTCTTGTCGGCGAAGTCCCTTGACGGAGATGAATGAGGATGAGTTGCCTCATTCGTTGAAGCCCATGAGGCTCGAAGTGATGTTGTAGTGTATCGTGTTGCCCTTTGTCCTTGTCTCTCCTTCTTGGCATCCATTTCGAGGTCAAACCTAAACATGGTTAAGATGAAAGCACAAAGGATATGTATGTGGTGTAGGTGGAAGTTGGAACCCTATACTTTTTGCTCACCTCACTTACCACCGAAGTCCTTGCCTCCTTGGATTGAAGGATCGGAGGCCCGCGAAAGGTAAAGGTGTTCCTCAAGAGTAGGTTGAAGGAGTTCCAAGTTCCAAGGCACTAACTCAACAAAGCTTTTAGTGGAGCTCGGAAAGGGTTAGCACAAGATGCTAAGCAAAGTGGAACAATGAGACTTTGCAATGGCTAGTAATAATCCACAATAGAAACAATGCAATAAGAGTTGATCTCAAGGATATAAGAGAAGCTCAAACAACTCACACACAATGATAATGGGATTTGTGCAAACCAAGAAAGTGAGCTAGTACAAGATGTTCCTAGCGAAGACTATAAGCTCGTATTGCACAAATGCGAAGAAAGACGCTAGCTCGATTGCAAAGTTTGTTGGGCTACGGATTTGCACACTTGTACCACTTGCCTACTCGGAGCCTTTCACGTTTTTGCGCTTCCCTACAAAAGATAGGCACTTTCTTTCTTCTCTTTTTTTTGTCTTTTTTTTCGTTTGATCTCTTTTTTTTTCTTTTTTCGACCTTTTCCTTCCTTTTCTTCCTTTGTGCCAAGACCTACAAGAACAACTAGCGCTTACAATTTTGCTCAGGGTACTTTAGGTAGTATCAAGTGCGCAAAGCCCAAGCAATCACCGATGAGCTAGTCTTTATAGGTTCAAAGTATTCGCGAAAGGTAGAATGGCTCACAAAGAAATGCAAGGAAGAAGGGTCTTTTTGGAGATTTTGCCTTGCTTGCAGAGGTTGGTGTTGATGATGATGACCTAGAGCTCGTCGCTATCTTTCCAACGAGTCCAAGATCACCGAAAACAGAGTCCGGATGTGAAAGATATGACCGAAACAATGCTTGGTGCGCAGCCTGATTTGCATGCTCGGAGATTCCGGGGTAAAGTGCCCGGATACTCCGGGGAGGGCCGGAGATTCCGGGGTAAAATGTCCGGATACTCCGGGGTACGCTGGGAGGTTCCAGATCTGAACAGGGGCGGCTTGAAAAAAACCACAAATCGGAGAGGAGATTGGAAAAATAGGCCAAGGCAACGCAATAGGAGGTTAGATCAACAAGTATGGCAACAATCTAGTGGATCAAAACCAACCAAAGCTCACCCAAAACTCCGAATTGCATCTAGATCTCAAATAGGGCTCTTTTTGTGGGATTTTCAAAATAGGCAAGAAAAACCCAAAATAAAGCTAGCAATTGGGGGTAGGGAAAAGAGGGGATACAAATCCAAATCGTGTCAACCTGAGCTCTGATACCAATTGATACGGAGGGCTCCCGATCTTCACGATTTGGACAAGGATAACTAGCAAAGCCTACGAGGAAATCCCACCCCAACAACAATCCCCAAACGAGAAAGCCTTTGGGAAACTAGGAAACCAAGTCAACCTTACTCTCAATTGAATGCCACGTTTACCACTCGGAGGCACGCGCCGATCCGTTCAATCCAAATGAAAGAAAGGCCTAGGGTGGAACTCCTAATCTAGAGGGATTAACCCTAGATGAGGAGCAAAGCTCTCTTAAGTTCTTAATATCAAGTCTAATCCTAATTAGGGTTTGGGTATGGGTATTTATAGGTCTAACCCCGTAACCCTAGAAGGCTAAGCCAACTAATTACATGGGCCTCGGCCTGTTACTGTGCGCAGACAGTACGCCCGGACATTCCGGGGTACCTTGTCCGGAATGTCCGGCCGTAGGGCCCGGACATTCCGGGGTAAGTTTCCCGGAATGTCCGGACGTCTTGATCAGTGGACGTCCGGAGGATTGGAGTTGGCACTCCGGGCAGTGTTCATCCGGAGTCTCCGAGGCTGGGGTCCGGAGTGTCCGGCCGTGGAGTTGGGGAAAGACGTTCTCGGCCACCCATCCGGAGTATCCGGGCTTGGGGCCGGAATGTCCGGATACCATCCCGAGAGGAGCACATCCCTGGTGGAGGACATCCGGAGACTCCGGGTTTGCCCGGAGTGTCCGGGTGTGCTGTGGGTTCCCGGTGCCTCCGGGATTCTCGGTGCCTCGGGATTGGTATGTCCGGAGTGTCCGGGCTCCCTTGTCCGGAATGTCCGGACATGCTGCTTGGAGTCTCTTCTTCAGTCCCGTTGTTCCTTTGCTCCTTTGCAGCGACAGCTTCTTTCCTTGCCCTCACATCACGATCTCCAGACCTAAGAATGCAAAACATAGGGACATAAAATAGCAGCATGCCATTCTTAGTAGGATTAAGTGGACACGTGTAAAGGGGAAGATTCACCTTTTCATGCCTCTTGGCAACATATGACCCAACACACGTGTCACTTGGAGTTGAATAGCTTGAGGGAGTGCATCCACTATCTATGATCCATGTGTTCCTACCAAAGGTGCTGTTCTGCATGATCAGTTCTTAGACTTAGGGACCAAATAGATTTGGTTCCCTTGGGGTTAGAACGAGAAATCTTGTTATAAGCAGAACGAGCATCAATAACTTTATACATAGGATTCTTGGCTGCTACAGCCTTGGCAATGCAAGAGAACATTTGGATCTTTCTGGGAACCAGATCCCCTGATAGCTCATGTGGTGGTGTGAGTTCACTAGTAACATATGTGTGGACCAGCTGTACTACCATCTGTAGTATCACTTGTATCACAAGTAGATGCTACAGCTGCCATTAGTGCTTAGGCACCCATACTCCTGAGATCTATTTCTTCTCGCACTGTGGACCAACAAACTTGGTTTCAAGCTTGCCATTTTTGTTCTTCCTCAACACATAAGAGGGAATGTTTGGAATCTTGATGATCCCGTGCTTCTTTGAGGCATTTCCCTCAAATGTGTTGCTGCTCATGTTAGTTTGCTTAACAAAGCTCTGGTTGAGAGCCCTATTATATAATAGGGGAATCCATGGCAAATTATTCTCATTGAGAACAGGAGTAAAGCTAAGGCCTCTTTGAGAAATGTTCCTACAAATCATGTCAGATTCAAACCTCACAAGATTTTCCCTGCCAAGGTTAGCCATGCATAAGCCTTTTCTCATGAGCCTTTTCAATTCTTTATGCTCCTCCTTGAGCTCATTGTACTTTGCCACATCCACAGCAATATATGATGAAGATACTTCACAAACATTGTTAGTGACAGGCATATCATCAATATGAACATCATTAGAAGTAATAGCATGGATGAGCAAAGCACGGTTAATGCAAGATTCAATGATAACAGAGTTAGCAAATGAGGATCCCTTATCAAGACACTTGGAGTGAGCAACCTTCAGCTCCTCGTGATTCTTGGTCAGAAGAGCATAAGCAGTCTCAAGCTTGTCAAATGCTATCGACTTGTTCTCATGCTCAAGTCTGAGATCTTCTCGATCGTCAATTACCTCGTAATAGGATTCATTGAGGTCCTTTAGCTTATCCTTCAAACCTACATTCTTTTTCTTGCCTTGACTAGGGTGGCCTCATGTTTTCAAGAACACCTATCAACTCCTCATAAGTAGGGAAGTCTTCTTCAGTAAGTACCTTACTACCCTTAGCCATAAGGCAGATGGGCGGAGACTCCAGAAGAGAAGAATACGCATTAGTATCAAAGATGGAGTCAATCTTGTGTCTGTCTGAAGTAGCTTTGATATAGCCAGAGATGCCTGTGTCACAGGTATCACCACCTGTGTTACTAATGGCAACCCCAGCGATTTCTTCTTCTTTAGACTCGACTTTAGAACTTGAGTCATCTGAGACCCATTCTTGTCCAACACAGGCATGAGCACTTGGTCTCTTCTTCTTGTAGCTTGGATGATTGTCATCACGGCTCTTCTTCTTTCCCTTGAACTCCGTCTTCTTGTACTTGCTGTTGTCACCTTCATTTCTCTTGTTGGGGTAGTAAGCAGCAAAGTGTCCTTCCTTGTCACATTCAAAGCACTTCTTTCCTTTCTCAGGTTTCTTGCAATAGACCAAGATGTCAGTGCAAAAAGTTTGGTTGCTAATATGAAGCTTAGACAAAAGTCTGGAAGGAATTTAAATTGAAAATATTGGATGGTGCTTGTAAGGCAATATGGAATCACTGCAAAACACATTTGGTAGCTGGCATGGAACAACTCATTTGAAGTATCACATAAACATTTGCCTAGAGCTTTAGTCA
Organism: Stipa capillata; assembly: GCA_019208055.1. Taxonomy (NCBI): domain Eukaryota; kingdom Viridiplantae; phylum Streptophyta; class Magnoliopsida; order Poales; family Poaceae; genus Stipa; species Stipa capillata. The sequence continues at coordinate 215,759 of JAGXJF010002033.1, read as the reverse complement.
TCAAAGAAAAAAAATATGGTACTCCAAAGACAGATATTCTAACATTTGACTAGCAACGGAGTTGCAGGCATTTCTTCATGATGATTACTTGCCATAGCTATCCATTTATGATGTCGAAACATTATTTTACAAGGCGATTCATTAATAATCTAAAGCCCTTATTCAAGTTAGGTCATAGAACTTCCATTAAAGATGGTTGCATTAAGCTTTATAAGGATGAGAAAGCTAAATTTATGAAACATTTCATAAGCATATAGGTCGGGTCACCATGTATATCATCTGATTTGTGGACCTCAAATGATATGTATCACAACCCATTATATTGATTCTGATTGGAAATTGCATAAAAAGATAGTTGGGTTTATTCATGTGGAAACCCGACATACCAGTGAAAACATAGCTAAAGAAATCATGAATATGTTATATGAGTGGAATCTGGACTAAAACCTTGTAGCTTTGTTTTTGATAACTTCTCTATTAATGATGTTGTGATTTGGGATGTTCTCAGTGTTCTTAAGCTTAGGAGAGTATTGCTTTTAAATGGTGATCTTTTTCATATTCGATGTGTTGCACATGTCTTCAATAATAGTCTAAGATGGCTTGAAAGTCATTCTTCCTATTCTTGCGAACGCCCGAGAGACTGTGAGATATGTAAAGTCATCTATGTCAAGAAAAGAAAAGTTTAAGCTCATTGCTTAACAAGCAGATGTTCCTAATATATCTCTTGTCTCTGATGTCCCTACAAGATCGAATTCAACATATGAAATGCTTGAAACAAACTCTTAAATTTCGTGATGCTTTTATTTGGTTGAAGGAATGTGATAGCTCATACAACTTTTATCCATCCGTTGATGATTGGAATCATGTAATTAAAGTGACAGACTGCTTGAAGGTCTTCAAAGAAGTCATACTCTAAACATCTAGTACGAAATTTCCTACTGCAAGTCTATTTCAATGATTTCTATGGAATTTACCTTCTTTGCGTGAGTGGAATTTCAGTAGTGAGGAGTTTGTTGCTCGAATAGCAGTGCAAATGTTGGGAAAATTTGAGAAATATTAGCAGGTTGCTAATAAATTATTAGCAGTTGCAACTATTCTTGACCCTCGTTACAAGTTAAAGTCTATCCAGTACTTCTTCGGACTACTTTATGATCAGTTTGAGGCTGAGCTCAAAGTCGAATCTGTAAGGAAATGCTTTGAGGATATGTTTGATGAATATGCAAGTTAGGTCATACAACTTTCATCTTTTGGTAGTGCATCTAGACATTCAAAGGTGAAACCTAGTTCAATAGAGTCCTCATTAAGCTATTTGCTACTAGACTGAGCTCAGCAAAATTTATAGAAGATAGCAACTCTAGTTAGCATCAAAGATCAGAATTGGAGATTTATCTAGATGACCCTTCCCTTCCTAGGATAAGTGATGATTCTTTTGATATTCTGGCTTGGTGGTTCTCGCATGGTCCCAAATATATCCAGTTATATCTTGAATGGCCAGTGACATCTTGAGCGTTTCCATTTCTGTGATTGCATCTAAGGCAGCCTTTACCTCAGCCGGACGAGGGCTTGATGTGTACCAGAGTAATCACACACACGTAAGATTGGTTAAGGGATTACATACCAGGCATATATCTCCACTAAGAGGCAAATTGTTTTTTTTACATACTTATTAAACCCCCTCTTTTATTTGGTCAAATGAGTCTAGAATAATAGGAGAGAATGAAGTATCTACTACAGCATCTTTACCTGTTTTAAGTCAACAACAAGAGAGACATATGAAGGTTTTCATTGAAATATTGTAAGTGGTAAGCCCAACAATAAAACTTTTGTCAAAGAAAAGATTCAACTCTTAATCTTTATTGCCTTATTTATGCAGCAATAATTTCTAGAGCTACAACTTGTACTCTTACCCACTCTATGTGTTCAGTTTCTAGCCATTACCTGAAGTTTCAGCACATTGTCACTAGTACAGAATCGTTTATACGAGGCGCCTTATCCGAGGCGGTTAAGTAGAAGCGCCACGAATAAGAAATGTCAGAAGCGGTTAGTACGAAAAAACCGCCTCGGATAACGAGTCCGGGAACAACCGCCACAGATAACGACCACATCCGAGGCGGTTACTTATTTATGACTGCCTCCAATGTTATCTGAGGCGGTTACTTATTTATGACCGCCTCGGATGTGGTCATTATCCGTGGCGATTATATATTGTCAACCGCCTCGGATATGTTGGTTCATATCTGAGGCGATTTCTGATATATAACCGCCTCCATATATGTAATATCCGAGGCGGTTATATGGATTTAACCGCCTCCAATATGATTCACAGTATTAATTGTGCTGCGCGAGCAGACAGACGACCAGTAGGTAGATATGTCTTGAATGTGGCGATTTGCTAGCGATTTTTTGAGCTGTTTTCTGGTGATTCTTCGGTGGAGAAGTTACATTTGGAAGAGTATAGTTGGAGATAATACTTCTTTGTTGCTTACCAAAGGTTAGTGCATAGTTTTTATTCAATTCATCCAATAATTTGGTGATTTTGCTTTGTTTATTGGACATTGAGAATATACAATTATATGATCATAATTAGATCAATAGAGATGTTTGAATTATCGTATGGTTCAATGCATTGCAAGATGTGTTAAGGTATTGAAATGTTTAAGGAATTTTGTGGGTAAAAAGAAAAATAATTAATGATGGATTTATTTTTGTGGCTTATTTAATTTTCATATGCAAGAAGTGCTAATTTGGTTAGTTATACATTAGTAATTGAAGAGAGTCGACGCATATAGCTTAGTTATATTAGTCAATAGTACGGTTAGTTATTTATATTAGTTAGTTAAGCGGGGTTAGTAATTATTTTGATAATTCAGTTAGGTTAGTAATGAAGTAATGATAAACTAATGTCACGAAGTCGATGCACTTCATATTTTGAACTAAAATTTCAACTTTCCACATGCACGGCTTAGATGGATCGATCGTGGATGTACGGAGCTCGCAACACAGAGGCGTATAGAGATGGAGTGAGAGCATTTATGGCAGCTGCCAAGGCGGACATATGAAAGAGGGCAGAGCTGACACGTATTGTCCATGCGTAGACTGTGGTAACGTAAGGACTTTCGAGCTCCATCATATTGAGTACCACATCTTCAAGAGAGGTTTTATGGAAGGGTATCAATTTGGACCAAGCACGGTGAAGATGAAGCCGTAGTATCAGATAATGATATCTGTGCCGATGAAGAAGCAACCGATATGCCATTTGATATCGGTTGTGATTCGCACCAAGAGAGGTCCGATGATCCCGACTCAATGCCTGAGCTGGAACAGATGCTGCGTGATTTTGAAGGGCACGAAACTGAGGGAGAGTACGAACAATTCCTAGGCTTGATGGGGGCCTCGGAGAAACTGCTATTCGCAGGATGCAAGGCTAAGTTCACTTTGTTATATGCCGTGCTTGAACTATTGAAGCTGAAGGCGAGCAACAGCTAATCCGACAAGAGTTTCAACGAATCAGCTAGTGGTTGACATGGGAATCAGGCCAGAGCTGGCGCCTATACTACTGCCTAACGGGAAGACATACATCCCCCCTGCCTGTTACACTTTATCTAAGGCTGAGAGAACTGATTTTGCAACTTCTTGCACGGCGTGAAGGTTCCGTCGGGCTACTCCGCCAACATCAAGAGGCTCGTCTCGATGCAGGACTTGAAACTAATCGGCATGAAGTCTCATGACTGCCATGTCATGATGACACAGATGCTCCCAATTGCAATCAGGAATATTCTGCCACCTAACGTCCGAGAATCAATCACCAACCTCTGCTTCTTCTTCAACAAGATCTCACAGAAGATGATGGACGTGTTCGAACTAGATGATCTGCAGTTAGCGGTGGCGGAGACTATTTGTCAGCTAGAGATGTATTTCCCCCCTCTTTCTTCGATATAATGGTGCATCTCATCGTCCACATCGTCCACGAAATCAGGATGTGCGGGCCCGTCTTCCTTCGGAGCATGTACCCGTTCGAAAGATTCATGGGAATCTTGAAGCACTACGTGCGAAACAGGTATCGACCGGAGGGAAGCATTGTCGAAGGTTACGCTGCGGAGGAGGTGGTCGAGTTCTGTGTTGACTACATGGAGTCAAACAAACCAATGGCATTCCACGCTCTCGGCACGAAGGCAGGCTTGATGGTGTTGGGACCATCGGAAAGAAATCAATAACGGCCGATCAACCTGGTCACGCTCTCGCCCATTTCACAGTGCTGCAACACACGACCGCCATTGCCCCGTACATGGATGAGCACAGGGCAAAGTTAAGGCGGGAGAATCCAGATAGAACCGATGCGTGGAGGACGAGAGAGCATAACAAAGAATTCAACAAGTGGTTCAAGGAGCGTCTTCGTTTAGGTGCCTCTAGCGACATTCTAACCTGGTACGCAAAGGGCCCAACTGATGCGGACATCGCCATGGACAACACTCTCCCTAGCTATTCAAAACCTCCCTCAAGCTATTCAACTCCAAGTGACACGTGTGTTGGGTCATATGTTGCCAAGAGGCATGAAAAGGTGAATCTTCCCCTTTACACGTGTCCACTTAATCCTACTAAGAATGGCATGCTATTTTATGTCCCTATGTTTTGCATTCTTAGGTCTGGAGATCGTGATGTGAGGGCAAGGGAAGAAGCTGTCGCTGCAAAGGAGCAAAGGAACAACGGGACTGAAGAAGAAACTCCAAGCAGCATGTCCGGACATTCCGGACAAGGGAGCCCGGACACTCCGGACATACCAATCCCGGAGGCACCGAGAATCCCGGAGGCACCGGGAACCCACAGCACACCCGGACACTCCGGGCAAACCCGGAGTCTCCGGATGTCCTCCACCAGGGATGTGCTCCTCTCGGGATGGTATCCGGACATTCCGGCCCCAAGCCCGGATACTCCGGATGGGTGGCCGAGAACGTCTTTCCCCAACTCCACGGCCGGACACTCCGGACCCCAGCCTCGGAGACTCCGGATGAACACTGCCCGGAGTGCCAACTCCAATCCTCCGGACGTCCACTGATCAAGACGTCCGGACATTCCGGGAAACTTACCCCGAAATGTCCGGGCCCTACGGCCGGACATTCCGGACAAGGTACCCCGGAATGTCCGGGCGTACTGTCTGCGCACAGTAACGGGCCGAGGCCCATGTAATTAGTTGGCTTAGCCTTCTAGGGTTACGGGGTTAGACCTATAAATACCCGTACCCAAACCCTAATTAGGATTAGACTTGATATTAAGAACTTAAGAGAGCTTTGCTCCTCATCTAGGGTTAATCCCTCTAGATTAGGAGTTCCACCCTAGGCCTTTCTTTCATTTGGATTGAACGGATCGGCGCGTGCCTCCGAGTGGTAAACGTGGCATTCAATTGAGAGTAAGGTTGACTTGGTTTCCTAGTTTCCCAAAGGCTTTCTCGTTTGGGGATTGTTGTTGGGGTGGGATTTCCTCGTAGGCTTTGCTAGTTATCCTTGTCCAAATCGTGAAGATCGGGAGCCCTCCGTATCACCAACATTCGAAGTCATCACTTGGCAAGGATATTACATTAATGGATACACATTCTACACTAGAGATCAAGATAACAAAAAACACATTTCAAAATAGTGGGGTCCGCATAGAGGCTTCTGACATGAGCGGTAAACGGAGCTGGTACTACGGGTTCATCGAGGATATTTGGGAGTTGGACTATGTGTACTTCAAATTCCCATTATTCCGTTGCCGTTGGGTCAATCTGCAATCTACGAAGGTCGATAAGCACGGCTTCACAATAGTAGACCTCCAACGTGTTGGATTCAAAGATGACCCCTTCATTCTAGCCAATCAAGCTCACCAAGTGTTTATGTGACCGACCCGGCGAAGAAAAATCTTCATATTGCCCTACAGAGTAAAAGGAAGATTGTGGGAGTTCAGGGAGTGGTGGATGAGGACGAATACAAGGTCTTTAAAAATGCACCTCCGATGCAACATAGCATTAGAGACCAGATTACCGATAAACCAAACGAAGCGGTGTACGCACGTCAAGATCATCAAGAAGGACTAGAGTTCGAAGAGGGAATGCCTCGCAAGAAGAAAAGGATGAGGAAGCGAAGATAACTTGAGAAGTGCTGATTTTGTTGGTTGAAACATGCAAAGGTTGTAGGATGGTGATATATATATATGTGGGATGTTCATGGTAAAGGTTGTAGAGTTGTGCAAACCTTTGAAGCAATGCAATCCTTTGAGATGTTCATGACATTTTTTCAGGAAGTGTTGATTTTGTTGGTTTGAACATGCAAGAAACATGTATGTGCAAATGGTGATGTATTTATGTTGTTGATATCTGTGTGCTGTCAATGTATATGTGATGTTATATTGGTGTTGTATCTGTGATGCTATATCTGTTTGCTGTCAATTTTGAAACTGTGAACTGAATTATGCAGAAAGTTAGCAAACCTATTCGAGGCGGTTAGAATTTAGCAACTGCCTCCTTTATCTATATCTGAGGCGATTATATCTACAAAACCGCCTCCGATATATATATATCCGAGGCGGTCAGATAATAGTAACCGCCTCCGATATATATATATCCGAGGCGGTCAGATGAAAGTAACCGCCTCCGATATCTATACGTATCCGAGGCGGTCAGATCGACGTAACCGCCTCCGATATATATATATATCCGAGGCGGTCAGATCCACGTAACCGCCTCCTTTATTCATAATTGGAGGCGGTCAGATCGGTTTAACCGCCTCCGATATGTCCCGTATAAAAAACTCAAACTGCCTTCACCCGCGCGCACTAACTCCTCCCATTCACCAGCGCCCTCGCCTCCGACCCTAGCGCCGCCGCCCCCGTCCAGCGCTGCCTCCTCCGAGCACCACCGCCTCCGACCCTGAGCAACGCGGCCGCCTCCCCTGAGCGGCAGCGTCCCCCGAGCGGCGGCTCCCCCCGAGCGGCGGCGTCCCCCGAGCGACGGCTTCCCCCGAGCGGCGGGTCCCCCGAGCGGCGGCTTTCCCGAGCTCCTCCCCGACCACCACCGCCGGCCTCTCCTCCTCCTAGAACCGCAAGGTAACTCAAACACAATCCCAATCCAACTAGAGTGCTAAAATTGTTTTGGTTCTTGTGCTGCAAAACTTGTTCTTTAGGGTGTGGGGAATGAGTTATGAAGCTGGCGTCCTCACTAACTAACAAGTAAAAGAATAAGCAAAAGAACATGTCTGTTATGGAGTTGTCTGTCGATGTATATCTGTCCTTCAGTAATGTACCCCATAAGATCAGGAGTTGGATGGGTGATATCTGTTTAGGAGGAAACAAAGCACACATTGTCATTGCATTTTTATGTCAAATAGCCAATGAAATGCAACATGACGATTCTTCTAAATGCAATCAGCTGTGTGCCTAAGATTGGTTAGCCAGGTAGAAGCATAGGACAAACAAGAACCAGCCCAAGTAGCTTCCAGCAAACTCATAGATATACAGACAATAATGCTGAGATAATCATGCTGTGGTGGTGCACATACTCAATTGTGTCACACTTTATCCAACAGATACCTAGCTCATTGGCAGCACAATGGCTAAGGCACTAGCTGTGCCCAATGTGGATTGCATTTAGATAATCTTAGTGATAATATATAGCTGTAAGAAATAGATCAACAGAGCACACAACTCATTATTGACCATCAGTAGGCATCGTTAGAATGGGTATTTGGGTAATGGAGCCCGTTCTTCCTTCAATATGAATTTCCACGTATCTATGTGATGTATGAATGCTCCAATTAATTTCAACCAACTAAGTATGTTTCAGATAAACACTTGTACACTGAATATTTTTTTGTACATTGTCGTAATAAACCTGGAGTGGAGAATTAAGAAAGTACAATAGTAACATTTCACGTGAGGTTTCCTCAAAAGCTTAGAAGGTACTTTGTCCTTTGTACACTTCAGTAGTACAGCAGCCTTATGGAATTTTCCTACTTTACTTGGACACTATCTCATTCACAACCAACTACATCAAGGTCATATGACTCTGGTCGTCAAGGTCTAAATTGAGTAGCTGCTTGAGTGACTGTCACTCAATCCGCAACTCAATTTAGACCTTGACGACCAGGTTACCTTTGCTTAAGTTGGTACATGTTGAATCCCCGTACTCTTCCAAGTAATTAGTTAGTAGAATCTAGAGAGTAGGTCAATTTAATCTTTTCACCGCAGCAAACCTGTAAATTACCAAAGGAATGAACTTCTTCTAATAGAATGCAATAGCATGTTAGCCTTATATATATATATGCCATGTGGTAGTCAAGCAATCATGTGCCTTTCCATATTTGTCATGTTGAATTGGTTATGCTGATGCTACTAGAATGGAGACGAACTCCCGGTCGTCCTCCCCTATGGTATCGCCATTGGGGTCGCCAAGACCGTCGACATCGTCAGGAAAGGCTTCTCGCAAACCAAGGAAGCCATCGGGTTGGCCGAAGGGCAGATGGGTAGTTCAGAGCTTGGATCCGGTGGCCGGAGTTCCTGAGCCGGAAGAAACCCGGAAGAAGTGGAGGACGTTATGCGGGGTGGTCGCCCGTTCTAGGGTTAGGATCACCCTCGCCGATTGGGGTGAGCTGACATGGGAGGAGCGGAGATCCCTGTTTGAGGAAGTGAATGGCTCCTTCATGTACCCGGAAGAGGTCGAAGCCGAATTTTACCGAGCTACCATATTGATGGCTAGGAAGTGCTGGAGGAATTTCAAATACAGACTGGTGAGAGACTATCTGAAGCAAGAGAAGTCCCCTTGCCAGGCATACCCGGATGTCTCCGAAGAAGATTGGGCGGAGTTCTGCGCCCTGAAGTCGTCCGAAGAGTTCCAGGCAGATAGCCAGAAGGGGCAAGAGCTAGCCAGGAGGAACAAGCACCCGTATTTTCTCGGCACCTTAGGGTACGTCGGTGCTAAGAAGAAGTGGGCGAAGGAGGACGAAGAAGTGGAGAAGCACGGTCAGCAGCCGGTGTTCTCGGATTTCAGCGACAACCGAATCCGGGACTGGTGCAGGGCGAGGACGAAGGTGGATTCTCGTGGTCAACGCGTCTGGAGAAACCCTGGAGACGAGGAGGTCTATCAGAGGATGGTGGGGCTTAATGAGCAGGCATCTCAAGGCTCGTTTATGCCAAGTCGGGAGAAAGACATACTCTCCGAGGCCATCGGCACCAAAGAACCCTATGGACGCACCCAGGGTTTCGGTAATCTCGCAACATGGAGTAAAGCCTTCACCGGGGACACGCAGGAGGCACGTCGGCAGAGGAAGCGAGCAAGAGCTGAGCAAATGAAAGCGGAGATACAGTCGTCCCTTGAGGCGCAGTTTGAGGAGAGAATGAGGGCGATGGAGGAGAGGCTTTCAGCACAGTACCTGCAGGACAGGGCGCCAGTCGCAATTAGCCCGGGTGCCCGCCGCAGTAGCTGCGCCTCGGGTGCTGAGGATTGTTCTCCCGTCGACCAGATTGGGGGTCCGACAAGGTGCAAGATGCAGATACAGTTCGCTACGATGAACTTCTCGATGGACGCCGCGTACGGTCAGGTCTGGCCATCTGCTCCTGGAACGGTGATACACGGTGTCCCGTTAACGTCAGGCTTCGCGCGAGTGCAGGTCGAGTCAATCAACCAGACCTTCGCAAACTGTCCCTTACCGAACGCGCGAGAATCTGATGAGATGCAGTTGCTAATCGACGCGGTCGGGTCGTTCGTCCAGTGGCCGAAGAAGGACATAGTCCTGGAATCAGCACCGAGCGCACCGTCCGTTCCTCCATGCTCGCCAGATCAAGGGATGCTTAGCTTTTCACCGGTGGTTGCTCGATCTCCGCCGGAGGTTTCGAGGCAGCTCGTCCTTCCTCAGACACTGCCGAGCCTGCCACATGTCGAGCTTCCACGTTGTGAGCTACCCCCTCAACTCTTGGCACTACCACCAATGGAGAGCTCACGGCCAAGCCGTGTTCCAACGAAGAGTCAAGGGGCCACATCCAAGCTGAAAGTATACAAAGCCAAGAAATCTTCTTCAAAATAGGTGGCTGATGTGGAGTATCCTTTAGCAGAGGTAGCTCGCCAGCACGTGGCGGGACAACCTATGGTTGACGCTGACGTGAACCTGGGCATAGCCTGCCGGACGCTTCATGATCATTATCTCGATATGTCGAACAGGCCGTTCCCAGATACAAGAGTCGGCGTCGTAGTCTACTTCAAGGAGGAACATTTCAAGCATCGCCAAGGGAATATGTTTCCCGTGGATTTCTCGGACATCTTTAACATGATGCACTTCTGTGAGCTGGACGCCAGTCTCATGAGATGCTTCACGCTGTAAGTTCTTACAACACAACACCTATTTGTTTTATCACCGCTAAATGCCTGCAATGTAAGTCGTTCCTCTCCTGTACTCAGATACATGACTAATCTTAGCGAAAGAAGAATGCTTAAGAATGTTGTGGGGGTTCGGCGACCCACATTTGATCTCGGCCCAATGCATCGCGTCAAATAAGAGCATGGTGCGGGATTACGTCGTGCATTTACTCCATGAGTACTCCGCACGAGATTACATCCGGGTTGCCTATAACATCGGATAAGCCACATCCTTTGTAAATTCTCATGGTTCAACAGCTAAACATGTAATAACTTCGTATCGTATAATCAGGGGCCATTGGATCCTCCTCGTGATTGTGCCGAAGTGGAATAAGGTATGGTACCTTGATTCCATGAGGCGTAGCATTGACTACCGCAAGCAAAGGTACGTGGACATCATGCGTCTACTCGACGAGTGAGTACCAAAACTTTCTACTTCGTCCATGCCTATTCTTTCTTCTTCACAAAGGAAACGACAGTTCGATGCTAATTGTTTTGAATCACCTAGAGCATTTGACACGTATGTCAAACATGGAGGGAGGCACAAGGAGGTCAAGAAAGGAGTGGCCGTCGAGTTACGTCATGACTCAAAGTTTAAGGTATTCCGTAATGTCCTTGACTCCTCGAACTAATGCCATCATACTTTTGCCCTCTATACCTAATCGATATTCCTTTTGTAGTGCCGGCAGCAGCCCGAAAGGACCGACTCCTGTGGGTATTACGTGTATTTCCACATGCTAGCCCTTTGCAGCAACCTAAAGTACGGAGATCTAGCGGTACGAAACCATCGCCACTAACTAATGTCTAGTGTTTAATCATGCTATTCGCCCTGAGTGTAAGCCTCATGTTTTCAGGGAGCGGCGCAAACCATGGGAATCAAACAGTTGGAAGATATGGACATGGCCCAGATTTGGTCGCACATCGCTAGCTTCCTAAACAACGAGGTCATTAGTCCCCAAGGACGCTTCGGTTCCTCGGAGGCATGCTAGGAACTTAGGATTGCGACTAGTTAGATCATTACTTAGGTTTCTAGTTAGGTCATTACGTACTTCATTGGTTGCAAAGTTTCAAAGTTTGTAGTTATCTATCCAACTTGTGGTTTAAAATAACAAGTGCACTTTATGTTTCTAAATGTCTTGTTCATTTTTCCTCTCACTGCAAACGTGTAAGTGGGTTTGACATAACTATAACTTTTTCTTGTGAATATCACTCTTTTACAAATGAGACTTCTTTATCAACAAATATCATGCATGGAGTCATCGGCGAGTGGTTCTATTCATGTGAAGAACTTAAGTGAACAAGTTTTTTGAATTTGATCAATATCTCCGCTGTTAATTGAGTACAGGTCTCAAGTGAACAAGTTTTGTAATAATGTATGCATATGTATGTGAATCTTTGTAGTTTATGTCTTGTGGTTGATGCGAAATGATTGAAGTGTGCTATATAAATCTGTTGTGCGTGCTGTGAATTGGATATATGTTGTATATGAACTGTTTGCTTTTTCAGGGAGTATAGTAAAGTAGGCAAAATAATGCCTGTCCAAAAACATATCCGAGGCGGTTGGAAATAAAGAATCGCCTCGGATGTTCTATCTCAACCGCCTCGGATAAGGACTTATAGGAGACGGTTACACTTCACCAATCGCCTCGGATAAGGAGATATCGGAGGCGGTTATTTATCTTCACCGCCTCCAATAAGACATTATCGGAGGCGGTCGGTGGAACTTAACTGCCTCCGATAAGTCAATATCCGAGGCGGTTGGTAAATTTTAACCGCCTCCGATATGGCCTTATCCGAGGCGATTCAGCCTAGACAACCGCCTCGGATAAGCTCATATCCGAGGCGCTTGCGTGACCACCTCCGATGCATGCCCCCATATCCGCAACCACTCCGTGGAGGCGCTTGTGATAACCGCCTCGGATGTGCTATTTTAACCGCCTCGGATATGGATTTCTGTACTAGTATGTTTATCCAAAGAACAAGGAATGACTTGAATGCTAATATGCTGCATTGACCAATGTTAGATTGTAGTACTTGTACGATGAAGAATTTTCAATAGAACTGTCAGTTTTGCATGTTGTAAGTGTTGAGTCCTCTGACAACTACTAACGCCATCATTTTCTTTATATATGACTTAGTTCTTCATGTGTAAATTACTATTGACACATGTGCACTTCAAGACTGATTTGAATGGAAAGAGCAAATACTGGAGTAATGAAATTCTCTTGCGGAATTTCTCAAGGAAGTTACGATTCCTTTCGTTGGGATGTGTGAATTGTCAGTACATAATTACATTGGACTTTATCCCAATCTTTTAGTTGTTGTCACTATTTTCTAGTTGTCATGTATTAGCTAAATCAAATCATCAATACAAATTCTATGTTGAATGAAGTACCAACTGTTCGAAACTCGCTTTCTTTTTTCAAATCAGTAGATGGATGTGAGTTACGATGAATTAGTTATCATGTCTCCATACGCTGTATATTTAATTCTAATTATTTGTTAATCTGTCTCTCTGCACAAGTAAAAATACAGTATAATAAGAGTATGCCCAAATACCTAATGACTGAGTAATTTAGCTAGAAAATAGATGTGGAGAATCGAAGAGGGTGAGAAATAGACACGGTGATTTGTGGGTTTGGATGCGGAGAAGCACGGGTGTACACATACCCTCCCCAAAGGCATCCAGAAGTGCAACACTTTTATTTTCTTTCTCTCTAAAGAAAAAAACCAGGCTTTTAGTGTTCTCAGGGAAAAATAACAAGCTTTTACCCAGCGGACTTCGTGCGGCTCGGAAAAGATGCATCCCATGGCTAGGGACATGTGGGGTGGTGATCCAACGGCTTACGCTAGATTCAGCAGACATCCGCAAATTAGCAGAAGAGCGTAGAAGGTGGTCATCCAACGTCCCTGTAGTGCAGTCACAAGCCAAAAACCAATTTGCACGCCAGCTTGTTTTTTTTCTCCTCGCCGGCAACCGTAGAACAGAAGTCCCATCTATGATCTACCTATTACGTACTTGGGTGCGAGGCAGCTGGTACACATCTTTCAGTTTATGACATTTGGACCCTCTAAGACTAAATCAATCACGTCTGCATACTTTTGCTCAAATCATCAGATCGAGATGAGGCGATTAATTGCAGTTTCCATTTCCATTTCCATTTTAGAAGCACGTAACCATCGTTATATTTACAGATAGACTGACTGAGTGCTGTTTCCGTACATCATTTCAATAGCATGTAATCGTCGTTATTTACATCGTCGTCGTCGTCGTCGTCGTCGTGTCCATCATCGTCAGCCATGGCTGATGCGCTGCAGAGCATGCCCCCGAATTGCGGGAAGTAGATGAGCGCGACGGGGAGCGTGCAGAGGAGGCTGGTGAAGCCGGTGAAGGAGATGGCCTCCTCCACCGTGTACCTGGAGCTGCTGAAGAAGAGCCGGTTCGTCACGATCGCACCCACCGCGCCGCCGCTCGCCGTCATGCCGGACACCACGCCCATCGACCTGCACCCATCAAGCCCATGTCATGTCATCGGTCAGAAACGCACTTATGTACAGACTATGATAGATTTGAGACTGGATCCAGTTGATTTCTCGCGTTCGTTATTATAAACTTAATCATCGTGATCTTAATTCTGTGGTTAAACCAGCAAAGTCGTTTCCTTCAAAGAAAGAAAAAGACCAGGCTACAGACTATGGCAGTCGAGCTCTATTTTGAGCTCTATTTTGAGTCTTCCTTTCTCTCAAATTTACTGATCAGTTACATGCGAGCTGCCCAAATGGACAATATATAGTAGATCGATCCTCACTATCAATTAATTAATCCTCCGTCGATCGTCGCTGGCCATGCATAATCACATCTTTTTCTTTCCTGGCTAATTACAAGGTAGCAATATATTTGTAACTTGTGTACCACATTTTACACGTACGACCAACATGCAGTGCGTCGCTCTCTTTTTAAATGATTTCATCTGGCAGTGTATTTTACCAGGAATCTCCAATGTTCCTTCCTCTGAATAAATGGAGAAAGCAATGTCGACGTCAACGAACTATGCAACTGCACAAGGATTCTGTTTTAGATTCTTTTAGATCCAACGAAAGCTTGTCTTCAGCTACTGTGCGTGTGGCCACCTTTCATCCGACGCTACCAGCTTCAACTTTTACCCGATCATCAACTTGTGTACAAGTCGAGATAAATATTCTTCTAAATTTCCTCGTATATGATCCCATGTTAATCATATATAAAAAATTATATCTAAATAATTAAACAAACTAATACCTAATGTTGAGTTAATTGATTAGGAAGTGGTGTCTATTTCTCACTTGACTGATAAATTATTGTTTTTAAATTGATGATCTTCGACATTGATTTTGTTTTCTAATGATTAAACGTGTAGCTACATATTTTAAAAATTACGTAAATATTTTTCTAATTACATATTTTATAAACCTAAAGTTAGACGATTCATTTTATATAACTATAGACACGATCGGGACAAATCTGAATTGATTAACGATTTTGTCCCGAAATTTCATTTACCTCTTGGAGACAAAGGGAACGATGCCGAAGGTGAGCCCCGACGCGGCCTGCATGAACGCTCCGCAGGCCACCATCACCGCCATCGTCGCCGCCAACGACGGGGCCTCCGCGGGGCCCATCCTGCCGACCAGAACGCAGAGCACCGCGCCGGTGCTCTGCACGGCCCACAGCACCCACAGCCTCCCTCGCATCCCGAACCGCGCCCCCACGCGTCAGACGCCACCCCTCCCGCCGGCCGAGCCACCATGTTCATCACGCCGAAGCATGCCGCAGCGGCACCCGCGGCCTCCATGGGCAGCCGGAATCGTCTCCGGAAGAAGTCGGCCGCCACATTCTCCATGATCAGCTCGACGCCGTAGCAGTAGCCGTAGGTGAGCGCCAGCACCCACGCCCGGTAGTCACTGACCCCTCCTCGCACCACCTTCCAGAAGCCCTTCCGTTTGGCCACACCGCCGCCGCCGCCGCTGCCGCAGCCGCGCGGGAGGTCGTACGGGAAGGCGAGCACGGCTAGGCCGGTGGTGATGAGCATGGCACACGGGATGAGGTAGGCGACACGCCACGCGACGGTTATGGGGACGCCGAGGCGGAGCACGACGTACTCGTAGGCGAGCGGCATGACGACCTGTGCGGCCGCGCTGCCGACGTTGGCCCAGCCGGCCGCCACGGCGTTGGCAAGGCCGACGGCGGAGGGCGCGAAGATGCGCGACATCCAGTGCTGGTTCGCGACGAAGTTGGAGAGCGACAGCCCCGCGCAGAACCGGAGCGCGATGAACCCCGTGGGCGAGGACGCGGTCACGATGGCGAGCGCGAGCGCGAACGCGCAGACGAGGCTCGCGGCTCCCGACGCGCGTCGCGGGCCGAGGAGGTCACACGCGGGGCCCATGGCGAGGCGTCCCACGAGCGTCGCCCCGAGCGACCCGACCGCGGCCGCCGAGGCGTCGGAGGGCGCGAGGACGAGCGCCGGGCGCAGCGCCGGGAGGATGGGCGGCGCGGCGAAAGCGGCGAAGAAGCAGGCGAAGAGGGAGAGCCAGGCGAGGTGGAAAGCCTGCGTGTGCGGCCGCGACAGCGCCAGAGGCCGCAGCTCCGTGGCGCGGCCCTCGGCGTCGACGCCGCCGTCGTCGCCGACCCAGTCACCGTAGTAGCACTCTTCTTGGTCTGGTTTCTTCCCCATGGTGACCATACCTTACACCGAGGCTGCAGCGTCGAGTCGTGATCGATGGATGGATCAATGTATGATCTATGGATCTCTAGCCCGGGCTAGTTTGTAGTAGCTAGCACAAGTACTAGGCTGCTACAAGCTAGCCAATGAGCAAAGAGGTTTAGATACGGGAGAGGGAGCGTGTGTGGTTTAAATAAGGGGAAGTGAGGGGAGGGGTGCAGGGGAGGACACGACGCGACGGCCGACGGCAGGGGGTGGGTGGGTGGCGGTGTAGTTGGAAGGTGGTGGAATGGAACGGAGGGGTTTGCGGACATGCAGGGCGCCGCATGCACGCCGGGATTGGCTTTATACGGACCCGTCTTTGGCTCCCGGGTGCCTTGAAGAGGGAGGGCGAGCGATGATTATCGCCGCACTTAACTTCGCTATCGATTTAAAGCTAGCGCTTACGATACTCCATGATGCTTGTCTCAGCATGCTGTAGCCTAGGCCTTGATGTGTAGCGCGCGCGCCCGCCGTCCAAGCTACGTCATGTGGACCCGTTATCACTAGTCTCACACTATTTGATGATAATTAAACGACGAGGTCCGGTAATTGCTTTTGGCTCATTGTGCATGTTCAAGTATCAAAACATTAATTCGATGAATATTCATGAGTATATGTGAGAATACACCATCAATCTACAAAATTTTGCGAAACTATGTTTTCACTTTTGGGGCTGTACAAAAAGGATGAACAAATATGACGAGCAAAAATAGCAATGTTTTGATTTGTGGGCTGCTATTTTAGCTTCAGCATATTGTTTTCATTTGTGGGCAATTTGCTAGCTCAGCATATTTGGTTTTTTGTGCAGAAGCTCACAAATCTAAACATTTTTTCATGAAATTTTGCAGATTTAAAGTGTATTCCCACACATACACGGGATTCTTTTCTTTGGAAAATCGGAAACTTGAAAATGCACTTTTCCAAAATTTTAAAATGAAGAGCTCAATGGAGCTAGCTCGGGAGTAAAGGAAATCCTCACTCGTGCCCTATACAGGAACCACTAGCTCTAGCGAAAACACCATTGTGAGCTTGGGCACTAGTGCTCGTGGTAGAAAAAAAAATTTTGCATTTAAAAAATTCCGAAAAAATCAAACATGTGCTTGTTGCAATACTATGTACGCTCGCAATTTTTTTGTGAGTTGTACAAAAAAAATAAAAATATCGGTCTACAAATATAGTTTCTTTTATAACTCCTCATACTTGTTTTCTTTTTTGCGCATATTGTACTCCCACATGTACAATTGGGAATTTTTGACAAATTGGAATTGCAATTATAAGAAAAATTGAAATTTAGGGCTCACTATTGCCCGGGAGCATAAAATATGCTTCGAATCTAACATTGATAGTAAAGATGGGAATACCTGGTACCAAGCCTCTCTACTTATATTTTGTGTGCTTGTTTGGTTAGCAAACTGCTAATACACATATTTTCTGAGACCTATCTACGTCCCATAGCGATAGGTGCTCACTTTGGTGCGCCATCGGAGGCAAGAGGGCCGTATGTGTGTGTATGGGGGAGGGGATCATGATGACGGTCAGTGTGGCATGGGGCTGGTCAAAATGGAGGGGAATAGAGATGAGTGAAGCATATGTTAGAAGTGTGTGCGGGTGCTCCCTCCCTCCCACATTTCTCCAAAAGAAAAATCGCCGACGTAGGTAACCTTTTCTATCCTTTCTTTGGGCGAAACATATATAACATGCGCTTAAGAAAATTTAAATCTTTATATGCTCTTAGACCAGCGTGTCATAGATATGAAATTTTTATTTAACTTTTTATAAGGATTTAACCCTACTTTCTATGATACAAATATCAGCCTGGCCGCCTCGTATAGTATCAAAACATTTGTCATGTGGGGACACGCTGTCCTGCCACCAACGGGATAGGCAGCACAGCATCAAGCCTACACCATCTGCAGGGCAGATATTTGTGGCTAGCAGTTTTGCCTTTGTTGGAGGCCGGCCCTCTGTACCCTAGTGTTATACGCCCCATGCCAGTTCACCTCGCTGCATGTGTTAACCAATTATTGACACATGATATAAACTACTCCCTGGACGTGTACGTCGAACGGTCGATCTTTTTTATTTTTCTGAAGGAAACGCTCGATTAGATAGCTACTTAGACGCCAGAAATTCACGTATACATATATATTGTTGATACGCAGCTAGCTTAGCCTGCATGTCGATGCATGCATGCAAGCCCTAGCTTACTCTCTCACGATTGGTTGGTGCACTGCGCCACCGTAAAATCTGGCGTAGTTTAGCTTAACTTCTAGAACTCTCTTTTCTGTGAAGTAGTAATCTACTCCTACTTCTTTATTTAGGGAAAAAGAAACAGTAATCCACTACAAATGACCAAACTAGCGGGCCGATTTGTCGTGTTGCTCAGCTGGTCAAAGCTACTGGTTTCCTTCTATTAATTAATGGCGCCACGCAGGCAGCGGGCGACACGAGGCAGCCGGTGGGCCTCAGGGCGCCGTGGGCCCATGCTCGCGCTCATCCACCAGCTTAAGATCTGCATGCGATGGGGCCCGTAGTGTCCCTCGTACCTGGGACTGGGGATGAGCCTCTCCGGGGGTCCCTCGTACCTGGGACTGGGAGGAGCCTCTTCGGGAGGCCCAGGGGCTGCGCTCGCGTCCCCGCGTTGCAGCGTGTCTAGTTACCCCTCTCTCTCTCTTCATTCGGCATATATCTTTTATAGATGTACAGAAACCATTACCGTCTATGTGTAAACATGCCTATTAATTCAGCACGACAATATACGTTTTGACACAAAACATATAGTATCTAGATATCCATCGAAGCGTGCCGTCTTCATTAGTAATTAAGATAGGGCATTCATAGGACAACAGCCAAAAAATTAGGTGTGCAGAGAGGAAAATAGAACATATAATTAACTCTCTCTTGAGTGATGATTAATTCTCTATTAACTCTCTTGAAAATATGCACTTATGAGGTAATGTATAGGGATCTACTCAATTCATGAGTGATTGGATTTAATCACATAGATGGTTAAGATCATTTATATTCCACCAAATTCGTACCTTTTATAGTAGTATATAGATATAAATGAGTGCAATAAGTTAAAAAAGTGATTGTCTATTGCTAAGTAGCCCAAAAAATATTTAGGTCTCAAACTACTATAGATCGGTCCATCCTAAACGGCTCATCATAGACAGATGGAAGAAATCGTCTAGGATGCACAACATCATCAATGGTCAGCAAATTGAAACCGTCTGAGATAAATTGAGAAAAATCCACGGTCTCTGATGAATCCACATCATAGATGGTTTTCAAGCGAATCGTCTGTGATAAATCATCTTAGACAATTGGTATTATGAGCCGTCTGTGATGTGTTTCCCTATAACAAACGGTTCATTTAAAGTAACTGTCTGAGGGGTCATCACAGAAGTATAAGTGAATTAACCGTCTGTGATGATCGGCCATCCTACATATTGAAACTGCCCGATCTAGATCTCTTTCAGATCCAGATGTGAATTGTTGCAGTTGGGCGATTTGACGACTTTTAGGCAATTAGACCTTAGATTTGGAGGAGTTAGTATAGCTCTACTACTAATTGGTTATCCAAGGTTAATAATTTATTCTTAATAATTTCTTTATGGTTATGGTTTAACGTTATATTTCGATGCACATGGTGAAGAGAAGATTATTTAAATCTATGTAAAGGACCTAATTGATGGTAGTTTTTTGTTATCTAGCTAAATGGGTTAGTATAATTAATGTTATTAGTATGTACTAGTGTGCAACACAGCTCTTTGTATTATGGAGACCTAAAAGTAGCCTTTTGCTCTTAATCCACCAGTTTGCAAAGATATTTTTTGAAAACCTAAATCTAGTTTTATATGTAGTTTGTTTGGTGGTTTTATGTGGAAATATGTTGAGTAAGTATGCTTTCTTGAGTAGATGGAGCGAAACTGGATGTACAGTTAGAGCTGTGTGTCGGTGGAGTACACTAATGATGTGTTTGGAAGAGGATATGTTGAGAAAGGGTGAGGAGTTTATGCCATGTCCATGCATTGACTACAAGAACCAGAAGATGTGGAATACTAAAGGACAGATCCAAGGACACTTGATTCATAGTGGTTTCATCGATGGTTACACTCCTTAGGCCGATGAAGGATTTGTTTGATCAAGCCCATTTCACGATGTTGCTACACATGATCGTAGTGTCCTCTTACATGTAAGAGCATTTGAAGGTGCTATGGCATCATAATCCAGCGCAATCCGATGTTTGGATCATGAAATGGCACAATATTCGGTTCAACCAATGGTTCAAGGACCAACTTGCTAGGAGCTCATCAACCGAGGATACGGTGACATGGTTGGCAAGAGAGCCAGCCTATTCAGTTGTGATATGGCAAGCATACGACATAAATGGGTATACATATTATATGAAGGCTCAGGATGGAAAGAGCACATACTAGAATAGCGGTGTTTTCATTGATGTCGTTGATACAACTAGGAGGAAAAGCCCATACTATGGGTTCATAAAGGAGATTTAGGAGCTTGACTATGTACGCTTCAAGATTCCTCTATTTCGGTGACATTAGGTCAGTCTCTAACACGTGAAGGTCGCACCCGTGCGCCCCCTCACCTTCTCGAGCCCGTGCCGCCGACATCCCAAGGATTGCACCGTGCCACCAACGTCATGTCCATGACGTCTGTGCCGCCACCGTGTCCATGACGACCGTGTCACCCCGACAACTGTGCCGCTATTATGTCCGTGCTGTCTCAATGACCACTCCGCCTCCCTATCAACCCTGATGCCCGCACAGTCCCGACACCTGCACCGCCAGCTCGACCTCCACGCCACCACCTCCACGAGGCAGTCGCTGCCAACCTGAGGTATCACTCTTCCTCCATTCCTCCTCCATGGGTTAGGGTTAGCATGTTATGATTTTTTTTATCGGGTAATATTGTCCTATTACATGCTTTTTGATATGAATTGTGTTAAAATTTCTTATATACATGCTTACCAAATTCTGATATATCAATCACATTTTGAACTAGTTGGGTATATTTAAATTAGGTTCAAATAGATTGAATTTAGGTCAAATTGGAAGGAATACATGCTCTGCTTATATTTCAGATGTGAAAGATCGAGGTCTATTGACTAGAGGGAGGGTGAATAGGAGATTATCAAATTTTACTCAAATTAGTTGTTTACCATGCAAGAGTGAAGCAGTTTAAGAATGAAGCAACAAATATCAAACTAGATCTAGCTCAAATGAAGAATAACAGCTAAGTAAACAGTTAGGGAGAGGACTCAAGATTTATCCCCAAGTTCAAGTTGTTGACAACAATTCTACGTCTTCGTTTGGAGAGGCTGAGCACTTAGCTCCGAAGACACACAGTCTTCACCTTCTTCTGCTTGAGACAAGTCCACTTAGGGCTTGCTCAATCACTCGTGGTGGATCTTGAGGTGATCCCTGAACCTTCACAAACTGTTGGAGGCGAATCCACAAATTGGAGCTCTTCAACGACACCTAGCCGGCTAGGAGATGCCAAATCTCCAAGAGTAACGAGTAAAGAACTCTAGGCTCGAAGAAGCTCTTGTTTGAATGCTCAATCAAATCTCACATCTCCCAAGGCTTTCCTCTCTCAAAGTAGATCTCAAAGAGTCAAGAGAAAATGGGAACACGAAGTGTGAGAGAATGTCTTTTTGCACAAAGTGTCCTCCTGAGTCCGCAGGGGGTCGGGGGCTATTTATAGCCACAGCTCAGAAAAGAGTCGTTGGGCATAAAGATTCTTCTTCGGAACAACCGAAACACAAATCCAGAAGCACCGAGTTTCAAACCAACGGTCATATTCTGAGGAACTCAGATGCACAACGAAAGTCTTCAACACAAAGTCGGTAGTTCCGAAAGCAACACGGTCACACCGGGATTGAAGATTCTACTCCACAGAGTTACTTCTAGAAGCGATTCCCGGTAGTGCCGACTGTGAAGAGCGGTTAAACTGAGATTTGAAGAAATGACCCATTCTTCTCTCACAAGAGGAAACGCGGTCAAACGGAAAATCAACTCGGTAACACAGCTTCACAAGAAGACCTAAGTCCAGAAGAGATTCTCAGTACACCTGGAAACGAAACTGGTAGAACCGAAGACAAATCGAATGGGACTTAGTCTAAGACAACAGAAGACCTAAGTCCAGAAGGGATTCTCGGTACCACCGGAGATGAAACCGGTAGAACCGAAGGGAACTTGAAATGGGACTTAGTCTAAGATAGCATCAGAAGCATATTCTGAAAGCACCGGTCTTCAAGAGCGGACATACCGGTTTCTAAAACATGAAACTAGGGCAAACCCTAAGCGGCAGGGTTCCCTAACTCTCTGACATAGAGGCCATTCTCGGCAGCACCGGCTTGAAGACCGGTCATGCCGCAATTGAAGCTCTTTGAGGCTTGTGACGACTAAGTCATCAAACCTCGCAACAGAGGCCAATCTCGGTACATCCGGTTCTTCAAACCGGTATTACCGAGAATCACTGTCTGTGTCTCAAAAGAGATTTTCAAAGAAATCTTTTGAGATTTTGACTGAGCACACATGAAGATTTTTCCTACAGCTTAGATATCTTACCCCTCTTAATAGTGCGGATTGTCCTATAGACTCAAATGATCTTTGATCATGATAAACACTAGAAAATCACCACTAATCTTCTAGGTCCAAGCCTTCCTTTATCATTAACTTTTTAGGGGTCGACAACCACCGGTTAAACCAATTACTTGGGGACTATACACCTGTATACACTCAGTAAACCATTAGTCCCTTAATCGTTTGTCATTAATCATCAAAATCCACTAGAGGGTATTAGATGCACTTTCAATCTCCCCCTTTTTGGTGATTGATGACAACACGATTAAAGCTTCAAATTGGATATAAAAAAATTTGTGTTTTGAGTTCCATGATGTAGAGATAGCTCCCCCTAAATATGTGCACTATTTGATTATTTCTTTGAATGCAAGTGTACATGTCGAGGAATTTTGAGGAGCTCCCCCTATATCTTGGAACCCGTGGAAGTGCATTGTATAAGAATAAGCATTAATAGCACAATGCACTAGAAGTGATCTTAGAAATATAGACATGCATATAATGAATATTTAAGCAAAGCATATCTAAAGAATGTATCAAACACAAAAGATCACCGAATAGAATTTACAAACCAATACAAGAATCATCAAGAGAAAGTCAAGGTTTGTAACTCTCTACCCTAGCCTTCTTCATTCTCCCCCTGTCTTCCTGAAGATCTTCTTCTTCTGATATTCTCTCCCTCTTTAATCTCTCCCCCTTTGGCATCAATGAACCAAAAAGGTCTAGGCAGTTGGAGGAGCACCAGAGGCAGAGGCATGTGGAGATGCTGGAGCAACTTGAGCTGAGGCTTGAGCTGGAGCTTGAGGAGGTGAAGTGGCTGTTTCTTCAGCATGTGGTGAACTTTGATACTCGGGCTGAACAATGGAAGTTGAAGCACTGGGGGTGACTCGATAATGCAGAGAAGAAAGAGACTGATTACATCAGTAATAATGTTCCTTGATACCCTGTGTAGTCAGTTCTTCTTCAGAATAATATTTTTTCAGGAGCATCCAAGATCTCTTTGGGGCTTCCCTATCAGCTGTTGGAGACACCATAGCCATGTTGAAGAGAGCATTAAGATCATGCCTCATGAGTCTTTGCTCTTTCCTCATTAGCTTCTGTTCTGTCCTCATTTGGTGCATTCCCTGAAGGATTTGATCAAACGTTGAAGTTTCTTTAGGCTGTTGCACATCAGGCGATTTTGGTTGGCTTTCTGAGTGATAAAAATATGGGTCATCACTAGCCATTGGTTCTCTTTCTTCACTAGCTTGAGCTTGAGGGGCAGATGACTGGGGAGGTGGTGAGGCAGCAGCAGCTTTCTTGCCTTTGTCCTGAACTTGGGTTGCTTTCTTCACAAGATCTTCATAAAGAGAGGGTGTGAATTTGGTGTGAGGAGAATCACAATGGAAGCAATGTCAGTTTTGTCTAATATGAATTTCATCAGATGTGGAGCATAAGGCAACTGCTTGACATGCTCTGCTATGGCCTCTGACATGAAGTTTCCAAAGAAATCTGCCAAGTTGAAGGGAACATGAGTCATAATCTTCAAAAGAAGATTCCTTGCTCGATGATGAATTTCATCTTGGTTGCCTTTCTTGGGAGCAAGGGTCTTCCTCAGTATCTTGAAGACAGTTTTGGCGGCATATGTGAATTCAGCAATCTTGCCAAGCACATAATCTCTGTCTTCAGGATATAGAGGTTTCAGACCTTCCTTGGGAAGAATGTCTTCATCATGAATTTTGATATCTTCAGAGTTTATATCCATTCCAAGGCCTATTCTTGCAATGAATTCTTCAAAAGTGGCTTCATATTTGGAATGGCCAATCATCCACTCCAGCTTCAAGGTGTTGGAGAGAGTCTTAATTCCAAATATATATATTGTGGCATAAAACTGAAGAATGAGCTCTTCATTCCAGTCCTGCTTGAAATTTATGAAATCTTCAATTCCAATGTCTTAGAGCCTCTAGGACTGGAGCAAAACACCTGTGCTTTTTAAGGTAGGCTAGGTCAATATACTGATGCTTGAATATTCTGTTCTTCTTGAAGAGTGTTGTCTGATAAAAATCCTGTTGAGTTATAGCCCAAAACCTTGGGTCTGAAGCATCTCTTGCATATTCATAGGGATTTAAATCCCATCTTATCTCCCTCAGCTCTTCATTTTGTTGTATTCTACAACTGGTTGAGGCTTCTTTCCCTGCTTGGGAATCATGGGAGTGGGAGCTAGCACCACTAAGGTGGCATTATCTTCAATGTTCTGTTCCTCCCTTATTTCTAAATCCTCTTCATCCTGATGAACTCTGACTTTCTTCAGAGCTGACCTTGTCCTTTGATTGGGCCTGGGTGGCAACTTGCCAGCCTTTTGCTTTTCACCAGCCTTCTTTTTCTTAGCAGGAGCAGATGGTCTTGGAGACACAGCTTGCTTCCTGTTCCTTCGCTCATATCGAGGAATAGGGTCCTGTTCTTCAGAAATATCAGCAGCTTCAGCATCAGCAGCAGCAGCAGCTGCTGGTGTGTGTTCTTCAACAGCTTCTTCAGGCTGAGCTGTTTGATGTTCAATAATTTCTTCAGGCTGATCTATTTGTTCTTTAGCCTGTTGTTCAATCTGAACTGTTGGTGCAGCAGTGGTCTCTGCAGACTGAATCACTGGTTCCTCAACAGGTAGATCTTCTGTTGGTGCTTCAGGAACTCTTGAGCTTTCTGCAGGCTGCTCTTCTTGTGCTTCAGCCTGTGGCTCAATGTCTGCTGCAGGTTCTTCAACCTGAGCAGCTGGACTTGCTGGAGCAGGAGTCCTCACAGGACTGACTTGAGGTGAAGAGGGCCTCACTGGAGAGCTAGCAGCTCTTGGAAGTGAAGGCCTTGGAGTAGGAGGTTCCCTGATCACTACTCCCTTAGGCTTAGGAGCTTTTGAGGCTTCTGCAGCCATTTCCTTTCTTAAAGCAGCAGCCTTCTTATCTGCTTTCTTCTTCCTAACTCCTGCAAATAGTGCAACTCTAGCCAATTCTTGGCCTCTTTCTTCTCCAGCAGCTTGCTCTGCTATAAGAGCTTTAAATCTTGCAAAACTTTCTTTGCTCTTTGAGGTTGCAGCTTTGAGTTTCTTCAACTCAGCTTCTCTTTTGGCTTTCTCTTCCTTGAAGGCTTCTAGATTAGCCTTGCTTCTAGCATCTACATAAATTTCTAGTCTCTCTCGGACTAGAGCTTCTTTTCTGGCCATCTCTTCAGGAGTGATGACGGCCATTGTGCCAGCTTGAGCCTGTTGAGCAGCTCTCTCTTTTGCCTCTAATTCTCTGCTAATTCTCTGTGCTTCAGCTGCTTCCCATTCAGCTTGTTATTTTTTGGCAATTAGAGAATGTCTGAGTCCTATAGGGGTGTCATCATCACTATCTATAGCTGAAGACATTTGAGGAGCAGTTGGCTTGGTGACTGAGGACTTTTAAGGAGTAGTTGCCTTTTTAGCTGAAAACTCTTTCACTTTGGCAACTATTTTTCTCACTTTTTGAGGTCGAGGAGGCTCTTCCTCCCGAGGAGTTGAGAAGAGGGCTTGAGCTTCCCTTCTTCTTTTATTTTGTGCTTCACAAATTGAATCCACCTTGGATCTTGCAGCTTTGTTCTTTGCAGCCTTTTCATCAAAGATCCTTTTCCAATAAGCAGTCACATATTTTCCTGCTTTATCCTGTTTTTCCCAATATCTCCTGATCCTCTGATGCCTGTGCTTTCTTTCCATAGCTGATTCATGAGGAGGAGTTCCCATGTTCAGCTCTTCAGGCACCTCATATGCCATGTTCTGCAGCCTTCTTCTGCCTGAAGATATGGCAATGCTAGCAGAAGTCCTGGAGGTTCTGGGAGGAGGAGAAGAATCTCCTTTTGAACTGCTGGTTGCTTTGTCAGGATCACTGTCACTGACTTGAATATCATAGCTCTGCTCAGCATTTGAGTTTTCTAGACTTGAACTCATGATTACTCCTGTGAAGCATATGGGATACGAAGAGAGAAGATAAGATCACAAATGTACTCAGCAGACATAATTTTTGAAGAAAAAGTTTTTAGCTGATGAATTAGTGGTTTCTTCAAAGTCGGAATGACCGGTTTCACTTCCGGAAATGCCGGGCTTGTGCTTCAGTATTGCAGAGCACAAACGCGGAACTACCGGTTTGAAGTCGGTAATGCCGAGAATTTTTGAAGAACAAACCACTCAATTCGATAGGCGCAGAATGAGAGGAATCTAAGTATGGCGCCTAAAACCTAAGAAATATTTTGATTTGACAGTTTGAGAAGATTGAAGATCGAAAATGTACCCGGGGAATGAACTCGCGCGACTGAAGGATTTGAAGAGAGAGTCGCGGATTCCATAACCGTACCCTAACTCGGTGACGGCGGCGCTGCTACGGCGGCGGTGGACGTGAAGAAATCCGGCGGCGGCGGGAAGTCCGAGCGTCGGCGGTTTCAGCAAGTTGGAGGAAGAGCAGCAGCGCCGCTGAAGCTTTTAGGGTTTTGGTGGAAGTTGAGGCGACGCAGAGGAGAACTTGGTCTATTTATAGCCAAAGGTTCTCGGAAAAACCGGAGATGCGGTTTGAGTAAAAACTGGATCTGCCATTGAGAGTCCTCGAACTCGGTGATGCCGAAGAAAATCTCGGTAGCACCAGAATTGAGTACTGGAGGACGGCTCAAAATCTTCAGAGTCACAACAGAGGTGATTCTCGGTTATGCCGGGATTGAAACCGGAATGACCGAAGAATCGTTGATAGAAGAAACTGACTCTAGGGTTTCATCTCGGAAGCACCGGAAGAAAAATCGGTGATGCCGAGAATGGTTTCAACAGTACATTCGTAAAGATAAGCATGAAGACTTAGATAAGTTTAGATGGATCTGAGGTTAGGGTCCATTGTCATCCACTTAGAGAAATACCAGCTGAAGAAAATAAGCTATAAGTTGGATGATAATCAGGACTGAAATCAAAGGTAGATAAGATCTATATCAAATGTGGTGGTTTGGAGCCACCATGTATGAATGAGTTGGTTTAGAACCACATATCAATTTAGTGAAGAGGGTTCTATGAATCATATTCATCAATAAGCACAAGTGTTTCTATTCTCACATTCTTGGATGTATATGTTCACTGAGAGAACTATACTTACCTTTAATGTGTTCACATCTAAAGCTTCAACATCAAGTTATGATATGAACATGTAAGCATGGTTTGAAGTCACGTTTCGAGAATCTAAGATATTTAGCTCACTCCGCAACTCGTAAAATCTATGCTCATCTAAGGGTTTTGTGAAGATATCCGCTAATTGATTATCCGTCCTCACGTGACTAATCACAATATCACCCTTTGCAACATGATCCCTGATGAAGTGGTGACGGATGTCTATGTGTTTTGTGCGGGAATGCTGTACGGGGTTATTGGCTATCTTGATTGTGTTTTTGTTATCACACAAAAGAGGCACTTCTTTTATCATAATCCCATAATCCTTCAAGGTTTGCCTCATCCACAACATTTGAGCGCAACAAGAACCTGCGGATATATATTCGGTTTCGGCGGTGGATAGGGAAACAGAGTTTTGCTTTTTGGAAGGCCAACTAACTAACGATCTACCGAGGAATTGACATGTTTCGGAGGTGGACTTCTTATCAACCTTGTTTCCTGCATAATCCGAGTCCGAATATCCGACAAGATTGAAACTAGCCCCTTTGGAATACCACAGCCCTAAGTTGGGAGTATAGACTAGATATTGAAGAACTCTCTTACGGCCGTGAGGTGGCATTCCTTAGGAGCTGCTTGAAATCGTGCACACATACAAACACTTAACATGATATCGGGCCTAGATGCACAAAGATAAAGCAAGGAACCAACCATAGAACGGTATACCTTTTGATCAACGGATTTACCGTCTTCATTTAGGTCGAGGTGGCCGTTCGTTTGCATTGGAGTATGATTCCTTTTGCTTTTTCCATGTCAAACTTCTTGAGCATGTCCCTTATGTACTTCTCTTGAGAGATGAAGATTCCATTTTTGAGTTGCTTCACTTGAAGACCTAGGAAGAACTTCAACTCTCCCATCATGGACATCTCAAACTTTTCAGCCATCATTTCTCCAAACTCTTTGCTGAAATTGTGGTTAGTTAATCCAAAGATAATATCGTCCACATATATTTGGCACATAAAGAGTTCACTATCCATAATTTTAGTGAAAAGAGTACAATCAATTTTCCCAGTTTTGAATCCTTTGGCGAGTAGAAACTTCTTAAGACACTCATACCATGCTCTAGGAGCTTGTTTGAGTCCCTATAGTGCCTTATGAAGTTTATATACGCTGTTTGGAAATTTTGGGTCATCAAAACCAGGTGGTTGCTCAACGTATACTAATTCTTCAATTTCACCATTTAGAAAAGCACTTTTAACATCCATTTGATATAGCAAGATATTATGATGGTTTGCATATGCTAACAAGATTCGAATAGCTTCTAACCTAGCTACGGGTGCATATGTCTCACCGAAATCTAAACCTTCCACTTAAGTGTAGCCTTGGACGACGAGATGAGCTTTGTTGCACACCACTTGACCATCTTCATCTTACTTGTTCCGATACACCCGTTTTGTTCCTATGACGTTGTGCTCTTTGGGATTTGGTCTATCAACTAGAGTTCATACTTTGTTGCATTTGGAGTTGTTCAATTCTTCTTGCATCGCAATCACCCAATCTTTATCATCCATAGCTTCGTCGATCCTAGTTGGTTCCAAAGAGGAAACAAACGAGTAGTGCTCACAAAAATTTGAAAGTCTAGCACGTGAGCGAGTTTTTGGACCTTTGGATATGTCACTTATGATCTTATCGACGGGATGACTATCTTTAATTTGCTTTGCAAGTCTTGGGTGATGTGGACCACCTTGAGCTTGAAGTCTTGTTTGAGCTTCATCTTCAACATTTGCTTCAATGTCATCACTTCTCACTTGAGGTTCTTGACTTGAGGAGGGTGGTGTGACTTCTAGAGATGAAGCGCTTTCCTTGACTTCAATAGGCTTTACATCCACCGTTGAATTGTGTGAAGTGGTTGAAGACACGGTAAGTGTGCGAACTCGAGCCATAACCGAGAAAGAAGCCCTCGTGTGATTTTGGAGCAAATTTAGATGTGCGATGCTTATCTAAAATGTAGCATTTTGATCCAAATACACAAACGTATGCAACGTTTGGTTTGTTACCAGTTAGGAGCTCATATGACGTCTTCTTCATGAACTTGTGAAGATATAGACGGTTGATGGTGTTGCATGCGGTGTTGATGGCATCCACCCAAAATCGACTTGGCGTGTTGTATTTGTCAAGCATTGTACGTGCCATCTCGATTAGGGTTCTATTCTTTCTTTCAACAACACCATTTTGTTGAGGCATGTAGGCGGTGGAGAACTCATGATCAATGCCTTCTTCATCAAGAAATTCATCGACGTTGGTGTTCTTGAAATCCGTCCCGTTGTCGCTTCGCACCATTTTGATCTTTAGTTCGAATTCATTTTATGCTTTTCTTACAAATCTTTTGAAGCACTCTTGGGTTCTATCTTTATCCTCAAGAAAATGTACCAAGTGAATCTAGTAAAGTCATCAACAATGACAAGACCGTAAGCGTTACCTCCGAAGCTCTTGTAAGTATTTGGACCAAACAAGTCCATGTGAAGTAGCTCGAGAGGGCTTGTTGTTGTCATGACAGTCTTGGCAGGATGCTTTGACTTTACTTGCTTCCCGGCTTGGCATGCACTGCAAAGGCGATCCTTTTCAAACGATACGTTAGTAATTCCAAGGATATGCTTACCTTTGACCAACTTGTCTAGGTTCCTCATTCCCACGTGACCAAGTCTTCGATGCCATAGCCACCCTTTTGAGGATTTTGCAATTAAGCATGTGGTGACTTGAGGGCATTTAGAAAAGTCAACAAGATATAGATTGCCCTTTCTTACCCCTTTGAAGATCAATGATTGATCATTACTTTTGAATACTTGGCAATCAATTTTAGTAAATAATACATCAAGATCAAGATCGGTTAATTGAGCAATGGACATTAGATTGAATTCAAGGGACTTACCAAGCATAACATTAGCAATAGATTTATTGTTGGATATAGCAACTTTGCCTAGTCCCATTACCTTTCCCTTACCATTATCTCCAAATGTAATGCTCCGAGTAGGTGAAGCATTTGGCGTGAATTCATCAAACATGCTTTCGTCTCCGGTCATGTGATCAGTGCATCCACTATCAAGCACCCATTCTCGTCCTCCGGAGGCATAGCTCTACAAAACAATTTAGTTTCTTTTAGGTACCCATATTCTCTTGGGTCCATATTTATTAGCGGTTGGTACACTGTTAGATCTATCAAATACATTTGGTCTTATGCTAGCGATGTGGTCTTTGCATACCCAAGTGGTTTTGCAAGGAACTACATCTCTACTCTTGTGCCCAACATATTTGGCATACACTTTACCCTTTTGGGTTTTTGCTAATCTATAGTTGGCATCAAAGTTAGCATGCATGGATGCATAATTTTTATGAGCATAGCCATTGTCATGAGTAAGTTCGATATTCTTCCCTCTTCCAAGGACCCAATTGGTCTTGGGATATTGCTCGGGTCTCCACTTGGTTCCATCAGAGTTGTAGCTTGGGATGAAGCCTAATCCTTCTTTCTTCGAATTCATCGATTGCTTGCTAAGAAGCTCTCTCAGAGATTCGCTTCCTTTGTAGCATTTGAAGAAACCGAATTCGAGGAGGATCTTCATCCTAGCATTCTCTTTCATAATGGCTATGGTCTCCATAGATGGAGTGTTAGGAGAACAAGAGACCATAATAGCATTTGAAGATAAAGCATTTGAATACATATTGCTAGATGATGTAGATGGAGGCATGACATTTGATGATGCAATACATTTTAAGCAAGGAGGATTGCAATCTTCTTGATTCTCACTAATTTGCTTGGCGATGAGAGAATCATTTTCAAACCTAAGTTCATCATGAACCACTTTTAGAGACTCAAGATCTTGCTTCTTGTTGAGGAACTCAATACAAAGCTTCTCATGATTCTCAACTAGTGATTTATGAGTCTTAGTGAGATCAAAGTGTTTTGACTTGAGTTTATTCAACTCACGAGTCAATTCCTTATTTTTCTCCATCTCATCAACAAGCAAACTTTCTTGAAGAACAAACTTTCTTGATCTTCAAGAATGATTTCTTGCTCCATAAGAGTTTTAGCTAGTTTTCTATAACTAGGTTTTATGTTCTCTAGCTCATCACTCATAAGGTCATCATCATTATCATCATAGTTAGGAGATTTTGAAGTTATCCTGGACCCCTTAGCCATAAGGCATGTGGGAGACTCATTATCGCTTGGCATGTTGAAGATTGACCATGCTTTTGTTGGTGTAGACCAAGCGAGTCCCGCCATTCCTGCTTCAAAGTCCGAGGAAGAAGCTTCGGAGCTTGAAGAATCACTGGCGTTTGAATCCCACTCCTTGCCGAGGTAAGCTTTAGCCTTGTACTTGTTCTTCTTGTAGTGGTTGGGCTTGGAGTGATGCTCCTTCTTATAAGACTTCTCCTTCTTGTCATCCTTGTGTCCTTTGTGACCCTTTTCTTTTCTCTTCTCTTTCTTGTGGAGAGGGCAATTGGCAATGAAGTGGCCGGGCTCCCTACACTTATAGCAATTTCTCTTCTTGGGGTCTCTTGAGGAGGAGCTTCTTTTCTTCTCAAGTCATACTTCTTGAATCTGCCACCCTTTTGGAACTTGTTGAATCTTCTGACCAAAAGGGCCAAGTCCTTCCCAAAAGAGTCTCTGACATCAGCTTTATTACTCGATTCCTCTTGTTTTTCATCAGATGAGGGCTCTGCCTTCTTGGCCTTCAAAGCAATGCTTCTTCGAGGGCCTGATCTTGTGGAGTGCAGCTCTTTCTTCTCTTCGGTGA
The DNA here is from genome assembly GCA_019208055.1 of Stipa capillata. Taxonomy (NCBI): domain Eukaryota; kingdom Viridiplantae; phylum Streptophyta; class Magnoliopsida; order Poales; family Poaceae; genus Stipa; species Stipa capillata. The sequence goes on along the minus strand of JAGXJF010002033.1, from coordinate 183,123 downwards.
TCATCTCATGAGCATTGAGTCTTCCAAGAGCTTGAGATGGAGTCAATGACTTGAAATCAGCCCTTTCTTGGATAAGGGTGCACAGCGTATCATACTTCTCATCAAGAGACATGAGGAGCTTCTTGACGATGACGGTGTCGGTGATATCAGTGGCACCTAGTCCTCGAAGCTCAATTGTGATGGTGGTGAGTCTTGAATAGATGCTTCAGACTGATTCTTGATCTGAACCCCTGAACTGGTTGAATTGACTTCGAAGAACATCGGTTCTAGAGTCCTTGACTAACTCAGTTCCTTCATAAACTTCTTCAAGCGTGTCCCAGATCTTCTTCGCGCTTCTAAGCGTGCTGATTCTTCCAAACTCATCATCATTGAGAGCGCCGAAGAGAATATCACAAGCTTGAGCATACAGTTGCTTGTTCTTCTTGTCACTCTCAGTCAGCTCAGCTTCATTGAGCACAACGACTCCTTGTTCAATGACTCTCCAGATCTCGAAGTCAATTGGTTCAAGATGTTTTCTCATCTTATGCTTCCAACCTGCATAGTTAGTACCATCGAAGATAGGTCTATGCGAAGAACTCCTGTAGTTCCCGGAAGTCGACATACCTTTCTTCCTTGGTGGTTAAACCAAATCAATAGCAAAGAGGAGACCTTGCTCTGATACCAATTGAAAGATCGAGGTCTATCGACTAGAGGGGGGTGAATAGGAGATTATCAAATTTTACTCAAATTAGTTGTTTAGCATGCAAGAGTGAAGCAGTTTAAGGATGAAGCAACAAATATCAAACTAGATCTAGCTCAAATGAAGAATAAGAGCTAAGTAAAGAGGTAGGGAGAGGACTGAAGATTTATCCCGAAGTTAAAGTTGTTGGCAACAACTCTACGTCTTCGTTTGGAGAGGCTGAGCACTTAGCTCCGAAGACACACAGTCTTCACCTTCTTCTCCTTGAGACAAGTCCACTTAGGGCTTGCTCAATCACTCGTGGTGGATCTTGAGGTGATCCCCGAACCTTCACAAACTGTTGGTGGCGAATCCACAAATTGGAGCTCTTCAACGACGCCTAGCCGGCTAGGAGATGCAAAGAACACGTACTAGAATAGCGGTGTTTTCATTGATGTCGTTGATACAACTAGGAGAAAAAGCCCATACTATGGGTTCATAAAGGAGATTTGGGAGCTTGACTATGTACGCTTCAAGATCCCTCTATTTCGGTGACATTAGGTTAGTCTCTAACACGTGAAAGTCGCACCCGTGCGCCCCCTCACCTGCCCGAGCCCGTGCCGCCAACATCCCAAGGATTGCACCGTGCCACCAACGTCATGTCCATGACGTCTGTGCCGCCACCGTGTCCATGACGACCGTGTCGCCCCGACAACTGTGCCACTATTATGTCCGTGCTGTCTCAATGACCACTCCGCCTCCCTATCAACCCCGACGCCCGCACAGCCCCGACACCTGCGCCGCCAGCTCGACCTCCACGCCACCGCCTCCTCCACGAGGAAGTCGCTGCCAACCCGAGGTATCACACTTCCTCCATTCCTCCTCCATGGGTTAGGGTTAGGGTGTTATGATGTTTTTTTATCGGGTAATTTTGTCCTATTACATGCTTTTTGATATGAATTGTGTTAGAATTTCTTATATACATGCTTACCAAATTGTGATATATCAATCGCATTTTGAACTAGTTGGGTATATTTTGAATTAGGTTCAAATAGATTGAATTTAGGTCAAATTGGAAGGAATACATGCTCTACTTATATTTCAGATGTGAAAGATCGAGGTCTATCGACTAGAGGGAGGGTGAATAGGAGATTATCAAATTTTACTCAAATTAGTTGTTTAGCATGCAAGAGTGAAGCAGTTTAAGGATGAAGCAACAAATATCAAACTAGATCTAGCTCAAATGAAGAATAACAGCTAAGTAAAGAGTTAGGGAGAGGACTCAAGATTTATCCCAAGTTCAAATTGTTGGTAACAACTCTACGTCTTCGTTTGGAGAGGCTGAGCACTTAGCTCCGAAGACACACAGTCTTCACCTTCTTCTGCTTGAGACAAGTCCACTTAGGGCTTGCTCAATCACTCGTGGTGGATCTTGAGGTGATCCCCGAACCTTCACAAACTGTTGGAGGCGAATCCACAAATTGGAGCTCTTCAACGACGCCTAGCCGGCTAGGAGATGCCAAATCTCCAAGAGTAACGAGTAAAGAACTCTAGACTCGAAGAAGCTCTTGCTTGAATGCTCAATCAAGTCTCACATCTCTCAAGGCTTTCCTCTCTCAAAGTAGATCTCAAAGAGTCAAGAGGAAAGGGGAACACGAAGTGTGAGAGAATGTCTTTTTGGGCAAAGTGTCCTCGTGAGTCCGCAGGGGGTCGGGGGCTATTTATAGCCACAACTCAGAAAAGAGTCGTTGGGCATAAAGATTCTTCTTCGGAACAACCGGAACACAAACCCAGAAGCATAGAGTTTCAAACCAACGGTCATATTCTGAGGAACTCATATTCACAGTGAAAGTCCTCAACACAAAGTCGATAGTTCCGAAAGGAACACGGTCACACCGGGATTGAAGATTCTACTCCGCAGAGTTACTTCCAGAAGCAATTCCCGGTAGTGCCGACTTTGAAGAGCGGTTAAACCGAGATTTGAAGAAATGACCCGTTCTTCTCTCACAAGAGGAAACGTGGTCAAACGGGAAATCAACTCGGCAACACAGCTTCACAAGAAGACCTAAGTCCAGAAGAGATTCTCGGTACACCCGGAAATGAAACCGGTAGAACGAAAGACAAATCGAATGGGACTTAGTCTAAGACAACAGAAGACCTAAGTCCAGAAGGGATTCTCGGTACCACCAGAAATGAAACCGGTAGAACCGAAGACAACATTGTCACGGACCCAGGAATTCCATATGATTAGGGGAATGATTAGTCGCCAAGGACTGAGAAGTCACCCAACATACCATACGCGCTTACGTCATATGTATCTATCACCGTTGGGTAACCCGACACCGGACCCACATACCATACGCGCCTTCGTCGCATGTATCTATCACCGTGGGTCAAGCCGGTCGGAAGCGAATAAACTTCCCGAAACCCGGTAAAGAATTGATGCTTCTCTTGAGTCACTGAGCAAAGTAGTTCCGGAGGAGCCCGACCATCGTACCCTCACCCTAACCTAGTCCGGGGACTAGTGGGTCGCTCGAGAGCCCGGTACGATAGTCCACACCCTGCTTGGCCGGCACTGCATCTCAGCCAGCGGGTCACTCAACCGAAACACTTCCCGGAGTGTGCCCTAAGAGGAGACATCACTTCTTTACGATCGATTCCATATACTTCAAACATACACGCACGGTATATGGAATGATCACAGATAACAACTTCATATCACAGGTCAAACTCTAGAAAACAAGAATTTTCTAGGTATATATAACTCACCTCTTACCCGAGAGAGGTTTTACATCACATACATAACAACGCGAAGGTCGTTTACATGCTTCTAAAGCTTAAAAACAGCAGTGGAAATAACTGAAAAACCCTTGGAATGGTAACCCAACCATCCCTAATGGAAACACGTAACCCACACGTGCGACCGGGAGGGACAAACTTGCAAATAAACATCCACTTGCGCAAAATCAGCATTATAGAAACCTTCGATTTTAGTCTCACCTGCAACAAGTTCGGAATTGAATTCTGTAAGTACTTTCGTACTTGCAAGCCACATTTATATACTCATCCCATGTAAATTTCAGCAAAGCTATTAATCAAGAATCAATTACTAACATGTATATCACCAGAGCATGATAAACAATAACATGGATAATATTGATAACACGATATCAACTAATATCACATGAACAAGTTTATCTTCAGATCTGAATATGAATCAATTCAACCGAGAATTTCATATCCAAAGATCACATCAAGTCAAACAAACCATTTTATTCGCGATTGCTCCACCGAGGCGCAACCGAGGGTGTATCAGGCAAGGAAAATCTAGAACTTGCCTGACGCTAGGGATGAATTGAGATTGTGTAAGTTCAGGGTTGGCCGACCATGACTTCCCACCAACTCTCAATTCATCCCGCCGTGGGTGACAGGTAAAGCCCTACGATACCGGCATCGATCAAGTTCACCACCTGTCGATCCGTATGTAGGTGTCGATACCCCGGCACTCGCATCTCACCATTAGGGGTTTCATATTGCATTAGTCCGATTAAAAGATCCTCGCTGATCTTGCAACACATTCGAACCTAGCAATACTAGTGATTCGCCATCACCATCACATTGCAATCATTTCCACAATACAAGATAGCAATTGATCATAATCAATAGCAAGCACGAAATAAACTTAAGGAAATCTTAGCGAGTATTTTTGTGAACTTGCCTTGTTGCTTGGTGAAGTATGGTGATCACACTCAAGAATCCAATAATACCCGAAACACCGGTAAGAAGCAAATGACCTCCAAAAAGGGAAAAAGAAACCTAAGAAGCAAATTGAAAATGACGGGGATGCATGGATGCGATTAACATGGATGCATTCGATTGTTGAGATATGCAACTAAGATGGATGTGTAACATGATAACACGATTATATGCCATTACTTAGATGAGTTATGACGTTTGTCATTTTAATCTTTACCGTTAAGCTAGATTCTCTAGTATTACTACTTAGTAGTAAGCACAAGTGCAATCTGGTCATTTCTGAAATCTCTAAATACAGCATCATACGGCAATGGCATTATGAAAGCCTACAAGTACAAGGATGATCTTAGGTGAAATAATCATTTTGCTCGGAGGGCGCATGCATTTCCTACGAAGCTTCAAGTCTAATTCGATTTTAGCATTTCCTGTCTTCTTCTCAGTAAAGAATATCAGATTAAATAACTTTATATGAACTTAAAATATTCCTACTGAGAATGACATGTAGAATCAAGTTGATATATCTTTTCCTTATCAAAATTTTAAGCATTTCAGTGCATAAATGAACTGATGTGTTTGGCTAAGATTTAAGGTAGCACCTCTCCTTATTAAGATTATATCTCTTCTCTATCTGCTCAATAAAAATCTTCATAGGACACATGACAGATTTTAGACAACAGTAAAGCCAAGGCAACTATAGGGCATCTGTACTTTATCCGGATGAGTATGTCAAAATGGGAAACACACGGATATGGGTATACTTGGCCATACTAGCAGGTATTGGATCAGTTGTTAGTCTTATTTACTGATCATCAGGCATGTAGATTACAACTAAACCAAGTGTTAGCTATTTTGGTCCTTGAATATTCCACTTGGTTGAAGGATTAAGGGATGGAACCGATTGTTATACTTGTGCATAAGTGTAAGTCAATCAGCTACGCAGTGATATTGTGGCCATTGGCTGGGGTTAAAGCTTCACTAAGCTGTCCTAGTTGCCACTGGTTGTAGTTATTGCTGATACCAAAACTCAATTTAAGTTATCTTAAGAGTGATTAGTTACAATCGTGAATCAGAGCCTTGGTTAAGGGGAGTAACTCACCCCGTTGGTGCACGGGAGCATGGCCAAGATGAGCTCGGAGATGGAGCTTGGCACGCCGGGTCAAAGGGGGCATCGGTAGACAATGGAGAAGCTCGAGGCGACCTGCAGCAGAGGAATGCCCAAAGTCGACGCCGGCGGGAGGAGCTCGGGTGTGGCACTTGGTGAAGACGGCGTGGGGACCGGCAGCAGTTCGGTGGCAGAGAGCTCTGGCTCTGCAACGAGGGCGGATTGCTCGCACCAAAATAATGTCCAGTGAGGCTGATGATAGAGCAGGCTCTGAGGAACGGGGATATGGCAGAGAAGCAACGAATAGCTCACCGCGGCAGAAGAATTGACCACGGTTGCGCCATGCCGGGGATGGAGAAGAACATCTCCCGCCACGGGCTGCTCGACGGAATGCCGACCGACGAGCAGTTGCTGTCGACGCTGCAGAATTGGGCGAGGGCGGCAACCCGTCGTGGTAGCAGGACGCACGCGCGTTGTAGGAGCTCTGGTGAGGCTCATCGGTGACATCGTCCACGGCCGCTAGGAGGAAGGCTTGGGCAAGGGCGACGAGCCTCCGGTGGCGAGGTGTGCAGCGGTCTCTGACGGAGTTGCCGAGGGCGCGGTCGACGCAGGCGGGAGGAGCTCCGAGGTGGCGGTGAGGACGGAAGAGCGGGAGCTCTGGTGGGGACAAGTAGCCTGCCGGGGCGACCCGGGAGACCAGAATGGCAGCGGCGGTGAGGCCCAATGCCGGCGCGGGAGAGAACTGGCGGTGCGGTAGGTGTTGAGGGCAGTCGAGGAGTGACAATGGCGGGCAGGGGGAAGAGCTCCGTTGGCTGGGATGAGTCACAGCTATGCTCGGCTGGAAGAACGCAGCGACACCGGCGGTGGGATTTTGGGGGCTGGCGACGAGAGAAGAAAAGGAGGGGAACGACCGGAGCGCTCGAGGGAGCTTCTTATACCGGGCGATAGGAGAGAGAGGGCGGAGATGAAGGCACCGGCGGGGCTGCCGGACGCGTGCCCCGGCCACGCGGCGGTGATGCTCTGCGGGCGGGTCCCGCCTGGCAGAAACAGTGGCGCGGCGGCGTGCCCTGGAGAGAGGCGGGCGCGGCGTGAAAGGAAGGAAGGGGGAAGAGGGAGGGGCCGAGACCCGTGTGGCGTGCGGGAGAAAAAGAAGAAACTGGGCCGGCGGCCTAGTACAGGGAGATTAGGTTTTGGATTTTTATTTTTCTGTTTTCTTCTCTTTTGAAATTTGCACCAATTCAAACGGCTTTGCAAACAAGTTTTCTCCAACTAGTTAAACTCCTCAAATTTAATTTATACATTCCATACCATGATGCATAATTAGCGGAATTGTAATTAGATGAATCATTAGCTGAGCTGAACGAGAGAACACCTAGGGTTACATTTTGGTGATATTGGTTTCAAAGTAACACTAGGCAGCTTTGAATTGTGGGTACTTGAATCCCTGTTCAATTATTCTTCAAAACCGTATACTTGAGGTCAAGAAGGTAGCTAACTTCCTAGAGATAAAGTTTTTGTTGAAATTGGAGAAAAGGAGAAGCAGTTGATCAATCTTATATCAATTCTGCTCGAGGAGGAAAACTTTGGGAATTAATTTGGTTTCATCCTTCTATTTCGCATTGAGCATAAGGTTCATTTTAGAGTTTTAATTCAGGTCATTTTCGAGCGATCTATATGCATGCATGTGTCGAGAAGAACTCCAAATTATTCACGAAAATCTTCACTAGTGTCGTAACTTAAGATTGGGTCATTACAAACACGAATGGGACTTGGTCTAAGATAGCATCAGAAGCATATTCTGGAAGCACCGGTCTTCAAGAGCGGACATACCGGTTTCCGAAACATGAAACTAGGGCAAACCCTAAGCGGCAGGGTTCCCTAACTCTCCGACACAGAGGCCATTCTCAGCAGCACCGGCTTGAAGACTGGTCATGCCACAATTGAAGCTCTTCGAGGCTTGTGACGACCAAGTCATCAAACCTCGTAACAGAGGCCAATCTCGGTATATCCAGTTCTTCAAACCGGTATTACCGAGAATCACTGTCTGTGTCTCAAAAGAGATTTTCAAAGAAGTCTTTTGAGATTTTGACTGAGCACACATGAAGATTCTTCCTACAGCTTAGATATCTTACCCCTCTTAATAGTGCGGCTTGTCCTATAGACTCGAATGATCTTTGATCATGATAAACACTAGAAAATCACCACTAATCTTCTAGGTCCAAGCCTTCCTTTATCATTAACTTTTTAGGGGTCGACAACCACCGGTTAAACCAATTACTTGGGGACTGTACACCTATATACACTCAGTAAACCATTAGTCCCTTAATTGTTTGTCATTAATCATCAAAACCCACTTGGGGTACTAGATGCACTTTCAAGATGATTATTTAATTTTCCTAGGCTACTTGCATGTGTAGGAACTATTTATGCATTGTTCATGCACTGTTCATAAGTGAATGTTAGGGTTACATAGCAACTTGTGGAATGTGATACTACTTAGGTAGGAAAGTTGAGTAAAAATTTAGAAACTATTCATTTGGTGAGATTGCATTCTATATACTTAGAATGTTACTCGTTAGGTATGTAAATTTTTTTAAAAAATTAGAAACTATCCATAAATCTAGATTCTATTTAAATATGTACATGAATTTTAACTTCTAATATTGCGTGATGCATAATCTTAGTTTTTATAAGATGTTGTCCACACATTCTTCGACGTCTTCCCTGAGAAATTCTAACTTGACGGGGACTCGAAGGTAGGCACCAAGAACGATCTCAAAGAGGCCCTCAGTTCAGATCTTCATTACTGAAATCTGTGCTAAGTCTAGGATTCCCATGAATCCAAAAGGAGTATGTCCTAAGTTCCAGACATTACACAGGATTCTTGCACGGGAAAAGGTGGACATCACCATAGACAACTGGAAAACTATTGACGAAAACCTGATAGAGGCTATGCTACAAGAACCATTTGTAATTTTTGTGTTTCCAGAGGTTTTTCGTCAAGACATTCGACTTGCTGCACTAGGTACTATGAGTAAGGCATGGAGGACATTCAAGAGCAACCTCTTAAAAAAATTTGTGAGGCAAGATAAGAGTCCTTTTGGCATTTACCCTTTCTTGGATGAGGAAAAATACCAAATATTTGTGGAGATGAAGTCCACGCTTGAATTTCTAGCCAAAAGTGAGGCACCAAGGGCCCTCTAACAAGCACTAACATAGACTTGGCACTGGTGATTACTTCGGGAAGAGGGAGATATGGGCCCAAGACGATGAGGAGGCACGGCCGTCCAAGGTCTCCCATGTTCTAGAGATTCAAGATGGACGCCCCCATGACAAGGCTAGAGCTTGAGTGAAGATAGATTGGGCAACGGTAGCATAAATTTCCCAAGCCCCTTAGACGCTGAAGTGACACAACGCTTGGTAAGATACCAAGCTACCTATAGTCCATATGTAATTGTGTTTAAGAGTTGAATAACTTGTCCGCCTATTCCAGGTTGAGTTGAGCTCGCAATCTTCACAAAACGATTCCAGAACTCAGAGCTGGAGATATGCTCACGACGGTCCTTGGAAACCCGAGTACCTGGTTCACACGTTAGGCGTAGGAAGTGTTGTCTGTTGGAAGAATGGACTCCCTGTGAATGATGAAGCGTACCGAAGGAGGAAGAGAGCCAAAGATGAGGCACTAAATAGGAGGGTACAACAAAGGTTGCATGAGATGGAGAGGGAGATGCAGAGATTTAGGGAATCCCTGAGGGTGCAGCAAATAAGAGTCGCTAGCCCCGGTAACAGTTGGAGTAGCTGCACGTCTGCCGACCCTGCCAAGGACTTAACAAACCTGACATTCCCCGACCTCAGCTCGATAAGATAGATTACAAAATCCTCCTTATGTTGAATATGTGGGATGCTATCGCCTGAGCTAATTAATCATGAATAGATATTCAGGTGGCGATGTGATGAACAATTGAGGTACAGCTAGCCAAAGATCAACCCCTGGAGGCAGCCCATGGGAATGTCTATCGTCCACACGCAAATGACCATGTGCACCAGGTCCCTTAAGCATTGAACATGGTTAAGGTCAATTTGGATGTTGTGAAACACATGTTTAGGATCATCCCTCTTCCTGCCCTCAGACGAGCATAGGGTCATGGCCAAAGAGGTACATCATCATAATTGATGAGCCGATGTCCTTAGATCAGAAAAATAGGTGATAAACCCAAGCCTGATGGAGCTGTGTGCACCATCGGAGTCTATACGTACACCACCCAAGGCTGCCATAGTGCCTGCAGTGCCTGAGGCCGCCATAGAGCCTTAGTGCCTGGGGCCTCCATAGTGCCTATGCCCTAGGCTAACATAGTACTAATGCATTACAAGCCGTTGCCAGTGAAGCAAACATATAAAAGGAAGAACGATAAAGGCAAGATCGCCAAGAGTGCCAAGCCAGCTCTTCCAAGGAAGATGATATCCCAGTCATGCCGTTCGCCTAGAAATATTCAATCTAGGGGAATCATTGGTCGCTTACAATGAAATGAATGATTTGTGTTAGATTGCATGACTGGTACATGCTAGAGTCCAATAGGCAGAGAGAGTGATATAATATGTCGTCGTTAGGTAAAAAGGAGGGTATTTTTTCCACCAACACCTCAACGACAAGTTTTTTGCTAACTCTGAGGACTTCTTAAAGCTCTTCAACCTCGACACCCTCGAATGATCACTTACGAGATGCTTCACTAAGTATGCTCCCTTAAGGTCTACTTTTGTGTGATACCGATATTCTATATACTCATTGCTTTTGTATATATTGATACATGATCAGTCAAGCCAGGTTGCATAAGGAACCGGTGGGTTACCTCGACCCATACATGGTCACTTTTGACGCTATGTGCGAAAGTGCTAGCTTCATCACCAAGTACGTGACAAAGGCATTGGCGGAGCAAAAGGACAAGGAGTACATAATCTTTGCCCACGACCTGGGGTAAGTGCTGCATTATTTGCTTGACTTGGTTAATTTGTACTCTACGAACTTATGTTTAATGACCTTTACGACGTACATGTGTAGCTTCCACTTGGTTGTGATTGCGATCGTGTTGCGGTTAAACAAGGTCATATACCTTGATCCAAAACAAGGGGGCTGGCCGTGACTTTACTCCCGCCCAAGATGTACTCAACAACTCGTTCACGAGTTCAGTGCTAAGGGAGGCAAATGCATTCTGGTATGATCTATACTACGTTTGTATAGCAGACCTTAGACTAACTAGGGCATAAAGAAGTAGTTAACAAATTTCAATGTTTTAGAGTGCAAAAAACAACCACCAGCAACCAACCTCTGTACATTCTTTGCTTGTTACCACACACGTGTGATCACAGATTCGAGAACAAAGATTTTCAGGTTTATTATGCAATAAAACACTCATACTTAATTAATTAGCTAGGCTTTGAGCTTCTTCTTACATACACAATTTGAGATGCATTAAAGTAATCTTTGTTTTAGCAACAGGCTTGGAGATGCGAAGATAATCGCTTAGAAAGAGCTGAACTGAAGCGGATTCACATAACTATCACCTCCTTCCAACTTGTGGATGCCATCGATGAAAATGGCGAGTTCCACTGTCCAACTTAGTGCTTGAGAGTGAGACATTATAAAAACTATATATGTTATAATTTGTTCTTCTGAGTTGCATCATTATTGCTACGTACATTTAAACTTTGACTTCAATTGTGATATCGATATTGATGAGATGTTAGATAACTTCAATTCTGATATGAATAATTGTCATGTGAATGTGTGATTTGAGTTAAATTGTGATATGCTGTTTTTCAAAGGGTATGGCGAGCATTCCTGAGGTTAGTTCCAAATCAGAAAAGGCCATGCCCTTTGGAAAGAGTATCACAAATGGTTATAGTGGATAAGCCGTCTGAGATGTCACCATAATCATAGACGGTTGGCTAGACACATCCATCTGTGACAAATTTTGCACCATCTGTGTTAACCTAGATCATCACAGACAGAGGTTGACAGATGGCAGGCTTAACCCTCTATGTGCAGGTTTTTACTTGACCATGATGACCCCATCTGTAGTAGTGTCAGTCATTTTTCTAAGCTTTTATATCAACATCAAACCATCCTCTTCCCCCACCTCACACCACTATAACTTACTCCCTCTGTTCATAATTATAAGGCGTATGTCGACTATCCAACTTCATGCTTTGACCATAAATTCCTTGTACAATATTTCGTTAATCGTTACAAAATCACAGCCATAAGAAAGTGATTTTGAAAAAGAATCCAATCATATCAATTTTGTGTCACATAACCAACATATTATTGGATTAATTTTTGGTCAAAACTTCAATTCAACCAGTTAAAATATACCTTATAAATCTGAAGTAAGGGAGTACAAGCTAAAAATTATAGTAACATTTTATAAAGTTGCACACTTTAAGACTATAATTTTAGGCTTAGTAATGTCAAATTTTAAGTGACTGAGATTTACTTAATTAGCAAAAGTGCAAAAAAAAAGAGTGCAATTAATAAGAAAGAAATGCATGCTATTCCTCTTCATAGGCCACAGTGAGAACATGTACACTTAGGGCATCTCCAATAGTCTGACATAGCCTTCTCTTAAAGATGTTACGTAGGATTTGGTAGAGTTATAGGAGAGAGAATGAAGAAAGAGAAGATTGTCTTCTTTTGGTGAATGGACGGTCACTTCACGTCTAAGAGATCACTATTTTCTCCATTGTATAATATGTTTTCGCTTCATCTCGTTTTTCTATTTAATTTTAGTCACCATATATTTTCACATCATTAATTGTTAACGAAAACACTATTAGATAATCCACTGTATAACCAATTTTTTATTACTTACCTAAATAACATAAAAGACGTAAGAGAAGAATGCCTTTTTTTAGTGTTGGAGATGTCCCTTTGTATCATGGTGTGGCTAACAAGCAGATTTCCTCCATCTGCGGCATTATACCTTTTTCCCAGGAATGAATTGCGGTTGAAGGGATATGATTTTTCCTTGATCGCGCCATTGCTGATGCTGGCGATCGATCAGCCCAGCCAACAGCTGCCTTGCATCAGTGGTGCCTGACCTGACCTCCGGTCCCTCCCAACTAGCATGCGGTCGGAACAACGCCCATGGAGTGTCCTGCCCCAATACTGATCCTACATACGTATGTTCGTGATCGACGTGTTATGCATGTACCCCGTGCAATGGAATACGTGTTTCACACGCGCGCGTACAAAAAATATATGTACATACATATACACATATATATATGTGCTAGCTGGACGCCAGAAAGTTATGTATATATTATTAGTACATGTCGTCCTTACGCAGCTAGGCTAGCCTGCTCATATATGTTGATGCATGCAAACTCAAGAGTTATTAAAAACGGGAAATCAACGACGGACGCTAGCTAATGGCTGTGCTTGCACAACTGATTGGTGCACGCTTAACTTCTCGAACCTTCTGACTGTAAAGTATTAACGTACCCACTAATGACCAAACTAGCAGAACGATGGTTAATTAGCGCAGCTAATGAGGGTGCGGCGACCGGTGGGCCCATGATCGCGCTCAGCCACCAGCTTAATTAACATCTGCGTGGGGCCCACGTGGTCCCACGTAACAGGGAGGAGAGAACCGAGGAGTGGGTTCTCGCATCGGATGGAGAAGTCTCTCCGGGAGGCCGAGGGGTTGAGCTCGTCTCTCCGCGTTGCGGCATGTGTAACCCCACGGGATCTCGGCCGGGCAGCGTGCCACTTTAATACCATTGATCTCGCGCAATGATTGGGTGTGGAGAGACGGAAAATCGAAATACAGATATCCTGAATCTCCGATGAATCTTTTTCTGGCTCCTGGGAAGGCAATAAGCCAAACTAGCCCCCTACGATGGATGGTAAAAATAACTCTATACCTTAATTAATGTTTAAAAACTCAGCACGGTTCATTTTAGAGTTGACACGTGTCTCCTGCTGCACCTAGGAGCCGTGGCACGCTCCTGCCGCACATCGGACTCGCGGCACGCGGGTCAGGCCCACGGATGGGGCGTGCGCCACCTCACCTGCCGCGAGTCAGACCTGCGGCAAGTAGATGCCGCGGGTCCGATGTGCTGCATGAGCGTGTCACTGATCCTGAGTACGGTAGGAGGTACTTTTTTGGCATTGTTTCACGTAAGGGGATACTTTTGCTATTGACTCATGACAAGGGGTTACTTTTGGTTTTTTTGCCCTCCTGGGAGTGGCATTTGGGCAAGCTTGCACAGAAAATAAGGCCCAGAAAGGTTCACCAGTATGGACTGGATATCGGATCGAAATTTCACTTACTATGTACTTTTTACTGTTCTCCAGTAATATAGACTTTCGAGCCACTTTCTCATAAATAAATAGCCTATAGCCTCTACATGTATAACAGTGACACCCCGATCCAATAGGCTAGACACCCATACTTCCCAGCCAGCCAAAGTGCAGCCAAGCTAGACGCATAGTGTTGTACTCTGATTTTCTTTCTCATACGCAGCAGCCCTCAGATCTAATCAGAACTAGTAAGATTAGACACGAGCGTTTATGATACTAAGACTGAGGTAGATAAATTGCGTAGAGACTACCAAAATATGGGTGATGAACAATTACAGAAAAAAGATTTGGCGAAATTGACCGTAAATTCTTTAAGCACGACTTCAAAAGAATACAAGAGATTGTCACTCTCTAACAACCCTCTCACACCTTTTGACCCTTGGATTCTTATCCTATACAATAATCTAGTGATAAAGAAACCTAGTTTTCAATCTTCTCTTGCTAACACCTTGCTTTTGGATTGCTTGTGCTTAGTTTGTGTTCCAATGACCACCCCCTCATGGCTTTATATAGGTTCCCACATAACCTCTTCAAAAGCAAGTAGGACTTCCAATCTTAGTAGGTTTTATTTAGTTCCATTATAACACGCATCTTTGAATCTTTATAGATTTAAGATATGAGTCACACCATATTCAATAATCTCCACCTAAACAATTATCCGTCAAAGTCATTTTGCTTTGACCTTTTGGGAGTGCCCGCACCACAAGGGCCCATACACATCACCATGATGTGTGTGTCAGTGTTTGGGATGGACCGCCCGATTCCTCTACCTGAGAGCTCCTTTGTTGTATAGTTTGATTAAGCACACCATCTGTTTCTACAACCCTCTATACCATAGGTTTGTACTACCCCTGAGTTCCACCTGCTCGCTTGTATCGTGTGGTTGGTCCCACCACAACTTCCTTCTTTCAAGAGCTCACACATTCACCATTACATGTGTTAGAGTTAGCAACCCTCTTTGCAGCTCCGCACACAACTGTAACTAAGATCCGAGTACCTACCATTGACGATGTGGTTTCGTTCTCCTGGCTAGGATTTGTATCAGACCTCCCATTGCTTGCACCACTTTTAAGATTTCTGAGCAATCTATATCCACCTTTGTCCCAAATATCTTTCAAAATTACATGCCCTTGCAACTAACTCTCTTAACTCCATCTCAAAGTGATACCTCACAACCACAAAGTTCAAGCGACCTTAGAGATATTAAATTTTTCTTCAAGCCAAGAACATACCAAACTCCATTATACATCTCTAGTGTAACCGCTCCCACCTCAGTGACTACATATCACTTGCAATCTGCTTGATGAATAGTTCCATGCGCTAGTGATACGTAAAAAATGTATCACACTATTCTGAGTTTAATAATGTCTTTTCATCATATTTCTGTTATATAATTTAATTATTTTTCTGGATTATTTAATAAATTGCCAGACTGCCAATTTATCACTTTATTTTGTGTACACAAGAAAAACACCATAAAAATTAGAAAATCGAGCATGTTTGGGAATGTTCTGGAGGGGAAATGCTGGGTGAAAAACTAGGCAGTCAGGCCCCCTAGGGTTTGGCAGGGCAACCTAGGTGGGGCAAGGCTGCCCCACATGCTGCTTCATGGAGCCACGTGGCCCTACCAGGCCTCAGCCACTGCCGGTCTTTCACAACTAGATCCATGATGCCGGCAAGAGACCCCTACAGAGTTTCACCTTCATATATAGAAGACTTTGCATTGAAACGGAGGGAGAAACATTTGGGATGGAGAAGATGGAGGCCCGCCGGCAACCACAATTTCTATGTGCACCATTATCACCTCAATCTCCACTCATATATCATCATTCGCAGCACAGAATCTCTTTGTACTTTATCTACTTCATCAGAACCTTTCGAGATTGGTTTATGTCAGTACTTTTGATATGGAATCAACCTATCATTTGCTTTTGATGAATTATGTGATGTGTGACTAGTCCATCAAGGACATGAGATGTATAGTAGTAGCTATTAGCGTTATCTATTTATTTCTAATGGCCATTCATCTTCGGTGCCATCAATTGTTATTATGACTACCATCCATCTTCGGTATAATCAATTATTTGCTTAAGATAAATCTTATACATGCTATGTCTTTAATAGTTTTATTTGATTGTGTGTCATGTTTGGCCATGCATGATACTTAGTGATGCAAGTTGTTGGTAAGCATGGGGGATGGGGTAGAGTAGCCAACCATATGGTCCGCATTCGTATTTCGCTAGCGAATTTATTAATATTGTTACGGCTCATGTCTTAATGTATGCCTCAAATTGGTAGTTGGACAAGATGTAAAATTAGTTCTATCCATTACTAATAATACTAGAATCTCATTTATTTCTTGCAAATGCATAGTCAGTACTTTTATGTTGCATAATCTCTATTACTTGTTTGAGAGTTGCTACTAGTGAACCTATACACCTCATGCTTCAAATTTTAGCCATTAGAACATCTCATATAGCACTTTTATTATTTATTATTTTATGTTTTTTATTTGTTCCTGGTTCAAGTAATTGATCCTTTAAGTTGTTCATTGGTTTGAGATCTACAATTATTGAGAAAAATAATTGTGCATCTCAAATTTCACTTTTTATTATTTTTAGTGTGATTTTAGATTAAGGTCAAAGTGAGATTAATCACCGCCTCTTTGTGGATTTGAATCTTTATCATAAAAGCTACAATTGATCCCGTGCGCTTACGAGGGTCTTAAAAGGATTGTCAAGCCTTTTTTTGTGCTGTTGTCAGGGAGACAACATTGGTTTCACTCTAAATTTGATTTCACCATTCTCCTTAATTTACTTGTCTTTAGATTTTATTCCTTGCATTACTTACTTTTTATTTAATTTAATTTTGCTTAGTAGTTTATTTATTTGCTTGCTTAGTTTATCTTATTAAAAGAAAACAAATATTAGTTGCTACTTGTTTTATTTAATTTTGCTTAGTATGCTTTATGTGATTTAGGTGCAGGTGTTAATGTTATGCCAGACTCTCTTTATTTAAAGTTCAACTTGGGGGATTAAAACCAACATATTTTCTTTGAAATGGCCAATAAAACAACCGTTAAACCTTTTGATGACGGGAAAATGGTGCGGGAAACTGCGTACACGTCATAGATACAGATTGAATAAAATTTAAAACGCGTAAATTTAAATGAGACATATAAAATCAAACATTGCAGGTACATTACTTCCAGAACTCTTACATTTAGATAAAAATTCTGTTAATTACATCTCTCACGAGAAAACCCCTGATTAAGAATTCCAACATATCTATTACAACCGATACAACATATGAACATTACAAAAATGTGAAAGAAAATCTTCTTCACCGTCAATGACTAACGTATGCTTGGGGAGGCTTGGATTTGCCGGTGGGTATTTTGTAGCATCGTGCTTATGCTTTAGAGTGTATATTTTAGCATGTCGCAACATGATGCTAATATGTAACCGACATGAAGGTTACATGTTTGTGATATAGAGTGTATGTTTTATATAGTTTTGCTCTACCCGAATTACTACTACGTCGCGTAGCATGGCGCCCACGGGTAGCGTAACCGAAGTGAAGCTTTACTTATAATTTTGATGATTTTTTGATCACATGTATATGATACATGTATCATTTTTACCAAATTTTGCTCCACCTGTATCGCTACTAACATCGCATAACGTCAATATGGCGTCCGCACGTAGCGCAACCGAAGTGAGGGCTTATTATTTAAATTACTCAGGTCTGGTATTCATGACGGAACCCATGCATAGAGTATGATTTAACATTTTTTTCCTTTTTTATATGCAGTTCATCGAGCTTTACTTTTATGCATATGTTACCTTTTCATCCCGACCTTGGCTTGTATCCATTTTGAGGACCGAGCCTAAGGTGGATTTCATGTGATCTTGACTCTTATCAAACCTTGATTTGTATCTTCATAGGGACCGAACCTAAGAAACGAGGCGCGACGCTCGCTCTTGGCTTGTATCGCTATGAGACCAAAATGGAAGGGATGACAAAGAGCGGGAATTAAAACGTATACTCCTTGATTCGTACCACAATGGCCGAAACTAAGAATGAAATTTCGAGAGGTAGATGGGATGATCTTTGATTCGTACCATGATGATGGCCGAACCAAGACATGAGCATCAAGAAGAAATATAGGAGGCTCCTCGGCTTGTACCGTGATGGCCAAACCAAGTGCTAGAACATCGAGAAAAGATTAAAACAAAAAGGCTCCTTGGTTTGTACCTCCATGGCCAAACCAGGGGCTAGAAGGGAGCCATGGATCTCACCTCCTTGAAGATGCCAAACCTTCTCTTCTTCTCTCCAAGCTTCACTTCTTACGTTGTGTTTTTATGTGTGAATAAACTAGAGAGGAGCAGAGTTTTTTGACGTTGAAAATGAACCAGCCCCCTTTTCCTCTGTAATCCTGCACCCCTATAAATAGAGGGAGGAGAGGAACATCATGCATAGAGGTTACGGCAACTTCTCCTCTCAATTTTTCTTTTTCCTGCATTTTCTTTTTCTCGTTCAATGACCGGACGTGTGCAGCGTTACACGGAACGTGGGTTAGTGGCTGCAACGCTGGAGTATTCTAACTTCCCTGATTTAAATGCTTAAAAAGGAGATCAAGTTGTGCATGCAAACACCACGTCAAAGAGGTTTCTTGCATGGAGTGTTGCATGCATTGTTAGTCCAGCTCTATCGCTAGTTAGTTAATTATTAATTAATTAACGAGCATTTGCTGCATGCATGCACATAATCAAAATAACCCTGTGCCAATTCCCTTGTGACTTGGCCATGGAAATGATATACACGCGTAATTTTTTCTTTATGATTTGCATGCATATATAAAGAGGCCAGTTTCATCATACATACAAAGTAATCTTTGACTACTATTCTTTTTAATGGCAATCCCCAAGATAAATATATCCCTTTTTTATTATTTTTGTTTACTTAGCCATTGCTCATATCATGTGACGTGCATGGACCATAATCCTCTTAGCTCTTTTTTGACACTTGATTAATCATCGAGGTGTGCAACCTCTGCATGCATGGAGTTAACTGATGTGTGGACCATCTGATTATCGTCAGTTGGTTAATCAACTAGCTAAGTGCTGAGCTCTAATATAATATTTATTCTTGATTAATTCATAGTTAAAAGTATGTTTAACTATTTCATGCATGCAGCTTATTTTTTTCTTTTAGTTTCTTTTCTCATGACTTAGGAAAAGGTTTATTTGAACTGCAACGAGATCCGTGTACTTTAAATACACGAAGAGATGTCCTCCACGTGACTATGCATCACTGATATTCGGTTGATGACCTAAATTTATACATTATCTATGCTGTTCCTTTATTGTCAGTGAAACAATTGATCCAGAATTACTGGTTCATGTTGTTTTGATTATAATATTTGCATCTAACGGAGTTTTAGCCATTAAAATCAATTCATTAATATTTTTTTTATATAATCGTCGGTTCACGTCAAAATTGATGTCAACAGCTTTAGGCATTATTGAGGATGTTCCAATTAGCTTAGCTAATACTTTTATACCTACTGATTTTGTTGTGCTTGATATGCCCGAAGATGCTACTTCATCTTCTTGGTAGACCTTTCTTAAATACTAGAGGTGCTATAATATATTGCCCTGACGGCAAAGTGACAATTAGGGTTAATGAAGAAGAACATACGAAATATTTTTCTAAGAAATGGAAATATCCAAAATATGTTCCTCTACCTAAAAGGGTTGATGTTATTACAACTTGCAGTCTTATGATTGAAATTTCTCTACCAAAAAGAAATTATTTTTGGTCTGGAAGATTGAAATAAGGTCAATGATTATGCTATTGGTAATGGTTAAACATATACCAGGTAGAATGCTTGGTAGGAGCCTACTACCATTGTATCATTTTAATATTATTTATCTCTGTTATTTAATTTTAGTTTTAGTTTAAATTTTTAGTCGCACATCTTAACTCCTGAAATCCTTGATAAACTAATTCTAGAAATAAAATTTTGAAATTTAGATTGAGAAAAATTATATTTGAAATTTGGGAGTCGTTATGAGTATGTGGGACAAACTGGGGCCCTAGGGGAGACCCTAGATTTCCATATGGCAGGCCCAGGTGACAGGCCCTACCATCCCCACCTATCGCCTGGGCCCCACACGCCTCCATCGGGTGGTGGCTTCATTTCCCCATTATTGCTCGAGCTCCTCCTCCAAACAACAACGTCTCAAAATTTTCACCCCTTAGATTCGATAAATTCTTCGATTAATACTGAAATTTGTTGTCAGAGTCTTGATTCAAGAAATGTTTCTCCTCTAATCCATGGTTTGAATATTATTTTTCATTCATGTATGAAGAAATTTGGAGTCATTTCATTTTCTAGGGTTCATTCTATTTATTTCTATTTATTCATGATTTAGTGATTTCATCTTGTAATATGTTGTGGGATATGCTATGTTATACTTGTAGAAAGGATTGTCCACCTTTTGATTGGAGCAACTTTGCATTATGGCCACCATGTTGAGGAGTGCAAGAATGTTCTTTGGTGCCGGTTCCTCAAGTTCATCTACAAGAATGACTCAATGAACAAATATTGGAGCAAATTTTTATTATGGCATCGGAGGATGTTAATTTCATCGTTGACCGCATCGATGAAAGGTATGGCAAATTTCAATATATAGAAGTTGAATCCACTATATGGAGGGATGTGAGCACCGTCATTGCTTGTGATATGTATGATGATTTTGAAAAACTATGCCAAAATGCTGGTCTAGGAGCTTTTAGTCAACTTGATTCATTGGCATATATTGAATGGATTAAGGAGTTTTTACGTTCATTTGAATACCATGCTTTTGATAGGGATTGCTCTAGGGATCACATTACTTTGGACTTGCTTGGTAGATGTTTTGAGATTATCATGCGAGAATTTTATGATTTGCTTGGCTTCGAGAATTCCGAGATAAGAAAGGATGTTAAAAGTCATCATAATGTGTTGAATGAGACTTGAAAATCAATTTCTCATGGTGACTATTTCCTAAAAATTTGCTAAGTGGTCAACCATAAATTTACTTGCAATTAGATATTTTGCCGACTTTGTTTGTCGTTGTTTGTTCATTGTCCACGATGGTGGAAATGTTTCTACTCCACTTATGAGATTCATTGATGCTGCTTTATGTACTCATTCTTGTCGTCGTCCCAACGTTGGTGCACTTGTAGCATATTGGTTCTAGAGCATCTGGATTGTCAATTGTGGTGCTATTGCTACTATTTTTTACTACACATTTTGACATTGATGTATAAGCTTACTGTTGCTCCACCTCCCATTTTTATTAACGCTAAACTACTGAAATACATGAGATTTTTACTGCGTAACATTCACAATCAAAGTGAGTATTTGTATGGTCTTAAGATTTTTCAGAAGAGGGAGAGGAGTCTTGTTGAGCAATCATTCCCTAAGTTCTTTAGCCTACGGAGTAGAGGAGCGGGGAACTGGAAGCCCACACTTGAGAAGGTCACACTACTACGAAACATGCCTTTAGAGGCGGTTGAATATGATCATTGGAGGCGGTTCGCCCAACCGACTGTGAGAGATGGTCTCTGATGACCCCTAAGTTCACAGTCGGTTGCTAAAAACCCGCCTCTGATGAATCATTCATCAGAGGCGGGCCACATACGACAACCGCTTCTGATGTAAATGTCATCAGAGGCGGGCCGTAGTTCAGAACCGCTTCTGATGACTGAGTCATCAGAGGCGGACCTTCCATGGACCGCTTCTGATGACTGAGTCATCAGAGTCGGATGTTACCGTGACCCGCTTCTGATGTCTGCGTCCAGAGGGCATGCCAGGCCTTCGACTGAGTCATCGGAGTCGGATCTTTCCTTGAACCGCTTCTGATGAGGTCATCAGAGGCGGCCTTCTTGTTGCACCCGCCTCTGATGTCTGCGTCCAGAGGGCATGACTAGCCTGCATTTAGGGCTAGCCTCAGGTTTTGCTAGCCATGCCCTCTGAAAATTGACAGATGCACATACATAATGGCAGATTCATATAATAAAGTAACTGACAGCCAATAATCACATCACAATAAAGCAAATACACACATCACAGTTCACAACCAACAATCACAAGTTCTGAAATAATCACAAGCTCTGAAATAATCACAAGTTCTGAAATATTCACAAAGTTCTGAAATTATCACAAGTCTTGAGACAAAGCTAGTCCGCTACACCTCCACCATAGAAATCGCCTTCAGGGTTTAGGACTTGTGTGTTCATGAAGAACGCAAAAATCCCTCTAATCCGCGCTAGCAATGCTTGATCATCTTCTGGGCCTCCCTCATCTTCTACCTTCCAAATCTTTCGCAAACGACGGAGAGGAGAAATTATCTGACATGCAAATACATATATGAATATATATTGAGAAATAACAAACCTTGATATCTTGTTTCCTTGTGATGAAACTCATAACCTTCTCCATGTGGTGGCAAAGGTAGAATCCACAAGTGTTAGTTCCTTTAACCTGTTGTCTGCACTGCAATTAGAAAGGAATGTATTGTTAGATACATTCGAACGGTACTTAGCGGAGTTGTGATATGATAACATATATATTACCGGAAAGTTAAATCTATGCGATAACTTGGATCCTCTGCCCTTCCCTCCCCGAGCACGGAATTCTACGAATGCCTTGTCAAGTATTTGCCTAATGGGCTTGAAGTCGCGAGTAGGATTTTTCGAAGAATCAAGGTATATCACCTTGTTTCTTCTTGGAACGAGGACTATCAAAACCCAATGGAAGCTGCATATATAGATGTGTTGTCATGGGTACTACAAAATGTTGATCTAGTTTGAAAATAACCAAATAGCGGAACACATACCCAGGTTTGTATGCAAACATGAAGTATTCCTTATCCTTTTGAGCCAACAACGCCTTTGTAACATATTGCAGCACGAATTCTTCGTTGTCCGCAATGGCTTCGTCCGTGACCTTGCATGGGTCAAGGAAACCAACCGGTTCCTTGAGCGTCTTGGCCTCGTTATACATGTATCTACAGAAATTGTAGGACGATATTATAACTAGCTTAACACATGTAGATATTACGATTATGATCCGAGTGAGCAGACTTACAATGTCCAGCATCTCAAGAGGGATTGGTCGAGGGCGTCGAGTCTTAACAGATCAAACAAGTCCTCGAAGTACACATAGAACAGCCCATCGAGGTCTTGGTGCCACAAGTGCTCCTCTCCAAACTTGACCTTGATGCCGACTGGCCTGCTTCTGGTGTCTCCTCGAAGAATGTTGCTCTGTTCCATGTACCATTGGTGCAATCTCTGACATGCTGTTGACAAGGACTTCAACTCATGCTCCGCCACCATTGGCTCTCCGTTAACGAATTTGACAGCCAACTCCATCTTCTCAGGAGAGGGTGGATTGACACTCTTGACGCTCTTCGGACTCTTCGTGCTCTTCATGCTCGTGCTCGTGCTCTTGCTAGTCCTGCTTCTCTCCTGACCTTGTCCATCCTTTTCTTCTGAAGGTTTTGGAAGTGCCTTTTCTTGGTGAATTGTTGCCACAATGGTATGCTCCTCTCTCGGCGGTGCAACTAACTCGACGACGTCAGGGATGTCATCATGCACGGTCTCCGCTACAAGCTCCATGGGTGTCGGATTCTTCTCGCACGCCTGTGATGCCGACTGCGATGAAGGCTGGTCCAATAGGACGACGTCCTTCTTCGGCCATTGGATCAAGGTGCCGACGGAGTCTTGCAGGACGGTGATCTCGTCAGGTACGGGCACGGGCACCGGTAGGACCTTGAAACCATCAATAACGGAGTCCACCATAACCTTCACGAAGCTAGGGCGAAGGGGCACACAGTGCACCATACTCCCCGGCTGCGAAGGATGTGCCACCCCAAAAGCAGCATCAAGGAGATTGTCACCCATCACTCTCGCCATGAGCTTGCATCGAGTTGGTTCCTACAAAATAGTGTGAAGATTTCATAACACATGTTCATAGTACAATTGAACACGCGACAACAAATAGGTTTATTGTTGTTACCGTGATACGCTCCACCGGTAACCCTTGGCTGCCTCCTTCATCTCCAACCAAACCACCGGATGCGCAGCTACTTCGACGGTTGCCGGGGCTCGCAGCTGCAGCAGCAAGGGCGAACTGTGCCCTCAATTCCTCCTTGATAAGATCCACCTGCCTCGATACCTCCGCTCTGATACGCTCCTCCATGGCAGCGTGGTCTATCTGTGTTGTTTGTGACTGCGCCTGGCTCCTCCTAGCCCTCCTCCTGCGCTCGTATTCCTCCTCAGTCTCGGGGAATCCCTGGCGCCATGGAACAGCACTTCCTATGCCTCGTGTGCGACCAGGGTGCTCGGGGTTTCCCAGTGCAGTGGTGAGGACGTCGTGTGTCCGTGATGACACAACCACTTCACCTTGGGAGGGCTGAGAACTCATTTCGACCTACAAGAAGAAAATCCGACTTAAGTGATATAACTTTTACTAATTCTATTCTTTACGTTAACATGAAGGACTAAAGTGAGTGAGTTATACCAAGCGTTGTGCGACTTCCTCATCTGCGGGATTCGGAAACCTTGTGGTGCCGCTTGAAGGGTCAGACTTGGCACGAGCTCTTAACCAGGAATGGGCCCGCCCTTGCAGGCCTGCAAATGGAGGGGTTACATTCCGCGCCCTTGCTAGTTGGTCCTCACGCGCCCATTTCTCCTCGGCCTGTTCATATCCCCCTGTGCCGAGGTGATGCGGGTGCTTGTTTCTTGCTGACAACTCCCTCTGCTTTGCACTGAGACGATCAAACTCAGGAGTGGACCTCATCTCCACAAATCTCCTATAGACTTCTGGATCCAAGAAGCCATATTGATTGAACGGACTCTGTCCCGTCCTTATGAACTTAGTTGTGAGCTCGCTCTTAAATCTCCTCCAAGCCTTCGAGATTTTCGTGAACGCGGCTCGTTCGATGCTTTTTTCAAACTCTGGAGGGAACTGGAACCACTCCTTTATCTCCGCCATCAATTGATTTTGCATCTCAAGCGTGACTAGCTTCCAGTTATCTATCCGGATGTCCACCTTCTCACGCCCGAGAATCCCGCAAAAAGTTCTGAATTTGGCAGCCACTTTCTCCGGCTTCTTCGGGGCCCCAGATCGCGTTGATATTTCTGTGATTACCATGCGTCGCGAGGGTCTTTGTGAAATGGTTCTGGGCTTCCTTACGGTCTTCTTGGGCGAAGACTGGGTAGGCGAAGAAGCAGGCGGCGGCGACGTAGAGGCCGGCGAGTTTGAAGAAGAATGCGCGTCCGACATCTCGACAATTACTGTTAAGGTCAAACTAGAATAACACCAATTTTCATACTTCGAGAATAACTCGGCTAATTTAAAAGATAAAGAGGACTAAGCAATTTAGCCAACTAAGCAACTACATTATCACATACTGAAGAGCAAAAGCACAGAGAAGTAACAAAATCACAGAGCATATATGTTCTTATCAACCAACACCACATAATTTTCAAACAAAAACTTCCGATTCTTTTAGATTCATCACAGGGTTTAGTAGGCGACATTTCGGTAGCAATCTGTTCTTATCAGATTTCATATACTCTTCTCAATAGATTAGAGTAAGCTAGAGTGATACCCTCAGTTTCGGGGACGCCGGTGGTGGGGAGGAGCGGCGAGGTCGGCGTCGGGGTGGCCGGAGCGGCGTCGGCGTGGCGTCGGGGTGGCCGGGGAGGCCGGGGTGGCGTCGGGGTGGCCGGAGCGGCGCCGGCGCGGCGTCCGGGTGGCCGGGGAGGCCGGGGCGGCGTCGGGGAGGCCGAGGGGGCGGCGGGGTGGCCAGGGGCGGCGTCGGGGTGGCCTAGGGGGCGGCGGGGTGGCCGGGGCGGCGTCGGGGAGGCCGAGGGGGCGGCGGGGTGGCCGGGGCGGCGTCGGGGTGGCCGAGGGGGCGGTGGGGTGGCCGGGGCGGTGGGGGTGGCCGGGGCGGCGAGGTCGGGCCGGGGCGGGGGCGTCGGGGAAGTCGGGGTGGCGCGGGAGTATGGGGCGGCGAATTCGAAGGGGTGCAACTGGCGGGATTGAAAAAACCCTAAGTACGTTATATAAAGAAACATCATCAGAGCCGGTTCTATACTAAACCCGCTTCTGATGTGTTTACATCAGAGGCGGTCCTGTACAAAACCGCTTCTGATGTGTATACATCAGAGGCGGGTTTATATCAAAACCGCTTCTGATGTGTCATATATCAGAGGCGGGCCACATACTACAACCGCTTCTGATGTAAATGTCATCAGAGGCGGGTCGTAGTTCAGAACCGCTTCTGATGACTGAGTCATCAGAGTCGGACCTTCCATGGACCGCTTCTGATGACTGAGTCATCAGAGTCGGATGTTACCGTGACCCGCTTCTGATGTCTGCGTCCAGAGGGCATGCCAGGCCTTCGACTGAGTCATCGGAGTCGGATCTTTCCTTGAACCGCTTCTGATGAGGTCATCAGAGGCGGCCTTCTTTTTGCACCCGCCTCTGATATCTGCGTCCAGAGGGCATGACCAGCCTTCATTTAGGGCTAGCCTCAGGTTTTGCTAGCCATGCCCTCTGAAAATTGACAGATGCACATACATAATGGCAGACTCATATAATAAAGCAACTGACAGCCAATAATCACATCACAATAAAGCAAGTACACACATCACATAGAAAGATTTCACATTACACAAGTGCTCATTTCAGCACAACTCAAGTATACATAACCATTTCAACCTGGACCCACATCACTGATCATGCGTGCACTTGCCTTTTTCCTTTGAAAATAAGACTTCATGATGATCATTGCGGACGTAGGTCTCGTTGTCATGACTTTGTGTTTCTTCGCACGTCACTTGGTCCGAATTAGGGATATCGCCAAATCTGTTGTAGTCATCCTCATCGACCACTTCATCTACACCGACGATACTCCTCTTTCCATTCCTTACGACATGACGCTTCTTATTGGATGGATCGACTATGTAGAAGACTTGGTGAACATGTTTTGCAAGCACAAATGGTTCACTTGCATAAGCAACACGACCAAGGTCCACGGTAGTCACGCCGTAACTGTCAACCTTCACGTGGGAAAGATGCACCCAACGGCACCGAAATACGGGGATCTTGAACTTCACGTAGTCGAGCTCCCATATCTCTTCTACGAACCCATAGTATGGCCGTGCTTCATGGGCGACAGCATCTACAGCATCTATACGGACACCACTGTTCTGATATGAGCTTTTTGCATCTTGAGCCTTCGTGTAAAATGTATACCCATTTATTTGGTACCCTTGATATGTCATGACTTGGTACGATGGTTTTCTTGACAACCAAGTAAGCATATCATCGATGGATGAGCTATTGGTGATTCGGTCCTGTAGCCACTGATTGAACCTCGAGTTATGTTGTATAGTGATCCATCTTTGAGATTTATTCGGATTCTGTTTCCGTACCAACTCAAAGTGCTCGGTGATGTAGGGAGATACCACATCCATGTGTTGCAACACAAGAAAGTGGGCTTTCGCAAGTGCATCCGGATCGGGATTGATTCGTTTTGCTCCGAGAGTACCGATTCCTTGTAGCCTCCCAGCATAGCGTGATTCAGGTACGCCAATTTGTTTCACATTCAACATGTAGTCCAAACAAAACTCAATGACCTCTTCGGTTGCATAGCCTTCAACAATGCTCCCCTCTGGGCGGGATCGATTACGTACATACGACTTCAAAATGCCCATATATCTTTCAAACGGGTACATGCTCCGAAGAAAGACAGGGCCACACATCTTAATCTCTCTGACGAGATGAACCATGAGATGCGGCATGATATCAAAAAATGTCGGTGGAAAATACATCTCAAGATGACATAGAGTTACCACCAATCGTTGTTGCAAACCATCTAGCTGAAGGGGGTCGATGACCTTTTGGGTTATTGCATGAAAGAACTGGCATAACATTATGATTGTCTCTCTAACCTTTGTGGGCAAAATGCCTCGAATAGCAACAGGGAGCATTTGTGTAATCAGAACATGACAATCATGAGACTTCATTCCAAGCAATTTCAAATCTTTCATGGACACAAGTTTCTTTATGCTGGCGGAGTAACCGAATGGAACTTTAATACCATGCAAGCACTTGCAAAGTTCGGTTCTCTCAGTCTTTGACAGGGTGTAACTTGCAGGTGGAAGGAATGTTCGACCTTTGTCAGATTTCTGGGGTGCTAAATCATGTCTGATGCCCATATCGACCATGTCAAGCCTTGCGTTCACACCGTCCTTTGTTTTATCTGGGATGTTCAATAACAGACCAAGCAAGCTATCACATACGTTCTTCTCTACATGCATGACGTCAATGCAGTGGCGAACTTCCAGGTGTTCCCAGTAAGGTAAATTCCAAAAAATCGACTTCTTTTTCCATATGCCCTTTCTCAATGGGATTCCTTTACCAAAAACTACATCAACGTCCTTCACCATATCGTAAACCTCCTTTCCTGAATAAGGCTTTGGAGCCATACCCTCCTCTATTGTGCCATCAAACTCCTTTTTGAGATTGCGGTATGGATGATTCCTTCGCAAATACCTACGGTGCCGCATGTACACTGTCTTGTGCGAGTGCTTGAGGTACACACTTGCCGTATTATCCGAGCATTGACCGCAAGCGTTAGCTCCGTGAGTGGTTTGACCAGACAGGTTACCATAGGCAGGATAGTCATTTATGGTGCAGAACAGGAGGCCGCGTAAGGTAAAGTGTTCTCTTTTGTCGGCATCCCATACATCGTCAACCCCTTCGTTCCATAGAGTCTGAAGATCTTCCATCAGGAGTGCTAGGTATACATCAATATCATTTCCAGGTTGCTTCGGGCCTTGGATTAGCATGGCCATCATGATGTACTTTCGCTTCATACAAAGCCAAGGAGGGAGGTTGTACACGCACATAGCCACCGGCCAGGTGCTATGTCGACAGGTCATGCTACCGAAGGGATTCATTCCATCCGTACTCAACCCGAACCTTACATTTCGCGACTCGGCTCCAAACCCTGGATACCTAGTGTCGATGTTTCTCCACTGGATTGAATCAGCGGGGTGTCTAAGCATGAAATCTTTCTTACGGTCGTCAGCATGCCATCTCATAAGTTTCGCGTGCTTTTTGTTTGCAAACAAACGCTTCAGACGCGGAACAATAGGAAGATACCACACTACCTTTGCCGGCGGTCCTTTCCTACTTTCGACACCCTCTGATTCATCACCTTGAACATCGAGCTGCTTATATCTGGATGTCTTGCATACTGGACACACATGTACGTTCGCATACTCTTTACGGAAGATGATACAGTCGTTCTTACAAGCATGGAGTTTTTCTATTTCCAGACCTAGAGGACAAAGAATCTTTTTTGCTCTGTATGTGCTCGTGGGCATCTCGTTTCCCTGTGGAAGCAGGTCTGCCATGAGTAATAGGAGAGAGGTAAAACTTTTGTCGGACCAACCATTGCTTGCCTTCAATTTGAATAGTTCAAGAACAGTTGATAATCTTGTGTATTTTGCCTTGCAACCCGAAAATAAAGGTTTCTCTGAGTCCTCCATCAAGCCCAGGAATTGCTCGTATTGTCTCCCCTCTAGGTCATTTCCTTCTGCGTCACGCAACATTTCCTCTAATTCATTATCGGCCGGCTGCATATCTCCATCCTCCTCGCAATCGGACTCACCGTCGACATCATCTTCGTTGCTACTCGCCTCATCTCCACCCGGTAAAATTATGTGCGCCTCGCCATGATTGGTCCACCGTGTATATCCACTTACAAAACCCCTACGAATCAAATGATCTTGTATCTGGTTTCTCTCCTTGAACATCTTCTCGTTCTTACAATCACAGCATGGGCAACACATAAATTTGGCTCCCTTTGCCAACATATCATCTTGTGCTACTAATAGGAAATCATCTACACCATTAATGTACTCTTGGGTCACACGGTTCTCAGGGATACATCCAACTTCGATCCATCTCGCACATACTGCTACACAATACATATGCAAGAGACTTATTAACCTAGCACATACTAAAAGATCCTAACCACATGATTAATTTTCACTTCATCATCTCCAAACAACTAAACCTAATTATCTCATCCAACCAAATGAAAGAAAATAAGGAGCTAAAGGGGCAAGTAGTACTAACCTTCTTCAATGTCCAATGCAATTACTCCTCACCAACCACTCTCCCTCCCTTCAAAATCGCCTTAAAATCGCCCCTGCCCGAACCAGCCGCCAACCAACAGAACAGATCAAGGAAACCCTAAAAGACTTCCCGAAAATGCTGCATATAAAGGCGATATTTATCACAGTCGGTTGGATCACTTAAACCGACTGTGATAAGTCATCACAAGCGGTTCACCGCACACCGCCTGTGATATATGTTACATCTGAGGCGGTTCGGTAACGAACCGCCTCAGATGACTCTATATCAGAGGCGGTTCCGTTTCAAACCGCCTCAGATGATGTCATCTGAGGCGGTTCGGCTCCAAGCCGACTCTGATGTTTCCATCTGGGGACACAAGATCAACATCAGAGACGGTTCCCGTGTGAACCCGCTTCTGATGATGGAATCAGAGGCGGTTCAACTCTGCCCGACTGAGATGGCACGTCCCGGATGAGCCTTTCTGTAGTAGTGTCATATCAGCACAGCAGTAGCTTCACCCACTATAAGGAGCAACCATGGTAGTCCATCCACTTGCCCCGTTGGGGAGAGTGGGAGCCCAGCCACAGCCACAGCCTAGACCATGGGATCACCTCGTGAACTGCAGTAGAGCTACTAGCCACCACACTACCCTGGAGATGAGTAGAGAGCCAGGCTAGGCCAAAAGCCTAAGCTTGGGGGAGTAGGTTGCATAGTGTCTTTAGTCTTATTTTCTGTTAGAATGTTTATTTTTTTACCATGTATACTTTGTTGCAATTGAAATTGAAAATCCGAAAATATTAGTTAGCTTGTTTATTTGGTTGCTTGTACAATTAAAAAGAAAAGTCCAAAAATATTTGCTAGTTTTTAGAAGTAGCTTTAACTACAGAAAATACAAAAAGATTTATCTTTCTTCTTTTATGTAGTTTAAATAAACGCATAGCGCATAGTTGGACTATGCCAATGCTGAAGTTGATTGAATCTAGCATGTTCTTTTTTGCTATATGATTTAAGATGCAATTTGTCGAAGCTAGTATGATAAATGGAGATGAGTGTGAATGCCTTCAAACAATTGTTATTAGTTCTTTAACTCTCTCTTTATATATGTACGATTTACTTTGATCACGCTTACTTCTACCTCATAGGCTAGCAATCATAAACCCGATATTTCTTAAATAATAAATTTGATCTTGTTGGGATGATAAGGTGATCTAGTACATGAGCATGCATACAATTTTTGAACCATTGCCTTGCTGTATTTAAATCAGTCGAGAAGTTATGATTGGCATTCAAATAAGGGGACCATTGCTTGCTGGAACCAGGTTCTACCTAGTGGAGATTGATGTCTATTATAATAAAAGTGATTTGCTTAATGTTTTGATTTGATTCTGCACTTGTCAAGTAAGTTCTTTAAGCCATTCATTCCACTCCATCTTATGTGTTAGCCTCTATGGTACTCGGTCTTGCATTTATCACATTGATATTTTGCATATTTTGCCGGTACATCCAAATTCATGGGGTATGTCTATCTAGAAAAAGAGAAACTAAGAAAATAAAGTTGATTTTCATGCAGTTTTGTTCACCATATACATATATTCTAGAAGTGCTTAGTTTTTTTTCCTATCATATCATTTAGTGGAGTATGGTTTTCAGTTTAGCACTTGCATTGTGTTGGGTATTATGTAGAGATCACTTTTGCTCATAGCACTTTACATCGCTAGTTGTCTTGCTAGTTATCTTTGTATAGAGCTCATCATCACATGGAATCTCTCACATGTTGTAGGGCAAGAAAGAAAAGAAGAAGAAAAAAAACTAGTGAAAAGAAAAAAAAAGAGGAGAAAGAGGTGCTATGATATTATCACTTTGTAGAGCTCATGTTCTTTGTATTAGCGAGATGGTTTCATTTCTTTTTGGCACTCACATTTTCATCTAGTGCTCACTGGCTTGATGCCCTACATATATCTTTGGACTAGAGCTTTACCATATATAGCTCTAGAGTTGCCTTTTTTTTCATGGTTTAGAGTTTCATATCATTATTGCTCTACTTTTATTCTTCATCGGGATGTTCTTCACTTGTTGAATTATTATGCTTGTCACATCATTGTGCATTAATTTGGCAAATCACTACTCCTTATGCAATATCGATATCTAGGAAATCACTAGGACTTGGTGCTCACTCAACATCCCAAATCTATAAACATGAATATTGCAACCATCATTGTAACATTCCTCAATCCTTGCACTCATGTATTTCTTCAACCTTAATTTACATCATCCTCCAACTTCTTCTTAAATTAAACAAAACCTAGAATTATAATCACCCATATTCCTCAAAAAAGGTTCTATAAAAAGCATTAGCTAGCACCTAAGAAGGTCCACACTATTTCCTAGGTTGCAATGGAAGAAAGACTACAAAGAAAGAACTAGGAAACCTTTCAATTTAGTGAAGTTCATCCAAATTGATTAAAACGACGGATCTGTAGTGTCGGGACCCAAAATCCATAACAGAGAGCTTTAGGTGGAATCACCCGCTAAGTCGAAACGTCAACCCCGACCTCAACCATTGGGTATCAATTCCAAGAGGAGTGGAGTGATATGGCTTCGAATAGCCCGAGATGTCAACCCCAAACTCACTCCGGCATCCAAAGGCACGGATTGAGTAGGGTGATATAGTCTCCTCACTCTTTTCCTACTGATCTGGAACGTCAATCCCAAACTCGTCCCGGCAAATTAATGCTCAGCTGGAGTAGGATGATATAGCTCCCAAGCTCTCAGTAGAAGAGTCACTTCACAGGGGTGATTAAACCTAACAACTCTATGATATAGACTCTGAAACCCTACCCACATCATGTGCTTCAATAACATCCACGCAGGGCACATGAGGCAGGTGAGAACAAACCGGTATCACAACGGCAACTATACGACTGAAGATGCGATATTATAAGTTCTTAAAACTTAACAACATCATATACATACAAGAGTTGCTTACACAGCGGAAGAGTAAAGATGGCTACGAAGCCAAAAAGGTCAGGCCAAAAGTGGCAACAGAACAAACGAGCTGCCAAACCCTGGGCAGGATCACTGCCTGGGATTTCCAGTGACTAGTCGTCGTTGGCGTCGATCTCTAGGTAGAAACCAACCTCGGAAGGGATAGTTTCCTCTGCAAGAAAAATGCCAACGATAGCAGGGTGAGTACAAAAATTGTACTCAGCAAGACTTACAAGGGAAAATTAGTAATAGATGCACAGGTATCAATAAAAGAGTAATTGTGGACTATTTTGCCGAAAGCTAATTTTACCTTTGTCAATATTTTGTAAGTAGATGAAAATCGACTACTAGAACACTTTTTAAAGGGGACAAGTCAAACACTTCACGATCATTCTTTACTGCAGATCACCACACCTTAGATACCCCGATTCTTCCTCGACCACCCTGGGAGGAAGCAATCGCTAACACCACAGCCTTAGAGTTGGCAAGTTTTAGAGTTTGTTGTAGTTGTCTAATTCGATGCAAAATCTTACCAAGTTGTCCATAACCGCGGACACGGCTGTTCAAACAGTTCAAACCCTGCAGGGGTGTACATCTTTACCTACACGTATCGATCGACTCCTAGTGCCACCGGGATGACACACTTCACGAGGTGTGTCGGCGGAGGGTGATCGAACACGACCTTTACAATGCTTTCAACCTTGGTATGAGCCACCCTTACGGGCCGTTCCATGTACATCAGTCCGGCCGCAACTATGACACGGTCCCATAAGTTGTAGCAGGTGATACATCCCCAGACTCGAACCGTGTGTAACCCTTACACCTATATTGAGGCACCACACCACATCATTTTTCACTCACCCAGTGAACGAAAATAGCAAACTATGCAGCTCATACACTAAGTCTAGGCAAATTATTTAGTCGTGGGTGGCCCCATAATTCACTCGTGTAGAAGTACACAAATCTCAGTTCGAAGGGACACCGGTAACGGTCCTTGTGGAAAGACGAGACAACCCACCATGCTCCCAGCCATGGCCTCTCGTCTAAGCCCAATGATGATTAAGCAAGTTATTAGTTACATCCCAGTGAACACCCACCTACAATGTAACCCATCCGATGGTGTTGATTCATCTGCCACCCAAGGAATTACGACTTTTACATGTCTAAGCATGTCTAAGCATTAATAACATAGTAAGCAGCATAAAGGTGCACACTATACTATTCTAGATAGGCTGGGGTGGTGGTGGAGTTGATTGAGCGATAAAGTAAGTTTTATGCACAGGAATAGGATAATACTTAGCGAAAAGTAGAATTTGAACACATGCGATATTGAATTTGAAAACAAATAATACTTTGCAAATAATAGGTGTTTGCAATATGTTCAAAGGGGCTGCTTGCCTGGTTGCTCTGCAACTAAACTCTGCTCGTGATCGGGGTTATCGTCCTGTGGACCTTCCGGCTCTATCGGGGAAAAACGATAACACCGGAAAGGAAAGGGCATAATCATAAATATCAAATGCTAAACATCGGCATGGGATGAAATGTATTCCATGTCGTAGAGGATTCAAAATGGAGACTAACACAAGTGGAATCACTTTAATCGGAGTCCGGACGCTCAAAATATCGCGATCCAAAATCCTCTGGCTAATCGGGGAAACCTTAATTTGAGTTTTTAGCCATTTAAGTTTTTCCTAGCATGCAAACAGATTTGATTAGCTCTCATTTTTTTGAAC
This sequence comes from Stipa capillata, assembly GCA_019208055.1. Classification (NCBI taxonomy): domain Eukaryota; kingdom Viridiplantae; phylum Streptophyta; class Magnoliopsida; order Poales; family Poaceae; genus Stipa; species Stipa capillata. The sequence goes on along the minus strand of JAGXJF010002033.1, from coordinate 148,314 downwards.
ACTTTGATATATTATTTGCATTTTTCTGATTAAAAATAAATTTTCTATGAATTTTCTAAGATTTAATCCATTTAAATACTTTTTTGTATTTTTCTCAGTAAAAATAAATAAAAATATTTTTACTACTCATTTAATTTTAACCCCAGAGGCTGACAGGTGGGCCCCCATGGTCAACTCAGGTCAAAGTTGACCGAGTCAATGACAAGTGGGGCCCACTTGTCATAATTTTTAATTTCTTTAATCTTTTATTTTAATTTCTGCCGGGTGGGTCCCACATGTCATTCAGACATACTTAATAAGCTCATTTAATGCACTAATTAGCTATTAATTGCATCATTAATAGGTCAGTTTAATAGTAATTAACTGCCATTAGCATTAATGATTAATGATCAGCGTTAATTATGTCGGGACATAAATTAGTAGCACTAATTGTGTCAGAATAGTGATTTATGGATATTAATTATAGTATATTAAACACTAAACATTTATTAGGCATTAAATATGCCCTAACCTAACAACCCGCCGGTCGGGACTCGGCCGGCTGTTGGCTCGGTCCCGCCGGGGTGAGGCTGGGGCGACGCCGCCGGCGAGGAGGGCGGAGAGGGGGCGACGGTGCCGGGGCAAGCGGCGGCGGCTTACTGGAGGGGCGCGGTTGGCGGGGACATGGAGCGGCGGAGCACGGCGCGGCGAGGCACCGAGGCGGCTCGGGGGCGGCGTCGGGCGGCGGGAGGCCGAGGCGGTAGGGGCGGGACGGCGAGCTTGGGCGGCAAGGACCCGAGGCGGACGAGGAGGTGGCCGAGGTGAAGAGGAGGCGGCGACGGTGACGGGCGACCGGGGCGGAGTAGCGGAGCGGTGGCGAGCTTGGAGTGGCGCACGGAAGCAAGCGGAGCAGCCGAAGGGAGAGAGAGGAGCACGGGGAGAAAAGGGAAGAGAAGGCTTCAGCCGGGGGGAGAAAAGGAAAGTGCGCCGGCGGAGAAGACCAAGCAGGAGGTGGCCGAAGCTGCACCCGGATGCTGCCACGCGAGCAGGAGGTGGCCGGTGGATTGGGCAGCTGGCGGCGGCGGATAAGGACGACTCGGCGCGGTAGCTTGGGGGAGAAGGGAAAAGGAGTAGGACGGGTTAGGCCGGAAGAGGAGGAAGATGGGCCGAGAGAGGGAAGCCCATCCGGGAAAGAGGGGGTTAGAAATAGGTTTTTTATTTTCTGTTTTCTTCTTTTGTTTCTTTCCTTTTCTTTTAATTCTAACCCAATATTTAGCCCCTTTTGAACTGTTCCAAACCCAATTATGAACTTCCAAAGAGCACATTTTTGGAATATCTTATGCGAAGCTTTTTAATTCAATGGTTAAAATTTCAACCAATTCAATCCATCCTAGGATTTTTCCTGGTATTTCAAAAATTCAATTTCGTACCTATTTTAACTTAAACCTAACTACTATGCCATGATGCACAATTACAATGTACTAAACTTACGGATGTTACATGTAGTTATATTATCTTATGGGGTTTCCTTCCATATAATGTTACAAAATTTCATATCTGGACTCTATTATATATTATACACCTCCCGTAGAAATTTTATAATTTTTGGAGGCCTAGAACACCTAGCTAGAGATCAAACCCAAATTGGGGCAAGATTTGGAATTTGGATGAAATTTAGTTAGAACTATTTTTATTTGATTTCAAAATTTCACAGTAGCTAAATATGTATTATAGAGTTTCCCTAAATTTTTCTCAATTTTTAGAACCAATTTTGAATCTTCATCTAATTACAAAAGAATCTCAAATATAGAAGAAAAGAAAACAAAAATAAATAAATAATAAAACTAAACTGCTCCTCATGCTGAGCGGGCCAGCCTGGCCCGCCAGGCTCTCGTCCTAGAACCACCGCGCCAGCCCGCTAAGCCAAGCCGCTTCTGAAAGGACCGAGATGCCGACTAGAGGGGGGGGTGAATAGTTGGCTTATAAAATTTCCCTTTTTAGTCTTTTGTTTGAGTTGTCAGATTAACCTCACAAGTTAATAGTGGACAGCTGTGACACAGGTGAGTGACACAAGTAGAAACTATGTGTAAAATAACACACAGCTGTCACACAGGTGATAGACACAGGTGAAGAGATAACCTGACACAGGTGCTCTACTTAGACTAACTGTGACACAGGTGCTAGAACAGGTGAATACAAGTGAATGAAACAGCTGAGTGACAGATGATCACACACAGGTATAAAGATAAACTAGCACAGGTGAAAAGGTAAGCACAGCAGAACAAGTCTAAGAGACACAAGCAAGCAAGAGTAAACAGATAAGCATGCAATACAGGAAGTAAAGGAGACTCAGAGGTTTTTCACCGAAGTTCCCAACTCTTTGCAGAGAAGGTACGTCTCCGTTGGAGAGACCACTCCTAAGAGCTGGCCAGCACTGAATCGTGCTTCTTCTCCGAGTACCTGATCTTTCAGGACTCTTCCTTCTTGCTTGTGGAGATCCTTTTGCCTTGCAGCAGGTAGACCTCAGAACACCTTCACAAACTACTGGTTCAACCCACACAAGCTCGGGTGATACCAACAACTCCTACACCCGTCTAGGAGCAGACAAACTCCAAGAGTAACAGATGATCCAGCAGCAATCTCTTGGAGGAACCTTTGCTCATGCTCTAGCTCACAAACCCACTCGAACTAACCCTTAGGCTCTCGGCTCTTGTGGAGTGGTTGGAGGCTTTGCAACGGTCGTATGTGAATCACTGATTTGAGCAAGGTTGAGGACAGAGTCCTCCCCTGGTCCCCTATATATAGGGTCCACAGGCACCTGACCGTTACCCTGTTGCCACGGAGGATTAAGTGAGCCACCGGTGTCAACCACCGGTGACACAGCTACACCCTACGCCCAACTGTACCCGGCTCAGGCAGACCGACACCTGTGTCACTGGCGGCGCACACAGGTGAACCCTTAGCTGATAGCAGCACTACTCAGCCCGGTCCTGGCACATGACATGCCCTCAGCATACTTCAAACTCTAGTACCTATAAGGAGAGAACCTCCGACAGACTTCTGACTCAGCAGACCGCCTATCGCAGTGCAGGTACCTTAGCATTTCTCAAGTTCTCCCCTGGTACAGAGATGTACCTGAGTCACAAAGCGGAAGGCCACCTGTGACACAGCTGTGTCACACAGGTGCCTAAAGCTTCTAGGGTTTTCACACAGCTACATACTTTTGTTTGCAAAGCTATTGACACAGGGCAATTGGCCTCAAAGCACCAATCCCCTTGACCAACACTCTGAGCAATGAGCAAGGTTCCCTTAGACAACTGCTACTGTTTCATCCCTCTTGATAGTACAGGGTGGTTCCTATGGACTCAAAGAAACTAGCAAATCTAGGCTTCACCTGCCACCAACTGAAGTCACGGCCCTTGACGCATCAAGCCACCATCACCCTGCTTGCAGCTCCCTGCACAGCACCGGCTTCTTCTCAGCTGTGGCACAGCTCCCTAGCACAGCCATCTCTTTGTCCTTGAAACCACCTTGTACCCTTTTTGGTGGCCATCCTTCTCTGGATAACCCTTCTTCATGGAACCTGTAAGATCTGCTTACACTCAAATGTAAACATTAGATTCCAGTTTAGGTTGCCATTAACCATCAAAACCATGTTGGGGCCTAGATGACCTTTCAATCTCCCCCTTTTTGGTGGTTAGTGGCAACCCAAGCTTCACACATTCAAATATATAGAATTGAAATATTGAAACATGTGAAAGTTGGTAGAATATACTCCCCCTGAATCTGTGCATAAAAGATTTGTTTGACAAGAGATGCACAGTTTACAGGTTTTAATCATGGGAAGTATTTTCTGATGACTTGCATTCTTATCAGTTTAAGTACGTTGATGAATGATCAGAGCATTATATTCCTTATCAGAGCATACATATAAATCAGAGCAAGTCATATCAAACATATGTATAACAGAGCACAAAATACACAAAATATGCAAAACATTGCATCAGAGCATTTGATATGTGTATCAGAGCATGATGAACATGTATATCAGATCATACATATGTATATCAGAGCAAACTATGAATCTGAGCATTCACACATGTTTGACAGAACAAGATGTGCATTTGAGCATACCAAACATGTGTATATCAGAGCATTCCAACATATAAAAAGAGCATAAGAATGCATAAGACATGTATCAGATCAAAAGATTTGCATAAAAGATACAATGTTATCAAGACATAAGATACACCAGAAGAACCAAGTCTTGATACATCATTTTGAAAATATTTTCCCAATATGCTCTCCCCCTTAATGCTCTCCCCCTTTTTCTTTTCTCTCCCTTGCCCCTTGCACTACAACTCTACTCTCTCTCTCTACTCTACACTCTCTCCCCCTTTGACACTAAAACACCCAAAAAGGAAGACAGAAGGAAGAGATGCTTCAAGAAGACTTGCGCTGCAGCAGCTGAAGGACCTCTGAGAGCTGATTGGACATAGCTGAGAGTTGGCTTGACATATCTGAGAGCTGAGATTGCACTTGATCCATGTTGGCTTTCAGATGAGAGACTTCTTCTCGAAGCTGGCGATTTTCTTTGCGCAGAGAAGCAAGTTGAGCTGGTATGACCTTGTTTACAAAGGCTATGGCAGGGTTGCAAGAGGTGTCATCATCATCATCAGCATCAGCTGTGTCTGGCACAGGTGCAACAGCTGTGGCACCGGTGGGGACTTGGCTTTGAACAGGTGATGACCTTGGAGGAGCAGGTGGGGCAGCTGTGTGACTGGGAGATGACACAGCTGGTCCAGGAGAGTTTCCAAATAATGCAAGGACTGCAACCTCATCTGGATGATCATCTGCCTGAGGTCTAAGCTGGGTTTTGATAGTCTTCATAGAGAGATCAAGGGTAGAATCCAGAAGACCTGTTCTTTGAAGGATCATGTACATGATGTACGATCCATACCTCAGCTTAGCCTTTTTATCCTTGGTAACAGCATCTATCTCATGAAAAATGTATCTTGCTACATCAAAGTGCTGATTCTTGGCTATATGCACAAATATCTGCCAGGTTGCATTATAGACAGCATCTGTGTTTCCCCCTTTGGGTTGAAGAGTGACATTCAGAATCTTGATCAGATGCTTGGCAGTGATGGTTATACCCTTGAAATAGACATGATCTGAAGGGGCCTTGGCAGGGAATCTGAAATTCCTTGGGTAGAATTTTCTTCTTAATTCATTAGGAACTGGTGCAAGCTTGAAAAGATTTGGCATGCCTGGTTCCAGAGGGGCATGCATTAAGCTATTGAACTCTGGAGCTGTGATTGAAAGGAATTGACCTCTTGTCTTCCAGAGCATAACATCTTGATTCTCTTGTTCTATCCAAACTGTGGCATAGAACTCTTTGATGATCTCAGGATCATAAGCTTGCTGGAGATTGCATAAGAATTCAAGACCTGAGGCTTGGATCAGAGAAGGAACTGCTCTCAGTCTTGAATCTGTCATAGCTGACCAATCAATTGTCTTGCAATCTACAAAGCCTTTGGAGGCAAGAATCTCATGGTATATACCCCTTTGATGATCATTGTGAAATCTGGAGTCTGAGCAAGATGGAGCTATAAACTCCTGATCTTCAGAGAAGTATGAGTTTGTTGACCTCATCTTTATAAATGAACTAGGTCTCATTGAGGCAACTTTGCTCTTGGATCTCTTGGGATCACTCTTTGGCAGTTTCTTGGCAGCAGCTCTGGGAATAAATTCCATCTGATTGGCCTCAGTCCTCAGAGCATGAGAGAAGATGTAATGATATTTGTCTTCCATGTCTTCTGCTCTAACTGAGTGACTGGGAGAGCTGTCCTCATATTCTGCCACTTCTTCCTCTGCTTCTTCTTCTTCTTCTGCGGATTTGTTACTTGGAGATGGGCTCTCTCCCTGATAATCTTCATCAGAATCAGCTCTGGCTGCTCTTGGCCTTGGAGGAGTCATAGACACACCTCTTCCATCATCAGATGAGCTCTCAGAGCTTTCTTCTCTTTCTTCTTGCTCAGCTGACTTACTGACCTGTGCCACAGGGGATGGCATAGGTGCTTGAACTGACTGAGCTGGGTCAGCTGGCGGTGCCACAGGTGATGGAGACCGGTGAGAGTCTTGGGTCTGAGCTTCTTCTCCTGCCTGAGGCACAGCTGGTTGAGACAGCTGTGGACTTGATGGTTTTGCAGCCACTGGGGACTCTGCTGAAGCTGGTCTTGTAGATGGGGACACTTGAGCCTTTGGTGCAGCTTGATCTTCAGCTTCAGAGATTAAAAACTGAGAAGGAGACAATGGTTTCTGAACATCCAGGGTTGAAATAGAGTCAATGCTTATTGAACTCTGAGATTTTCTTCCTTTCCTCTGGTATGTCTGTTTTCCGAACTTGCCTGAGTTAGTCACCTGTGACACAGGTGGATTAGCATCAGAAGATGTTCTGAGCTGGACCAGAGAATCATCTAGATTCTTTTCTAGCTGCTTTCCACTTGAGTCTAGCTCTGCAAGAATATCTTCTATGGAATCAAGAGCAGCTTTCTGTTGGAGCTCTACGTCTGCAGGCACAATCTCTAGCCCAGTTGAGGATATTGCCTGAGGCTCAGCTGGCACACTTAACTGAAGAGCTGGAGCACTTGCTTGCTGAAGGGGAACTGCTGAGATAGGGGCAGTTGAACAATCTAACTTGATAATCCTCAAATTTACTGCAGCTATCTCATCCTGCAGGACCTTCTTACTGGCTTCATCTAAGCAGGAGGATAATTCCATTGATAAGGCCTCTATCCTTCGACGCAACTTGTTGTCCTGATATTTCCTCCATAGATCTTTGTACTCCAAGGAGAGCTGAGATGTTAGGCGTTCCATTTGCAGAATCAGATTGGCCTTCTCATCTCCTACAGCTTTCTCTTCTTTTCTCAGCAACTCATGAAGCTCTTCCTTGATTGCCTTGTCTTTCTTCCATATGTCCTTGTGTACTGAAACATCTTTGGGGGCATCAGACAAGTTGTCAAGATCTTTCTTGATATATTGAATTCTTGACTTTAGAGCATCTCTTTCGGCTCCTGATGTAGTTGGCAACCTCCCGGTTAGATCATACAATTCTGTGGCTAGTTTGCTGTGAGCTTTTCTTTTCTCAGCTTCAGCTCTCCATTCAGCCTCTTCTTCTTCTTGCTGCTGCTTCTTACTCTTTCTGATTTCACTTACAGTTTCTGACCGGGGCTTCTTAGGAGCTTTGCTCAAGGACAGAACAGCTGGTCCACCAGCAGCTCTAGTTCTCTTGAGAGAGTCCACAACGGGCCCCCTCTTGGCTTTGACAGCAGCATCTTTGGCAGAAGCTTTCTTAGCTCTCTCATCTGCCGCCTTCTTCTTAGCCTCAGCCATGCTGACTTTCTTATCATCTGCAAGCCTCTTTTTCTACTGAACCTGCTTTTCCTTCTTGACAGCTTTTATAGCATTAAGCTCTTCCAATCTGGAGACAGAATCTTTCGCAGCCAGCTCAATTTGGCGTTTCTCTTCTTCCAAAGCTCTCTTCTTTGCTTCCCTTTCAGCCAACTCTGCTGGAGACAAAAGAATTTTAGTAGCACCCTTGGCTTTCTCCTCAGCATCAAGCTTCTTAGCAAGTCTCCTTGCTTTCTCTGCTTCCCATTCCTCTTGGCCTTTCTTTTCCATGATCTGAGTTCTGATGGCAAGCGGAAGATCTTCTGAGATATCCTCAGGCTGATTACCAGAACCAGACATCTGTAGAAACAGGATAGATAAGAGAGAAGCAGGTAAGGGGTGTTCATTTGATGCAGAGTAATAGCTGTGTTAGACACCTGTGTTAGGATGGGAAGACACAGGTGAGGACTTAAGGTTTTACCGAGGTCTCAGCCAGATGAATAGGCGCACCTGTGTAACAGGTGAGACCCTAGCGGTGACACAGCTATGTGCAGAGGCGGACAGCAAATTCATGGAATTTTGAGTTTGACAACGATTTGCTGGCTGATTTTAGGTTGGATGAGTTCAAAAGATTGCACAGGAGTAAGACCAGCCCTAATCAGGACCAATGCGCTACTGGATTAGTCTATCAAGACCTAGAACATGAACTGAGCGCAAAGGAGGGTTTTGCAGAGGCTTACTTTGATCGAGATTAAACTTTGCTGCGGATGAATCGACGTTAGAGTTCAACGGAATGCTTCCTCCAACTTGTTGAAGAAGTTTCGAGGGCGAAACCGGCGAAAAAGATGAGAACTCGAAAAATTGGTGCACGGCGGAAGTTTTGGGTATGGGAGTTCGAAGCGGTTTCTGTGTGGACGCAGCAACTCTTTATATAGGCCCAGAGGTTATAAGGTGGCTGTGTCACAGCTGACATAAGAACCTGTGACACAGGTGAAAGAGATGTATACTCTGGCCTATGGGATTTTCAAAGCATTCACCTGAGACACAGCTGGGAGACTCAGGTGACAAGTATTTCATCTAGTGAACACCAAGATGGATTGATTTAGATGAGAAAGAGAGCATTAGCACTATCAGAGTGTCCTTAAGTGATCTTCTCAGTGTCAGCTTGCCAGAAAATCAATTAGGCAAAGCTCAAGCTGACATGAGTTGATCTAGATAAAAGCTTGTACACAAAAGAGTACACTTTACAGACTATAAGATATGATTTCAGCATGATGCAAAGCACATGCCTGTGAGACAGGTGGGTAGCACAGGTACAAAAGATGCAAATGACTTAGATGAAATCATATCAGCTAGACACCAAGCCAAACCTTTTATTGCAGGTTAGAGACATCAATGATATTCAATTCACTCCTCAGGGCACAGAACCTAGTCTCATCTAAGGGCTTGGTGAATATATCAGCTAATTGTTTTTCAGTCCTTACATGGCACAGCTGTATTTCTCCTTTTTCTACATGGTCTCTAAGGAAGTGGTGCCTCACTTCTATGTGTTTGGATCTTTGGTGATGAACTGGGTTGTTGGCTAACTTGATTGCACTTTCATTGTCACAGAAGAGGGGTACTTGATTAAAAGATATGTTAAAATCTTTCAAGGTCTGCCTCATCCATAATAATTGAGCACAACAACTACCAGCAGCAATATATTCGGCTTCTGCAGTGGAAAGGGCCACTGAATTTTGTTTCTTGGATGACCAGGACACTAATGAGTGCCCTAGGAATTGACAGGTACTTGAGGTGCTTTTTCGGTCAACCTTACACCCTGCATAGTCGCTATCAGAATAGCCAACTAGCTCAAAGTTTGCACCTTTAGGATACCACAAGCCAAACCCTGGAGTATGAATCAAATATCTCAGAATCCTGCGGACTGCCACTCTGTGACAATCCTTAGGGTTAGCTTGGAATCTAGCACACATGCAAACACTAAGCATAATATCAGGCCTAGATGCACACAAATACAGCAAAGAACCTATCATGGATCTAAATTCCTTTTGATCAGCAGACTTACCTTCAGTGTTTAGATCCAGATGGCCATTAGTTTGCATGGGAGTGTGTATACCTTTTGCATCCTTCATGACAAACTTGGAGATGATGTCTTTGGTGAACTTTTCTTGTGAGATGAAAGTCTCTTCCTTCAGTTGATGGATCTAAAGTCCTAGGAAGTATGAAATGTTTGGCTTGCTGTTGGTGAGCAGTTCATAGGGAGTCTTCTTGAGTAGTGGATGAAGGTATATTCTGTTGACAGAGTGACAGGCAGTATTGACAGCTTCAGCCCAAAATCTTGGTGAAGTCTTGTATTCATCTAATAAAGTCCTTCCCATCTCTATCAGAGTTCTGTTCTTCCTTTCCACCACTCCATTTTGTTGTGGAGCATATGGACCTGAAAATTCATGCTTGATTCCATGCTTGTCCAGAAATGCTTCCACCTTGGAGTTCTTGAACTCACTCCCATTGTCACTCCTGACCTTTACAAGATTCACCTTCCACTCATTTTGCACTCTGACAATGAGATGCTTGAATTTCTTGTACACCTGTGTCTTCTCCTTCAAAAAGAACACCCAAGTATACCTAGAAAAATCATCTACAATGACAAAGCCATATTTGTTACCTCCTAAGCTCTCATAGGTTGTTGGACCAAAGAGGTCAATGTGAATGAGCTCGAAGGGAGTGGAGGTTGTCATGATGTTCTTAGGTCGATGGGCAGCTCCAACTTGTTTGCCGGCTTGACATGCGCTGCAGGGTTTGTCCTTTTCGAACTTCACCTTCTCCAAGCCTATGACATAGTCATGTTTGCTCAGCTTGTTCAGAAGCTTCATCCCAGCATGTCCTAGCCGCCTGTGCCACAGCCATCCAAGACTGGTCTTGGCCATTAGGCACCATGGAGCTACTGTAGGCTGTTCATAGAAGTTCACAATGTATAGCTTACCAGACCTGCATCCTTCAAATACTTGTGAATCATCAGATAGTTTGGAAGTTATAACCTTTTCAGGATAGAAAGTAACTTTCATGCCTGTGTCACACAGCTGTGACACAGACATCAGACTATAGCCTATCTGATCAACAAGCATTACATTAGATAAGGAGTGATTCTCAGATATGGCAACCTTACCAATGCCATTTACCTTCCCTTTAGAGTTGTCTGCATAGATCACATGTTTGCTTGGAAGATTTTCACTTGTGATCTCTACAAACTCCTCTCTGCCTCCAGTCATATGTTGTGTACATCCACTGTTCACAATCCAATCAGTTCCACTGGAGACAGTTTCCTGCAAGATTAGTGATGACACTTAGGGACCCAAACATGTTTGGTTCCCTTTGCAGTTTTATCATATGCAGAAGTAGCAGATGTATATATAGCATATTTGTGTTTAAGGTTAACAGCATCAGCAACAGATGATATGACTTTGATCCTCTTTGGCTAGCAGTCACCTGCAACCTTAGACAGATGAGTTAGTGGCCTGTTAGATCTGCCTGTGTCACAGGTGGGTACACAGCTGTGTAAGCCACCGGTGACACCGGCAAGAGTAGACTTAGGCACCCAGATGGCAGACAACCACTTCGTCAGGCGCCTGCGACCTATGTACTTGGCCACTATCTTTCCCTTCATATCCTTCTGCAAAACATAGCCTGGGCTAGAAGGAATGCTTGCTTCATTCCTCTTTTTCTGCTCATGACCAACACTCTTGTTGTCATTAGTTCCTGCCTGTTTCACGAATTTTGCTGCAAGACAAGTGTTAGTGGCAGCAGGCAGTTTATCTTTAGCAGTAGAGGTAGAATAACCCAAGCCTCTTCGGCCTTCATTCTTTCTCAGCATTTCAGCTCTTATAAGCTGATAGTTTTGCATGCCAATGTTGGCACTGCAGAGACCTTTTCTCATGAGCCTCTTAAGCTCTTCTAGCTCCTCCTTGAGCTTGTTGTGCTCAGCTACATCCACAGAGTTAGTAACATTAGAGGTTGAGGCCTCTTTAGAGTTGTCTACAACTCCACCTGTAGATGTTAGGACATTGATTCTGCTGGCACAATTTAAACATGATTCAATGACAGTAGGAGCAGGTAAAGGCATAGCTTCAGCAATATTATCAGAAATATCAATGCATAAGGCATGCTTTGCCTTTAACTCTTTATACTACTTGAGGAGAAGCTCATGTGCTGATCTGAGCTTCTCATGAGCTATCTCCAGGTTCTCATGATTTAACCTGAGATCCTCCCTGTCATCTGTGATTTCATCACAGGTCTCTTTCAGCTCCCTCAGTTTATCCCTAAGGGATATGTTCTCCTTCCTCTCCCTGCAGAATCCCTTCTCTGTTCTCTCCAAGATATCCATTAGTTCAGCATAGTCAGGGAAATCATCTTCAATTAATACCTTGGAGTCCTTAGCCATGAGGCATAAGGGAGCAGGAGTGGATGAAGCTTGATCATCCTTGGAGTTCAGCTTGGAGCTTTCTGACTTGGCTGTGACACAGCTGGGTGTGTCAGCCATAGAGATTGCTATCCCAGCGACCTGGACTTCTTCTTCTTCTGATTCTCCATCTGAACCAGAGTCATCTGAAACCCAGGCTTGCCTTACATAGGCTCTTGCAGTAGCCTTGTTCTTGGAATGAGAAGGATGCTTGCCGAAAGTCTTCTTCTTGTTATAGAAATCCTTCTTCTTCCCTTTGTCCTTCTTTTTGCTGGGGCAATCAGCTGCGAAGTAGCCTTTCTTGCCACATTCAAAACACTTGTTGTCCTTGGAGGGCTTCTTGCCTCTGAATCTATCTGTTGATCCAAACTGCTTCTTCTTCCTATAGAATTTCCTAAAGTTTTTGGTAAGAAGGAGCAGCTCATTCTCCTCTCCACTTGACATGTCATCAGATAGATCATCACTGCTATCACTGTCTGGCAGTGGGGCTTGAGCAGTGGTCTTTAGAGCAATGTTCTTCTTGGGTCCTGAGGAGGAGCTGTGCTTGCCCTCTTGCTTGAGCTCCATCTCATGAGTGAGGATTCTTCCCAAGCACTTCTGTAGGCTTCATCCTACTGAAACCCTCTTTCTCCTTGAGCATCAAGACTAGGGTTCTGTAAGGCTTGGGCAGCACAGATAAGAATTTCTTGATAACATCTTCATCCTCAACTCGGTTGGAACCCAATGCCTTCAGTTGATTGGTGATGAGAGTCAGTCTTGAGTACAGAGAATTTATGTCTTCTCCATGTTCATGCTCAAATCTCTCTAGAGTTGATTCCAGCAGTCCTCTCTTGGACTTCTTCAGAGTGTCACTGCCCTCATATATCTGCTGTAAGGTATCCCAGATCTCCTTAGCAGACTCCAGTGTGCTGACTCTGTTAAAGTCATGCTCTTGCAAGCCCATGAAGATGGCAGTGGCAGCTCTGGCATTATTCTGGATATTCCTTTTGTCGTTGATGGTGAGAGCATCAGCCTTCTCCACTTTATAACCTGCATCAACAATATCCCACACATCTGGATCGATCGCGGTAAGATGCATCTGCATCTTCCTCTTCCAGAAAGCATAGTTAGATCCGGTAAAGACAGGTATTTTACCCTCGTAGCCCGACATCCTTTACTCTGGCGGTTAAGCCAATTCAAAGAGCAACCTGTGCTCTGATACCAATTGAAAGGACCGAGATGCCGACTAGAGGGGGGGTGAATAGTTGGCTTAAAAAATTTCCCTTTTTAGTCTTTTGTTTGAGTTGTCAGATTAACCTCACAAGTTAATAGTGGACAGCTGTGACACAGGTGAGTGACACAAGTAGAAACTATGTGTAAAATAACACACAGCTGTCACACAGGTGATAGACACAGGTGAAGAGATAACCTGACACAGGTGTTCTACTTAGACTAACTGTGACACAGGTGCTAGAACAGGTGAATACAAGTGAATGAAACAGCTGAGTGACAGATGATCACACACAGGTATAAAGATAAACTAGCACAGGTGAAAAGGTAAGCACAGCAGAACAAGTCTAAGAGACACAAGCAAGCAAGAGTAAACAGATAAGCATGCAATACAGGAAGTAAAGGAGACTCAGAGGTTTTTCACCGAAGTTCCCAACTCTTTGCAGAGAAGGTACGTCTCCGTTGGAGAGACCACTCCTAAGAGCTGGCCAGCACTGAATCGTGCTTCTTCTCCGAGTACCTGATCTTTCAGGACTCTTCCTTCTTGCTTGTGGAGATCCTTTTGCCTTGCAGCAGGTAGACCTCAGAACACCTTCACAAACTACTGGTTCAACCCACACAAGCTCGGGTGATACCAGCAACTCCTACACCCGTCTAGGAGCAGACAAACTCCAAGAGTAACAGATGATCCAGCAGCAATCTCTTGGAGGAACCTTTGCTCGTGCTCTAGCTCACAAACCCACTCGAACTAACCCTTAGGCTCTCGGCTCTTGTGGAGTGGTTGGAGGCTTTGCAACGGTCGTATGTGAATCACTGATTTGAGCAAGGTTGAGGACAGAGTCCTCCCCTGGTCCCCTATAAATAGGGTCCACAGGCACCTGACCGTTACCCTGTTGCCACGTAGGATTAAGTGAGCCACCGGTGTCAACCACCGGTGACACAGCTACACCCTACGCCCAACTGTACCTGGCTCAGGCAGACCGACACCTGTGTCACCGGCGGCGCACACAGGTGAACCCTTAGCTGATAGCAGCACTACTCAGCCCGGTCCTGGCACATGACATGCCCTCAGCATACTTCAAACTCTAGTACCTATAAGGAGAGAACCTCCGACAGACTTCTGACTCAGCAGACCGCCTATCACAGTGCAGGTACCTTAGCATTTCTCAAGTTCTCCCCTGGTACAGAGATGTACCTGAGTCATAAAGCGGAAGGCCACCTGTGACACAGCTGTGTCACACAGGTGCCTAAAGCTTCTAGGGTTTTCACACAGCTACATACTTTTGTTTGCAAAGCTATTGACACAGAGCAATTGGCCTCAAAGCACCAATCCCCTTGACCAACACTCTGAGCAATGAGCAAGGTTCCCTTAGACAACTGCTACTGTTTCATCCCTCTTGATAGTACGGGTGGTTCCTATGGACTCAAAGAAACTAGCAAATCTAGGCTTCACCTGCCACCAACTGAAGTCACGGCCCTTGACGCATCAAGCCACCATCACCCTGCTTGCAGCTCCCTGCACAGCACTGGCTTCTTCTCAGCTGTGGCACAGCTCCCTAGCACAGCCATCTCTTTGTCCTTGAAACCACCTTGTACCCTTTTTGGTGGCCATCCTTCTCTGGATAACCCTTCTTCATGGAACCTGTAAGATCTGCTTACACTCAAATGTAAACATTAGATTCCAGTTTAGGTTGCCATTAACCATCAAAACCATGTTGGGGCCTAGATGACCTTTCAGCTTCCCCGCCTCTCCCTTTTCCGCCTTCCCCCTGTGAAGACGCCCCACACGCAGCCCGCTTCTCCCCTCTCTCTCAGCCTGCCAACGGGACCCAATGTCAAGGCCCTTCCTCCATGTCGCCGCCCATGGCTGGGAAAGTGCAGCCGCGCTACGCCGGGAGCTCTACTCCGGCCGGCCATCCCCCTCCTTTAATGGCCCAACTGGACCCGATCTCCTCTTTTGCACCTCCCCAAATTTCCTCTTTGGGTAATCCACCGAGGAACCCAAGCCCTATCCTGAGCACCATTGCTGCCGGGAATCACCGCCGGCGAGCACGCCTCTTCTTCTCTGGTGAGCGCTCAACCCTTTCTCTTCTTCCCTAAGCGCCACCGCTCTTTCCTCATCTTGGCTGACCCTCCTTCTCCTCCCCTTGCACGCCAGACCGACTTCGCCGCCACCCAGCTCCACCGTGATCCCCTCACCCTCGGGAGATCAAGTCGGAGCCCACCAGAGCAGCCTGAAGCCCCCGACCAGCTGTGGAGCATCTCAGGACCTTCCCGACCTTCACCACCACCTCTTCCTTCCCCTACCGCGCCGGTTCTCCCTACGCCTTGCCCAACTCCGGCAGCTCCCATCACCAACCTCCTCAACACTCCGCCGTGTCCCCTACCTCCTTGCCGCTCACCACCACTTCGGTGATCTCCACTCCACATCCCACTTCCCTCCAGTCCCCTAGCGCCCTGTCCTCATGCTCTACCTCGGCATGCACTGCAGGGAACGCCCGACGAGCCTAGGTCTTGGACTGGTCAATTTGACCGGGGTGTTGGACCGCGACTAGCGGTCTTACCGACTCACCAACCAGTTAGACCGGCTTGCCCAGTTTAGGGCATGAGCCCATGATAGCCAGGCCCCACCTCTGAATGGTTTAAAAGTAAAAACCTCTTGAGGGACCCCACTAGTCAGTGACTAGGGTTAGAATAGGTTGAGTACAAAAAGTATTTAGTTTTCACTCCTTTACTGAGAAAAAGACAAGAAAATGTTTAAATCTGTCAAAACTTGTAAAATTTGTAGTAAATTCATCTTCACTTAAAAAATTGCAAATTTTATATCAAAATGACTAGGACCAAATATACTATCCTCTAAAAATAATTTCACTCATGGTCTATTGCTAGAAAATTCTGAATTATTTTAAATTCTTTAAACCTTGTAGGATTTATCATAAATTTATCTTCTGTCCAAAAGTTGTGAAATTTTGGGAGAATGACAGCAAGAAATGTGCTATCAACTGAAAAATGATTCAATGCATGTTAGTGTCCAGGAAAAAAATTGAATTCCCAATAATGGCCAACAAATGTTTAAACATGCTATTTTTGCCTCAAAATTCATATATTTTAACTCGTAATTCCAAAAGACGTCAAACCAATTGTGAAAATCTTAAAATTTAAGATGCCATCCACTAAAATGCATCTCATGCATACTTCATGTCATTCCATCATGAGTTCTCATTTATATCCCTTTTTCTATTCTTTTCATCATCGCTTTTGCAATGCATTAGAAACTGGCGAGACCCAAGGAATACTCCAACCCAGGCAAGCTGAGCTTGTGACATTGCCATGTTGTTTACTTCCTTTTTGATTTCTATGTTATGTTGTCATATGTTATGCAATGTTTCAATGGTAAGTTAACATGTTAGGGATTAAATTGATGCTCTAATCAACTTGAACCCTAATTAAGAGAGAGGTGAGGTAGCTCGGCTAGTTGGGCGGGCTGTGACCTTTTTGTGGGCTACCCGAACCCTATGTCGGGATTTATTGTGAATGTCACAGCAGCGACCCAACAAGGCTCTACTGATTAGTCGTTGAGGGCTAGTCATGAGAAGACTAGGGGTGCGACCAGGTGGACCTCGCTCATATAGGGCTTTGCAACCCCCATGTGAGGAACCCCGGGGCACTCGGTAGGGCTGTCGCGCGACTAGTAGCTCTTTATTTGTTGAATTGATTTGGTCAAATTCAGGTCTGAATTTGGTTCGAATGATCAGTTGATGTGTCCCATGGATAAAGAAAATGTTACATGCATATGCTTCTTGGGCTATAGTTGATTCTTGTGAATCGTTGTCGATATGTTGATGAATTCCCTGTGTTACTATACAATGTTACTAGCATGTTTATTGTCGACGATTGGTGAACCGCCGATCTTACGGTAGTCGTCAGACAGAGATACTTGTTGTTGGGTAGGGACCCCTAGGGCACAAGGCCAAGCGATCTGACGACAAGGATGTGTATGTTAGTGGCTATCCTAGACCTAATCGGAGGCTACTTCGACTAGTTCCGCGGGGCTCGACTCCTTCGAGGCGGCGGGTCTTCTCGTGGGAATCGCTGGGACTTCTGAATGGCTTCAGGCTTCAGGCTTCTTGGATCTAACTTGACCTCTTGGGACTTGAAAGACTTGTCCTCCCCTATGGGATTGCTGATCCTTTTATAGGGGGCTCCCCGAGTCGTACCGGACATGGACTTATGCCCGAGTAGAACTCTGGCTTCCTTAAACATCGAGATTGACTTCCTAGTTTGAGGGGTGTCCTTCTGCCTTACGGGGGGTTACCTTATCTCCTGGGGATCCTTACCGAATACGTATTCTTATTCCAATAGTCCAGGGAATCGTATACAGATACCTCCTCGTATATGGGATACTATACTATTCATCGTCAAGCCCCCCATCAGTACGCGAAGTGAGGTCATGACTGTTCTGTAGGAAATCTACCCTTTTCGAGAAGCAATTCTGAGTAGGCAAAATCGAGTACTTTGTTGACAACATCCCCGAGTAGGCACTATCTCTACCGGGTAGTCGCGATATCCTTGTCGGGATAAACCTCCGAGTAGTCCAAAGCATTTTCTGGGCTAGCTTGCCTGAGAAGCATCTTTGATTTAATCTGATCCGTTGATCACGGACATGCATTCACCTGGTAAATTTATGGGAAACCGAACCGTCGTGGCGGAATTTTTGCGTGGTGATGAAGAATCTTTTCTTTTTTTGCGCTACTGTTCAGCTGACGTTAGCCAAAACATAATGTGCTCGTTGGGGTCGTGGGTTTGTCAGACTCTTGTTTTCCCACGCACGTCGTCTCGCATGCGGGGAAAGCAACTGTCCGCATTTAATGCAATGGAACAGATCATGCCGTTAATCGTGCTTCGGTCAGGCGAAAATTGAATCTCTTAAGAGACTGAGAGTTGGTTGGGGTTTTGCCCGCATTGCTCTCTGTCTCCTAGCATCCCCATCTTCTTCTTTGCACCCCTATCTCCAATCCTTGCTTCACCGTCGCCGACCACCGACAGTGACAATGGGAAAGAAAAGCGCAGCAAAGAAGTCCCCTGAGACCAAGAAATCGGTGGAGGATCCTTTGGGAGAACCGATCGTCATCATCCCCAAGTTTGAGCTCTCGGTGATGGACTCCGCCGCCCTCAAGAAGCTCGTGGCAGAGGAGGTCATCCTCCCAGAGGTATTCATACCTTACCAGGGGGCTACGAAGGAGACGGTCTCGAGTCCAGACACGAATTGGACCGTCGTCTTCGCGGATTTCTTCAGGTGCGGATTCCAATTCCCATCTTCTCATTTCTTCCTCCTAGTGCTCCAGTTCTACGGGATTGAGTTGATACATCTCAACCCGAGCTTGGTCCTGATGCTGGCGGTCTTCGCACACCTGTGCGAAGCGTACCTCGGCATCAGGCTGAGCCTGGAGCTCTGGAGGTACTACTACAACCTCTGCCGGATGAAGACCAGTGGTGGAGGCGTCGTCGGCGGCGCTGGATTTCGACTCCGGGAAGGGAGGAAGGATGCCTACATCTCCTCCTCCTAGAAGTCGTCATGGTCGGGCTAGCACTCGAGGTGGTTCTACTGCCAGCCCCCACTCTCCTCCGAGATCCACTACCGCGGCCTGGCCCCCTCCCGAATAAGAGCTGGTCGGAGGCCCTGAAGTAGACCAAATGGCTCGAGGCCCTCGTCAGCGACATCACCGCCCTTGCCGAAAGGGATTTGTCAGCATGGGACATCGCAGAGGACTTCCTTCGGTGCCGGATCAGCCCTCTTCGGTTGAGGGTCAAACCTGCCTGGGTGATCCCGGAAGGCCAAGACCAGACAAGGGATTTCGACACTGGTGGGTGTCCGAACCCTTCCATGTCGTTTCAGTCAGAAAACTCCTGTCTTCTCACTTGTTAGATTTCTTTTGATTGTGTAGATCTTTCACCCGAGGAGCTTCAGAATTGGTTGAACAACTTGTTCGAGCAACCTGATCAGGGCGGGCGGACTGACATGCCCTTACCGATCTTGAAGCTCAGCTCCGACAACCAAAAGAAAATCCTTTCGGTGAGTTAACTGTTTCTGCATTGTCTAGTCATGGTTCGTCCGAATAGTGCTACTAATGCTATCCGGGTCTTCTTTTGCAGCGAGTAGGCCGCGGGGCTCCCGACTCGGAGGCCGAGCAGGCTAGTGCCCCCATTAGGACAAAGATGTCGAAGTCCTTGGTGCGACCGCTTTGACCCTTAAGACAAGGGTCGAAGGTCCATCTGAGGCTGAGGCGGCAGCGGAGGCTATCTGAGTGAAGTCTCCTACTCGAGCTCCTTCTCCTCCACTGAACCCCCAACCTCAAGTACGAACTCGCACTTGACTAGTTCTTCCCTTGGTTTCTCCATGCTCTAGGATGATGGGAATGAGCGTGTCGGAAAGCAGGACATGAGCGACCCTCACCCGGAGGAGCCGACACCTTCCTCCACGACTACCCGTGCGGAGGAAGATGCATCGACAAAGGGAAAGCTACCGCTGGTCTCTACCGAGAAGCTGAGTTCAGAGGTTCCGACAAAAGGGTCCTTACCCCTGGTGAAATGCCAACGGTAAGTCTTTCCTTCAGTCTTCTATTCTGATCTCTTTTCCTTGAGGATGCTGATACACCTCCTTCTCTGACTAGGTTGTCCATCTGTCCGACTGGAGCTACTACCAGGGCTGTTGTGGGTAAGGAGACTTCCACGGCAGGCCAGGCGCAGCCCCCGGTCGAGAAGGCCAAACCCCCAATGCCGGAGCTGTCGGTGCCCGAGGATGACGGCGCTTGCTCCCTGCTACAGGTAATCCAAGGAGTCAGTAACCAAATGTCAATGTACTCAGTACTAACCATGTTGTTTTGACAGCGCGCCCTTTCTCGGGTTATCCCGTTGCGAGGCAAGCTCAAGGAGCTAAAAAAACGCCTTGAGGAGTCCGAGAAGAGGTGGGCGGAGAGCGAGGCCGAGCTCCAGGTTGTGAAGGCCCACCTCTCTGAGGCTGAGTCTTCTCTAAATCGGAGTCAAGCCTATGCAGGGAAGCTGGAGGAGGACCTCGAGCATGCCCTTTGCATGCTCGAGCTGGTGCTCGCAGAAGTCAAAGTCGCCGTCTTGCCCAGCCCTCCGCGTGCTATCCGGGTGGTGGAGCTGGCGGCGTCAGTCTCCCACCTGAAGCCTATCGTTGAAAAGCTCCTTTTCGAGCAGCTGCAGCAAGGCGTTCGGGACGTTCTGGCCATGACACTGGCTCTTCTAAAGTGCCAGTACCTGGAGCTGTCCCTGGAGGCCCTTGAAGCCGATCTACCGGCTGGTGAGGAAGAGGAGCTCCTTGATGCTGTACAGGGTGTGGCTGATGCTTTTGCGGACCATGTCCAGGCATCTAATCTATCTAAATAACTTTGTAATACACTGTGCTTAGTAACTATGCTTTAATCAGTGTGTTTTTGTTTTCTGAAAACCTGAACTCTACTGCTCTGTGCATGTTTGTCGGACGCAAGGGTTCTCGTAGACTTAGTCGAACTTTGCATCCACTTTCCTTGACTTAGGCTTACGAGTTGTGCCGTATGCCGCTGACTGCGATCAACCAGGCCTTAGGTTTAGTCGGATGGAGGTCTCATTGGCTTCTCGTCATCCGTAAACGCGATGAGGGATCTTCGTACAGTTTATCATGGCCATAGCAGCAACTCTCGTTCCCTTGTCACATGGATATTGGACGCTAGTTAGTAAGTTCCACGTTTGCCCTGTTGGTGACAACATTGCACTCTATCCATGATGCCTTCTGTTCAAAGTAGTCGGGGATGCGGATAAGCAAGCGGGTTCTGTTGGCCTAGTCATATTCGCACCTTCTCTTCTTCCTTTACTCGTGGTCGGGGAACGTTACTATGGAACCGGGGAGTTTAATCGACCAGGCCTTAGGTCTAGTCAGGTGGGGGGCTCAGTGGCTTCCCCTGTCACCTGCAGACACGTTAAGGGGTCTTCCTCGCATCCCTAACGGTTGCAGCGCGGAACTCTTTCCCCTTGTGCAGGTTGAATCATTAGTACGCGCATGTGTACGCCAGTACTTGATGCCACATACTTTTCCAGCCCCCGACTATCTTATTCGAGAAGTTTCTCGGATAGGCAGTCTAAAAAATAAATATCGAACTAGGAACTTGATATTTAAAAAACTGTGAACTGACTGAAGTATCATTTACAAGCTACTATAAGAAAAAAATGCAAAAACTGCTTGGAAAAACTAGAAATAAAACATCATCCCCTCCTCTCGAGTTTGTTGTTGGTTGCTCCAGAGACTCTCGTGCTCTTGTCGTGACCTGCTGAAAAAGCTTGTCGAGTGCACGTGCTGGGCGGTGGCACCCGGAGCATCTTATCATCGTCTTGTTCATAGCTTGACGACTTGACGCTGGAGCTGGCGCAACCTGAGACGAACTGGCTTTCAGAAAGGTGATGACTGTGCGATCTTACCGAAGGTGTTTACATGAGGAACTCTCTAAGGGGACTCGACTATCTCTTTACTGCTAACTCGAGCGACCTGGATCAGGCGACTTCTCCTGTGGAGCTGTTGTCCTGCTGAGGAGAAAGCCCTTTTTGCCCCGGTTCCGAACTAGTCGTAGAACCTGCTCTCTGACTTGGAGGGGGTGTTTTCCGAAGTCATCGCTCGTAGTTGCGGTGGAGGTCTTGCTGACGTGGGGGTGCGTGCAGCGACGTCGAAGTCTGCTTCCCTACTCGAGAGTTGATGCTTTTCTGCGAGGTCGAGGCTACGCTTGTCGCAAAGTAGTGCTTCTTGAGGGGAGCTCCTTATTGTGAGGATACCCTTTGGGCCAGGCATCTTCATGCACTGGTAGGCGTAGTGCGTTGCTGTCATGAACTTGGCTAGAGTAGGAGCCCTAAGATGGCATTGTATGCCGTCTCGAAGTCGACTACGTCAAATAGGATTTTCTCTGTTCGGAAGTTCTCCGGTGTTCCGAAGGTAACCGGTAGTGTGACTTGCCCGATCGGCGTAGCCGACGAGCCTGGGATGATACCGTGGAATGCCTATGTCACCGTCTGGACTGATGACCGCGGTATTTGCATCGCATCGAGGGCTTTTGCGAATAGGATGTTGAGAGAGCTCCATTCGTCTATGAGCACCCGGGTCACTCGGCAGTTATTGATCGTTGGTTTGACAACGATCAGGTATCGTCCTGGTCGAACACAGTTCTCGGGGTAACCGGTTTGGTCGAAAGTGATCGTGGCCTTCGACCACTTGACTACCCGAGGGACTCGCGGTATACTCACGAGAACTTCTCGGGCAATCGCCTTGTATTGCCTCTTCGACTCATAGGAAGCCGAGCCTCCGAATATATGCTCGATCACTCTGACATGCCCCTAAAATGGCTCAAGGGCGGAGTCATCATCGGAAGTCGTGTCCCGACTGTTGTTTGTGACCTGCAGGGCTCTCCCCGCGGAACTTCTCTCTTTCTTCCTTGAGATACTTCTTGAAGATGCGGCACTGACGGAGATCATGTGAATCGGTCTGGTGGAAATCGCACCAGAGTTTTCCTGTCTTATCGGAGGAAGTCGTCTGCTTATCCTTGGTGCACAGTCGCCAGGTACGCTTCTCGGGGAGATCAGCCAACACCTCATCAGCTTTAGATCTCTTCTCCCTGTTTCCTCCAGAGGATTTCTTCTTGTGCTTCGTCTTGGTTGAGTCGTCTCTAGTCCGGAGGGGAGACCTGGGCAACCTATTCTGTTGCTACTTGATGTAATGTAGGGTTTCCTCAGCACAGACAGCCTTTTCAGCTAGGTCTATCAGCTGTGCCATTGTCTTTGGAGGGTGCATGATCAGGTCGTGCGTGCACATCTCGTTCCAGCTGCCTCGAACAAAGGCGCAGATGACGTCCGAGTCTATTATTTCAGGGATAGTGTTGCGAACAGCACTAAACCGCTTGGTGAACTCTCGGAGGGTCTCGTCTGGACGTTGGATGACTAGGAATAAGTCATCGACCCGGCCGGGACGCATGAAGGTACCTTGAAAGTTTCTGAGAAGCATATCGCAAAGCTGTCCCCAGGAGCAGATCGTTCCTGGGGGTAGGTTCATCAACCAGGTCCTGGCTGCTCCTCTGAGAGCGGTCGGGAGGTAGTTAGCCATGACCTTCTTATTCCCACCTGCGGCCTCGGTTGTCATAGTGCAGATCTGCAGGAACTCTGCAGGGTTCGTGGTGCCATCCTATGACTCTAGGGCCCCAGGCTTGAAGTGAGACGGCTAGTGCACATGTCGGAGCTCTTGGGACAGCGCTTGGCATCTGTTGATGGTTCTCTGATAAGGCGCGTTCTCACCACTGTTCGGGGTCGGAGATCGTCCCCGACTATTAGCACGGTGCCTGTGGTCTCTCCGGGGAGGAGATTGCTCTCGCTGGCGCCTTTGGGATCGGCGCTCGTTGAGCGTTTCGCGGAGGTCGACGTGCTGTTCCTCCCGGCGAGATCTGGTCTTGGGATGTTGTCCTTCTCTGTCTGATTCCTCTTGTCGGAGAGGGGTCTTCCCTCGATTGGAGCTGTGTGTCACCGACTAGAGTCGAGAAGACTCGGCTTGGGCTTGGGCCTACTATAGTTCAACCCCCAGTCGTTGTAGCCACTGTACTCCATCGGGTGTCGTCAAATCTGCCACTGGCGGTCGTGACAGCAAATTGTGCACCTCGGCGAGTCTTCGAGCAGTTCGGGACACATATACCCCTGTCCCTTGAGGGGTTCCGTCTAGTCCCGTAGGCATATTCCTGTTCCCGTGGGGAGTAGCCGTCGGGGTTTGATGTTGTGAGCACCCATGCTGATCAGGGTCCTCGAGATCTTCCCGACCATCATGGATCGCGAGAACCACTAGAGGGTCTGGATTAGATGAAGTGTAGTTCCACTCCATCGTGTCTTCCTCATCGGGAGGGATACTGTGATTGAGATCTTGATCGTTTGGTCGATCAGAAGTTGCAGGCGATAGTCCGAACATTGGGTTGGTCGCTCCTGCCTAGGAATCGACGGTCAACACCAATATTTCCCCGAAGGCCCTGGCGCATTCGGTCCTAAAGTGATCAGCTTCGTAATCCGAGTACTCGCCAGTGGCGTATTCTCCTAGATCTACGCGGTCAGTTGCCGGGTATAGATCTATCTGGCAGAAGTTGTCGTAGAAGCCCAGATCTGAGTACCCGGTACATCGCGTGAGAGCGATCGGATCCCCCGTCGAACCTGCTTCTTCCTCCTCGGGTCGAGCCAGGGAGGGCTGTGCATCGGCGTCATGAGCTGATCGCGACTAGTTGCACATCTTGCCGACTCCGATACTTCCTTGATGGTTTGAGCCGGAGAGGTCCCCACGGTCGGCGCCATCTATCGATGATTGGTGAACCGCCGATCTTACGATAGTCGTGAGACAGAGATACTTGTTGTTGGGTAGGAACCCCTAGGGCACAAGGCCAAGCGATCTGACGACAAGGAAACGCCCTTTTTATACAGGTTCGGTCCTCACTCGGGATAACAACCCTACGTCATGTTCATATATATTGATCAGAGAATATCTTACAAAGGATGTGTATGTTAGTGGCTATCCCAGACTAATCGGAGGCTACTTCAACTAGTTCCGCGGGGCTCGACTCCTTCGAGGCGGCGGGTCTTCTCATGGGAATCACTGGGGCTTCTAGATGGCTTCAGGCTTCAGGCTTCTTGGATCTAACTTGACCTCTTGGGACTTGAAAGACTTGTCCTCCCCTATGAGATTGCTGATCCTTTTATACGGGGCTCCTCGAGTCGTACCAGACATGGACTTATGCCGAGTAGAACTCTGGCTTCCTTAAACGTCGGGATTGACTTCCTAGTTTAAGGGGTGTCCTTTCTCCTTACGGGGGGTTACCTTATCTCCTGGGGATCCTTACCAGATACGTATTCTTATTCCAATAGTCCAGGGAATCGTATACGGGTACCTCCTCGTATACGGCTCTACTGATTAGCCGTTGAGGGCTAGTCGTGAGAAGACTAGGGGTGCGACCAGGTGGACCTCGCTCATATAGGGCTTTGCAACCCCCATGTGAGGAACCCCGGGGCACTCGGTAGGGTTGTCGTGTGACTAGTAGTTCTTTGTTTGTTGAATTGATTTGATCAAATTCAGGTCTGAATTTGGTTCGAATGATCAGTTGATGTGTCTCATGGATAAAGAAAATGTTATATGCTTCTTGGGCTATAGTTGATTCTTGTGAATCGTTGTTGATATGTTTGTAAAGACCTTAGACTTAAGATGCGAGATCAATGCGGATCTTCGTGAATAAATCTGAATTCTTCTCATAAAATGCATGCATATAGGCCATATTTATTGGCTTAACTCGAAGACCCTAGACTTACGATACAAACATTAATTTGAATAAAGAATTTGAACCTAACTTCACCAAAAACTCATTCTAACAATTCCATGGACCCAAAAATACCTCAAAGGAAATTTATGAAAAACTTTCAGAACAATCGGAGTTAATATATATATATCTTAATAGGTAGTTCTCTAATGACCCTCTTTTCGGATGGAAAATAAGAAACGTACGGATTCTATGAACTTTTCCTTCTCCAAACCTACTTCAAACTCATAATTGGAGATATTTAACCTTGCCGAACTCAGATATGGTTTTGTTGTAAAAGATAGTTGAAACCTGTTTGGAATACTTGTAGTTCCACTTCGATTTTGGACTAGATTACATTAAGAATTTAATAACATGCTAAGGTGTGATATCTTAGTTCAAGAATAATTTCTGGGAAATATTATATGATCCAAGTAACTTCCACTAATTAATCCTTCCAAATTCTCCCAAATAAGTTTAAACTTTTCTAAAACCCTAGTTCTAAAGGAACAAACAGGAAATAAAACAAAAAGAAATGAATACAAGTAAAATCTTACCTGCCCATGGGTCCCACTTGCAGCTCCTTTTCTCCACGTAGCAGGCCACGCACGCATCTCCTTCTTCCTCCCCCTCCCCAATTCTTTTCATGCCCCAAATCGATCTCTCCAAAGCCCCTGCCGCCTCCTTCTTCTCCCGTGTGCCACCCTTCCTCCTTCCGCCGAGCCCACCGGGGCATCCTCTGCCCCGGATCCGCCGCGCACGCTGGACGTACGCTCCCCGTCGGCGTTGCTGCTGTCGCGGCAGCCACAGCTCCGTCCGTCGCACCGCTCGGCTCCTGCCTCCCCTGCGCCACATGCCCGCTGCCGCCAGAACCAGAGCTCCCCTCCAAGCGCCGCCCCAGCTGCTTCGTGCGAGCCCCAGATTCGAGCCCACGACACCACCGCCACCAACGGGCCGCCCGTCTACTTCACCCCTCCGCCGAGCCCGAGCTTCGCCCCAACCACCGACCGCCCCGGAGCTCACCGCCGGCCTCCCTTCATCCTCCCGCTCTTCTCCGCCATCTGCCCTCGCCGCCCTCAGTCCAGTGCCGCCCAGCTCCGACCCATCCGCCGCCGCCCCTAGGCAGCACTGGTCACCGGCG
Source organism: Stipa capillata (assembly GCA_019208055.1). Classification (NCBI taxonomy): domain Eukaryota; kingdom Viridiplantae; phylum Streptophyta; class Magnoliopsida; order Poales; family Poaceae; genus Stipa; species Stipa capillata. The sequence goes on along the minus strand of JAGXJF010002033.1, from coordinate 121,784 downwards.
TCGCCAGCACGGACCAGCACGCCGCCGGCCAGCCGGACCTCCTCCCTCACGCCCTTCTCCACCGTGCTCAGCTTGCCCCAATCCGCCTTCCCCCTCTTGCCCGGGACGCTGTTGTCGTCGGCCTCCTTCTCCTCTGGTGAGCTCCCAATTCCCCTCCTCTAGTTCTTGGAATTGGTCTAGTGTTCTTGACTTGTTGATGTTTGAGCTCATGCCTATAAGATATATATATGCTGATGTGCTCGGCTGTGAGGCACTGCTCTTTTGTTGTTGATTCATACTCCTAATCGAGCACTAGATTGATATGTGTTGGGTTCTATGCACGCTGGTGCTACTGGATGCCTAAACAAATTAGGGGGAAACTGGATTAATTAAAACAAAGCTTATTACTATGATGATTAAAATTGATAAGAGCAGGCATCATATTTGAACTGTTGATCATCTAGGAATGATGCTAACATCTGAAGCTCGAGTGCATAAATATATATATACATATATATATATATATATATGCATACTTAAAATGTTATTGATCAGAAAGAGCAGATGCATTGCTTGATATTTAGCTTAATTCAGGGATGAGTGAATTTGGGTACTATTCTGATTACCGACTAATCAAATCAAGTAGTTAATTAATAGTTAGTCAATTAAGTCAGATTAGTTGTTAGCTGCTAGATTAGTCGTTAACAGTTAGGTCGTTAGCAGTTAAAGAACCGATTGAAGTTGACTAATACCTGGTTTGCTAAATGATTAGTGTAGTCGATCAATTTTTGTGTGTAAGCATATTTTCTGAATTCCTGTGATTATTAGTTAAGATAGATTAATCTGCTAATGCATTCCCTGGTTAGTGCATCGGGTTAAAGCATGGCTATCAATCTAAGCATCCATTAACCACCATGTTGACTCAAGTAATAACCAAACTAGTTGGAATCTGAGATGGGATACTGCCTAGCTAATGTTCTTATTACACCAGTATCCAATTAAGTAAGTTGTAGCTGGGTAATATACACTTATGCATAAGTATGGCAGTCGGTTTCACCCCCCTTCATTCTCCAACCAAGTGGAAAACTCAGAAACCAAAATAACTAACACTTGGTTTAGTTACAAAATGGCTAATGATCAGTGAGTAAGACTAACAATTGATCTAATATCTGCTAATTAATAGAGTTAGTTGATTGATAACAGCCAGCTGATTCACATTAGATGCAAGATAAGCTAATCACTAGGTTTTGCCGTAGAGACACCACTAATAAGTTAATCATTAATCCTTAGTGAGATTCATACCTATACACACATACATAGCTAGCCAATGCAACCATGATCTGTTGTGTTTGGTTAATACTATTCCCGTTGTTAATCAGCAACATTAAGAAACTAAAGATGATCTATTGAATTAATGACCAATATAAGGGAGCTACCTAATACCAATACAATTAGTCATGGGTTAGCATAATTAGTACACTGTTGTAATCAGTTTTCCCTTAATGGCAGATTGAACCCACATTACAATAGTAAGGAAATTAAAAATAAGAAAAAGGAAAGATATATCAGCTTGACCCCACAAGTCATTCTCAGTAGGAATGTTTTAAATTCGTATAAAGATACTCAATATGATGTTCTTTACTGAGAAGAAGATAGAAAATGCTAAATTTGATTCAACTTGTAGAATTTAATAATGCCACTGTTTTGCATGATATTATAGTTATACCTTTCAGAGATGATTAACTTGCACCTTTAGACTTAATAATAAACATGAATACTAGAGAATCTAGCTTAACAGTCAAATTCAAAATGCTTGTGTCATAATTCGTCTGAGAACTAATACATAACCATGACATCATGCTCCCACATGCCACAACTATTATAATTCTAAAAGTTACAAACTGCTCTCAAGTTTAAACGTAAACACTTTAAAAGCATTATGACTTAGAAGTAGAGAACTCCAAACTAAGCGATTCTAAATACGTTAGCTTCGTAGTAGAGTTTCCTACACCATTAGGATGCATTTCGTACATCTTATTCTCTTATTTCTCGCTGATTTTGAATTATGCCTTTTTCTTGCTTTCGGGTCTTTCGGCATCCTTTCAATAGAATCGGGGAATGCGGGTGATTTTGGAGTTGACTCTTACCAAGCCTACGATCTCGGACAACCAGGCAAGCTTGCTCGCTTGTTGATAATATTCTGGTTATTCTTTTACTATGCTTGGTAGATTGAATGGTGATTGTGGCGTGTGAACCAGTATCATGAGCAGGGTTGTTGTGTTTGTGGTCGATGGATGTGCCCATTAAACCGATTGAATTAACACTTGAACCCCCTAATGCTAGATGTGAGAGCCGGGGTACTGTCGCCTACATACGGATCGGTAGGTGGTTAACCTAGACCGATACCGGTATCGTAGGGGCGGTACCTGTCACCCACGACGGGTTGAATTGAGATTTGGTGGGAAGTCACGGTCGGCCAACCCTGTACTTACGCTTTTCTCAATTCATCCCTTGAGTCGGGCAAGTTCTGGTTCCCTGGCCTGACCACACTTTAGTCGAATTGGGTGGTCAACCCATTTGGCATCTCCCTAAGTTTTCTGGCTTAGGGTGAATAATATGGTTTGGTTGCAATGGTTGTCTCCATGCTTGTAAACCTGGAAATGGAATGATTTGGTGATATGGTAGCTTGGGTGGTTAACCCAACTCCAGGAATTACTTTGAGTGGCTTACATGTGACAATTGGTGGATGAGTATGATTGTTTTTCATACCTATCAGATCTGAACCTGAGGGTTAATTGCATGATTTACCAAGTGGTTAGCTTGGTAGAATGAAACACGACATGGTATGTTGAATGTGATAGCTTGTGTAGCTTATTCTCCATGTTATGTTGATTCAATTACATTATCATTGCAATTGCCATGCTATGTTTAAGATTAACCTGGAATGAGCACATTAGCAACTTACAAGTACGAAAGTACTCACTCGGGAATTCCATTCCTGCAGGTTGTTCCAGTATCGTAGTGTAGTACGACTCCGGTTATTTCGATTTGGATGTTTAGTTGCAGGGATTGCCCAACTTGGTCAAGGGGTTACTTCTGTCACTTTTGGAGATGGCTAGGGCTGCTATCTCGGCTTTATCTTTTACCTTCCGCTGCTGTTTACATTGTCGTATTTAATGTAAACGACCTCCAGGTTGCAATGTAAGTATGTTAAGTATCTATCCCAGGTTTGGGAAGTGTTTATTATCCATAACCGTTCTCTATTTGAGTTTTGTTGTGATATTGAGTTGTTATTGTGGCTGCCCATACACCGTGCGTGTATGAATTGAAGTGTATGGGTTAGTCGTGAAGAATTAGTGTGGTTCTCCCGGTTCGGTTAGCGGGACGATGTTCGGTCGAGTGACCCGCCAGCTGAGATGCGTTGGCCGGCTGGGCAGGGTGCGGGTAATGGTACCGGGCCTTCGGGTGACTCACCGGTCTCTGGACTGGGTTAGAGTGAGGGTACCATCGCCGGGCTCCTCCGAAGTTGTTGTGTTGATCGAACGCGAGAAGGATGCTAGGTCTTCACCGAACTTCAGGAATTGTATGTGGCTTTGGGAAGTTTGATCGCTTCCGGCCGGCTTGACCAATGATGAAGGCATACGACGTCTGGTAAGCGTATGGTGCGTTGGTCAGGTGTCGAACTACTCCGCCTCGGTGTTCACGGCGCAGGTACCGTGCCACCAGGCCGACTGGTTTTTCTCGGTCCTTGGCGACTATCATTCCCCTACTCATATATAATTCCGGGGTCCGTGACAATGTTGATGAATTCCCTGTGTTACTATTCAGTGTTACTAGCATGTTTATGGTTTATGGTTCTTATTCATGTCTATCCCTTGCTACTTTACATGTCGAAGCACTACTAAGACTTGCAAGTATTTCCAAGACGATGTTTAAATGGTTATCTCTGTCTGCTTTGGTTGTTTGTGGGTTATGTTGGGTCTAAATGATACTAGTTGAGTGACCTGCTAGCTGAGATGTGCTCGCCGGCTGGGCAAGGTGTGTCGGGCCTTCAGGTGACCTACTAGTCATACTTCAGCCGACTAGGCTAGGGCGTGGACATGGACGTCAGGATCCACTTAATAATTGTGAGGTTCATTGTAGTTGACATGTGCTAATACCCTACAAGGTGTTTGGAACTACATTTGACTTATTAAAGGATGACCGTTTCTGGCTGACTGGACTAGCAGTGAGACGTACGACCAGGTGGTCAGGTGGAGTTCGTATGCTATGTTGGTTCGGTGTCAGACCATCTAACGGGGTTGCGCATGAAGTAAGCATGTGCACATGGTACTCGGTTTCTTGGTCTTCGACGAAGCACCGTATCTTAAGTTAGGTAAAATTCTAGGCCACGACAACTTTGCATTGCATAAGCCTTTGTATTCCTTGAACCAAGTCCTTCCTAACCCCCTCATTATTTTCCGGTGACTGGAATGATAAAATTTCAAGTACATTTGTGCTTGTTTTGACGGATGAGTAGCACTTATAATAAAAACTTGCTTTAGTCTTTCAAAAGGGTGAACTATTGTCGAGGAGCTTTGCATTGGAACACAAGCTAATTCTTGTGATTTGCTCTAGTAGGTGAGCTCTGGTCATGAGAGTGATATCATTGATTTCTCTTAAATCGTTAATTGAACATTTCTATTCCCTCTTTGGTGGTGTGTTTGTTTATGCTAGTCTCATGCTCTATTACTAGGTTAATATCATTGTCACGACATGAGATGATTTTAAAATTTAGGTTAATTGTGGAATGGAATGTCGATAGCTTGCCTATGCTTGTGTGAATATTCATGATTGTTGCTATTTTTATAAGTTAGAAAGCACAGTTAATTAGCTCATACCATTCAATGTAACATTCATTTTAAAGCATCGTCGTATCTATTTATCACTTTCGTTGTTTGAGGACGAAAAATGAGTTAAGCTTGGGGGATCTTGATATGTCAAAAATGTATCGGTATTTCCCATACTTTTCATATCAATGATTTATCTACTTTACGGATATTATTGTATTATTTTTTGATTATGGTTTGTTTAGTGTGTGCACAAAATATTGGATTTTCGTGTAAAAAATGGCCTTTTAGTCTAATTATATGAGGAGAGCACTGCACGAAGAGGCCCAGTAGGGGAGGCCCCCACCGCCTAGGCGGTAGGCCCAGCCGCTCGCTTCTGCTACCTAGAGGGGGTAGGGCTCTGCCAATGCCACCGCTTCACCTAGTTATTCATTTTGATGAATATTTTTCACAGAGTTCCCTCAACACAGAAAGCACCGACATATTTTTTGTATCCACAGTTGCTTCACATCCACCAGAATTTAGATCGTACGCCGCTTGACTGTCGGTTCGACGCCGCTTTAAAAGTTGTTTGGGTTGGTCACGGTGATGTTCACCAACACCATCTCAATGATGACAGTATCTCGAAGCTATCGGGAGGCTAAGAACCTTCAAAGAAAACAACAAGACACATCACAAACCAAAGGAAGATGGCAAGAAGCTCATTTTCACTAGAGCCAAGCTAGATGCACATGTTGCCAAAGTATGAAGAGAGGGAGGTAGCAGCTCCAAAAGAGGTGGCCGTGACGACAGAGGCCATGGCCATAGCCCCTCCCAAGGTGGAGGATGTGGTGATGGACGTGGCAACAATGAGAAATTCCTCGATGAAAGACAGCCATGTGACTGACAAATCCAAGCTTAAGTGCTTCAATTGCAAGTCGCTTCACCAATGATTGCAAAAAGCCAAACAGGAGAGAAAGAGCAAACTTGGCAAAGAAGGATGATGACGAGCCCATGCTTCTCCTTGCTGAAGTCTGCGAGTTTGTCGAAGGCGTTGACATGATAACAATCCCAACCAGTCTGGCTGCTGCAATAGCGACAGTGCATGGGATGACAAGGGAACCTACTCAGGAGATGTTTCTACACGAAGACAAGGTGATACCAAAGCTTAGCGGCACACAAATAAAGGCTTGGTATCTTGATACCGGCACAAGTAATCACATGACCGGCTGCATGGAGAAGTTCATGGAGCTTGACACGACTGTGATAGGATCTGCCAAATTTGGAGATAGCTCAGCTGTGGAGATATAAGGAAGGGGCTCCGTCTTGCTCGATTGTCTCATGGGAGAACATCGCATACTCACTAACATCTACTTCATCTCGAGACTAAGAAAAAACATCATTAGTACCCGGTCAGCTCGATTAGAATGCTTGCAAGATTATGATCAGAAGGTGTGATGAAAATCTTGGAAAGACATTAGCCAAGGTAAGTAGGTCAAGGAACCGACTCTCTGTTTTGAACATCGAGCCGGCCCTCCCAGAGTGTCTCCTAGCACAAAGCAATGAAGATGCATGACAATGGCATGCTAGGTATGGGCATGTGAACTTCCATGCCTTGAAGGACTTGGTTCACAAGAAGATGGTGCTCGACATATCGTTGATTGATCATGTGGAGCGCATCTGCAATGGTTACTTGGTCAGCAAACAACATCGAAATCCTTTTCCATCAGAAGCAAAGTATCGAGCTGAATCCCCTCTTGAGTTTTGGCACGATGACTTGTATGGACCAATCACTCTTGCCACGCACGATGAAAATCGTTATTTCCTGCTACCAGTCAATGACTACTCTTAGTACACGTGGCTTGCCCTCATCAAAAGCAAAGACAAAGCATTTGAGGCTTTCAAGAAGATCAAGGTTGCAGCTGAAATAGAGAATACCTATGACTAGAGGCATTGCGCACGGACCACGACGGCGAGTTCACGGACTATTGTGAGCACTTGGGAGTTAAGCATTATCTCATGGCGCCCTATTCTCCACAACAGAACGGAGTGGTCGAGCGGAGGAACCAAATGATGGTCAGCATGGCAAGGAGTTTGCTGAAAAGCAAATGACTCCTAGGTACGTTTTAGGGAGAAGCAGTAAACATAGCTGTTTATCTTCTTAATAGGGCACTGACGAAGAGCATCATCGGAAGAACCCTCTACGAAGCCTACCATGGCCGCAAGCCAAGTGTGGGTCACCTCCGCATCTTTAGGTGCATTGTACATGTGAAGAATGTGATGCCACACCTCTCCAAGCTCACTAATCGTAGCAAGCAAATGGTTCACATCGGCTATGACGCAAAGACGAAGGGCTATTGCATGCTTCATCCAACAAAAAGACGAGTGATGGTGACTCGTGATGTTGTTTTTGATGAAGAGAAGAGTTGGAATTGGAACATCAGTCCCGTGATGGACTTGCAGCAACAAGATGATAGCTTCACAGTGCACTACCCCCCTACCGAAGAAGAAAGACTTAGTGACCAAGGCGACGCTGCTGTTGCCCCTCCACTCGAAGTTGCAGTTCCTACACAGGCTGGTGACATTGAGGCCAACGACATGGTTGATCAGCATATGGAATCTCCAGCACCGACAGTGTCTCCACCACCGGCCATCCATGAGTACGGAGCAACAACAACCCCACAAGGAATGCCTGTGACACCAAGTCCAGCGCACTCACCCACGCCATCAACTTTTGAAGGACCACAAGGCGTACGAAATCTACGACACCACTCCTTCGGTTGACTTAGAATACTCGGGGCTATGCCTACTTGCAGCCGAAGAACCAACGAGCTTTCAAGAAGTGAGTGCCAAACCATGTTGGAGGCAAGCTTTGGAGGAAAAACTTGCCTCGATTAAAAGAAACAAGACATGGCCGCTTGTCACGCTGCCATAAACTCACAAACCCATTGGCTTGAAGTGGGTATTCAAGTTGAAAGAAGGACACCGACGGGACGATCATCAGGCACAAGGCTCTGTTGGTGGCAAAAGGATACGTGCAGTGACAAGAAATCAATTTCAAGGAAGTGTTTGCACTGATGGCTCACCTCGAGACCATGAGACTTTTGATCGCTTTGGCCGCACAAGAAGGATGGGAAATTCATCACATGGATGTAAAGATGGTGTTTCTCAATAGTGTTTTAGTAGAAGAAGTCTACATATCACAACCTCCCGGTTATGAGAAAAAAGGAGAAGAAAGAAAGGTGTTGCAGCTCCACAAAGCATGTACAGTCTACGGCAAGCACCCAGGGCATAGTATGCTAAGCTTGATCGATCCCTTGTCATATTTAGTTTTGAGCGATGCCCACTTGAACATGCCATGTACAAGAGAAGCTACCGGGGAGTTGATCTACTTGTCGGCGTCTATGTTGATGATCTAATCATCACAGATGGCAATGTCAAAGAGATCGGCATCTTCCAAAGGATTAGATGAAGGAGCTCTTTAGCATGAGTGATTTTGGCATGCTCAGCTATTGTCTTGGCATAGAAGTGACACAAGAACTAGGTCACATCAATCCGCAATATCCTTATGCAAGAATCTGGTTTACCACGAGAGGAGCAAACACATTGATATCCGATCCATTACATAAGAGAGCATATGGAGGCGGGCATGATCGACATACAACACGTACGAATGGAAGATCAACTCGTAGATATTCACCAAGTCTCTAGCCAAGCCGAAGTTCATGGAAATACGTGCTAAGATTGGAGTGCGAGCTGTGAAAAGAAGAAAGCAACGAGCTTAAGGAGGTGAATGATGGCTCATTGCATGTTAGAATCAAGAAACTGCTGTCTTGTTCGAGTCTGTTTAGAAATCATGTCCATGTCCGAGTTTTAGAAGATTAGGTATAGAAATCCTAGTCTAATTAGTGCTTATAAACTTTTTAAGCAGCTGCAGACCAGCCTATTGTAATAACAAAAAAAAGGAGCGAAAAGTAATATAAGAAAACAAGAATAAGAGACACGCTACGAACCTAGTCAAAGATCGATCTCCCACAAGTTTATTTCGTTCGTTCCTGTTTTTAACATGAGAGTATTGCTGCGCTAGCTGATTTGCAGAGAAGATCGCCGGCGTGGTCGTGTCGAAGGCAACGAAACCAACAACGACGCGGCAAAAGCCGACCGAGACGCCGTACGAGCGGCGCGTCGGCACGATGATCTACGCCACGCCAGAGCAGCTCGCGGGGAAAGGGTTCTACGGTCCGGCCGTGGACATGTGGGCGCTCGGGTGCGTGATTGTGGAGCTCCTCACCGGCATGCCCCTGTTCGCGGCAGGGACAGAGGGGGCCCTGCTCGCCGAGGTGTCCGAGCTGCGGGGCCAGATCAGCTCCACGGGGACACCGGACGATGAGTGCCTCCGGAGCTGTCGCAGGCCAGGCGCGAGGTGCTGGCAGGACTGCTGGCATTCTGCCCGGACGAGAGGCTCACGGCGGCGGAAGTGCTCGAGCACCGGTGGTTCACCAAGAAGACAGAGTCCTCTGCTTCCACGGGAGCAGAGCACCCTGGCTTTTTGACTTTGTGTAGTTAGCTAGTACGTGCCAGAAACTCTTTTTTAGCGTGCCCACCATATGCCGTGCACGAGATCACCGTTGAGCATGCATCAAGATTTGTGCGTACATCTCCCGTCCTCATGTATTTGCTTGTATTTCATCATTTCTGAGAAAGGCTGCTTCTCTTTAGCTGCATGTCACTGTCTCGCACTCGCACACATAAACACACACATGCTGACATGCACACATGACACGCCCCACGAACGCCTCCAAATATTCTCACTTGGGTCACTACTGCCTGGACCTTCTAGTTATCTTTTTCTCTCTCTACCCTGCTAGCCTAGCTAGCTAGTAGTACTAGATCAGCAGAACCCTCTCTCTCATCATTATATATGCGTATGCATGGATATCCGTGCATGAGACTACAATGGTAGTGCTGGCTTATCTGTGCATGAGACTGCAGTGATAGTGCTGGCTGTGAGCACATTGGCTTCAAAGTTGAAAATGTTGTAGGGGAGTAAGAATGCAGCTGAAGCATAATTTTTTTGTTGAAATATGATCCCTAGCTTGTTAATGTATACGTTAGAAATATTTAGATCCCAGATTGCTGTTCTTAAAAGGTGAGAAATATTTAGATCCTAGATTGTTGTCCCTAAAAGATAAATTATGATATACTTTATTTTTTTATGTGATACTCATATGAAACTCGATGAAACTAGAGTGAACCAAAATGAAACTCATATGAAACACAATGAAATCATAGTGAACCAGAGTGAAACTCATATGAAACACGATGAAACCAAAGTGAACCAGAGTGAAACTCATATGAAACACGATGAAACTCATATGAAACACGATGAAACTCTGAAACATGACAAATTGGAACCATACTGAAATCCATATAAAACATGATGAAACTCTATGAAATAGTACAAAGTACAGTGAAAATCACCAAAAATTCCATAAAAATTCACGAAATATTTGTGAAACATAACAAAGTAAAGTACAGTGAAAATCACCAAGTTTCATGTCGGTTTCATATCGATTTCATCAAGTTTCAAATAAAAAATTGTTTTTTAGATAATATATCCAATATTGATCTCATCTTGAAGATCTTCTCATAACAAACACAACTGTTCAAACGGATCGTTAATTCGACGTTTTGCTCAATATATATGAGCGTTTTAAATTTTGGAATTAAAATAAAATCCATAGGTTGTGTTGGGAGAGAGAGTGTGGTGTTGTTGAATAGAGGGATCACGTATATTTGAAAGGAATAACAATAGAGAGATGTCATGTGCAGTTGTCATGGGACCCACATATTACCAAAAGCCTGCTCCATTTTCAAACACCATATGTATATTCTATAAAGTTGATATGACGTTTGGTGTATACAGAGAGGTATTGCAACTATCCAACAATTATAGCACAGATCTCCACTACAACTTGAACGGTGGATTCCACTGCAACACATGGCGTGGATGGTAAAAAATCCTCCATCTAGTACGTGCTACTAGTTTGCACTCGGCAGTTAGCTGATTCTTGTAACCTTCTTTTATCTATTTCTTGTAAGCTTAATTAGTGGCAGTAAGCAGCCCAACCCATTGTTACTTTGTTTGAACAATCTTTGTAATCTTTGTTCCTCTTTGTGTGCGCAATTGCATTACACACAGACGATTGTTTTTCTCTTGTAACTGTTTGGATCAATGATAAGCTTCAACCATGTATGAAAGATATGTATTTTAGTAAGTGTATCAAATAAATGATGAACACATGCTCGCTTCGCAAGTGGATTAGGAAGATAATGCTTACTGCACTGAAGGTGCAATGCCATGCATGCACTGTTTCAGATGTGTTCTGATCGGGATGCTGGAGTGGCTGAATGTTGTGCATGAGGCGAATGTCAATTTCATTCATGGTTTACTACAGCCATGATTTTTTCAGTTTTTTGGCAAATCTCTAATGCCACAAAATCATGTCCAAAGTTAATGCGTGTACTTACGCCCATGCTTAGCTGAAACTTCAACATTCAGTTTAGGATGAAATGACTGTTCAAGGGATTCTTATGAAGCATCCAACTCCAACTGATTTACTCTCTTTGAGTGCAAGGTATACATGCCAAACTTGAATTCCATTTTGTAATAACTATTAACCAAATATGTTAGTCTTCCTTTAAACAAATTGCAGAAATGATTTCAGTAAAATTAAAGGTTGAATCAAGTAGTATTCTGATGCTGATATGACTTATTTCATGACACAATACCGCCAATTACAATATGCACAAAACAGAAGACTCTGCCAACTTCATCAATGTGTTCTCAGCTTCATTTATTTAGAATATCATATCTACAAATATCGCAAGAACAAACCTAGGGACTCGTTTGTGTTTATGTACAAGAAAGTCACCAAAACATTTTGAAGAATCTACCCGCTACCACAACAATTTGACATCGCACAAAACCACAAGATGCTTGGCTTATCTCCCGCTTAAATAAGAGGGAGATGATCCTGACAGGGAAGGAGCAGAATGTGAGGACAGCAATCGTGACTGTTCGCCTTGTTTGATATCCTCAACCGCCTCAACATTCAAAAATGGAGGATCACTCAAGACAATCTTGACATCATACTTATGGCTTCTCAGCAACTCCACAACCTTTGTCATTGTAGGCCTGTCACCAGGGTTCGCTTGGGTGCACAGCAATCCAATCTGCAGGATATGCAAGATCTCATCCCTGATATTATCCTTATAGATGCTCCGATCAACGATCATCTCTACCATGTTCTCCTTGTAGTGGTTCCATACCTTGGATGCAAAGAAATTATTTTGATTAAACATATTATAGGTCAGTGACGTGGTGCCTGCCTGAGACTTGACAAAGTCAAGTAAAAGATCTGCAACACTATGGTATGATGTCAAAATAAGCAACTTTTGAAAAATAGATATATTTAACCTAATGGTTTAACCTAATCTGTAGAATAACCATAAACAAATAGGAATTATGTTATCCATGAATTTACTTTCATTAATATTTTTTTCCGAGAAAAAGTAAAAGGATCATTTATTTATTTTGCAAATGGTCAGCGTGAGGGATTTCTACTTAGTGCTACTGTGCTAGTGTTCACTAAGTATTGCTTTGCAGTTTGCAAGTAACTTCATTTCCTACTTGTCAAGAGATTTATTAGGGCTTTCAGTTTTTTTTCTAGTGCAATTGAGCCCTTTGTTTTAAGGATAAGTACAGCTTATGGATTGCACCTGCAATATTCTTTTACCTCTTCAATACTCGTGGGAGACATAGTAGCAATGAAGTCAAGAAATTTCAAGCGTGGGATCAGAAACCTGAGAATAGTACCTTTGTTAACAATGCCTGCCCTCCATGTGAACCAATTGAACCGCTACATCTTTTTCCTGTTAGAATCTCAAGAACTAGAACGCCATAGCTGAAGACATCAGCCTTCTCCGTAAGATGGCCATGCACCACATATTCAGGAGCCATGTAGCCTCTGCAACAAACTTATTGAGTGAGCTTAAAATCTCCAAATTCCATTGTTGCCATCTGACATGACAGTGAAATGAATCATCTGCAACACCACTGCTTAAGAATATGGAAAATCATTCTTACAATGTTCCAGCAACACCAGTGGTAAGATGAGTTCTATCTTCTGCAAAAGCTCTTGCAAGGCCAAAATCTGTTATTTTGGGCTTAAACTTATCGTCCAATAAAATATTACTAGCTTTGATGTCTCTATGGATAATCCGTGTTTCTGATTCCTCATGGAGATAAGAAAGTCCCTCCGCAATGCCTTGAATGATATCAATCCTCAGATCCCCAGGTTAAATTTCTACTACGACTTGCATCTGGGAAATACTATAGGAAAATTAGTTCTATGATTTTCAAAATATACATTCAAACTTCAGTAAAAAGATTGCAGTGACAGAAGAGTTCAGTACACTGTAGTTCTTATTCCGTTTTTAGTGCAAGGGAGAAGGGTAGACCATTTGAGAACTTCAATAAAGTGCTTACACAAGGCATATGAAATAAAAGGAAATAGGATGATACAGTCAATCAAATTGAATAATAGTCAACCAGGCATATATACCATCATACGCAACAAACGTTAGTAGTTTTTCATTTATAATGGGATATTTTTCAAGGAACGTTACAGAAAATAAATAAAAAGAAATAAAAATTACAGCAGATGGCGTCAAGCAAGAGGCTTACCAAATAAGAAGAGTTCAAGGCTCTTGTTGAAGTAGTATTCATAAACAAGCAAGCTCTCTGGGCCATTCACGCTGCAGCCAAGCAACTTAACTAGATTCTTGTGACGAACTTGACTTATGAGTTCGACTTCGTTGAAAAACTGATCAACCCACTCCCTTGTATTTAGGAATAGCCTCTTGATAGCAACTTCTTTTCCATCTGGAAGAACAGCCTAAGCAGCAAGTCACATCTTGGGATCAATATATTTCCTTTCTCCCCCACTGTAGAGGACAATCGAGCTCAAATTTCAGAGTAATTAACTAATTGTACCTTGTATACAGCTCCGTAGCTTCCTTGACCAAGTTTTTTTGCAGGATCAAAACAATTTGTTACTTTCCTTAACTCTTCGTATTTGAAGTTTAAACTAGACTGTGCAATTCTCACAGAGACTCCATCTCCATACATATCTGTGAATCTCCATTATAAATACAACAGAAATATATGAATAAAAAGAAGAAGATCAACCACAGATTAAACATTTTTCATTCTAAAACTGACCTATGAATGATTTTGACCTTATTTTCCTCCTGAGGATTCTTTTCTTCCATGCCAGAAAAGCAACAACAAGAACAATTACAAAAGCACCTAGAAAGGAACCCAGCAGTATCCAAACAACGCCATTGTTTCCTGCACATTGTAGAGATGTGATCATCAGTACAAAAACAAAAACAAATGGATGTATCAGGATTCAGAAAAATAATAACACGAAGATGCATTTATTTAGCCAAATCAAGCTACCATGGTGGTGATATGTAGATTAGTCTAGTCATGCCTATGCACTGAGCTTATACTAACTTTGTGGGTTTTCTTTCCAGCTGGAATAACCTAAACAGAAGCTTCAAGGGTAGTTATCTGACGCTACCATCGAGAACAAGTCACAAATGTTTTGGTCAAAAGTGATCCAAAACTGGTTAGTTTGTTGCCGGTTTTTTGACAACTTCGCATTCCCTACATTCTAGATGTCCAGACGACAAAGCAACGGGGACATCTTTTGGGGTTTAGGCATTACTACGCTTCTCAGTCAACAAACTGAGCTCGCAAGCCATTCTTTACCTGACGTTGAACGAAACATAAAAATGACCAGGGGGTGAAGATAGTCAAAATTGACATTGATTGGACTGAACAGAGCTCCTAGATGAACAAGATTCAAATCCCCTACCATCAGTAAATAGTAAATAGTAATGCGTTTTGAATTCGAATTGCAGTACCTGATGAGCCCGACCCGACAGTGGCGTTCACGTTCCAGAACAGCCGCGTGGAGTAGCGGAGGTAGCAGCCGGAGTAGAGCGCGCGCCCCTCTGTCGCCGGCGCGCACCCGGCCGCTGCGCCCGCCGCGGCGCGGAGGCACTGGCCGCACGCTGTGTCGTTCAGGCTTTCCCAGCACTGCGCGAGCGCGAAGGCTGTCGCCCCGCCCGTGGCCGCCGACCCCACCGCGTACCCGTCGCCGCGCGCCGCCGCCTCGGTGACGTTCGCCACCGCGGCCTTGACCGCCTCCGCGAACCCTCGCGGGTTGGCGGTGTATGTGCTCCCGGAGGCACAAACGGCTTTGTCCGACGGCCCGACGACCTCGCCGAAGAAGGAGTAGTTGGCGTAGCGGCCGAAGCAGCCGTCGAGAAAGAGTAGGCCACCGACGCGCGGGTAGCACTTGGGGAGAAGCGACCTGACCTCGGCGAAGCAGAGCTTGCAGTCGACGGGGGAAAGGTCGCGGATGCACTGGCCCAGGCCGAAGACGGTGTTGGGGCCCCCGGTCCCGACGGCAGAGGTGCCGAAGCCGTTGGCGCTGACGTTGGTGTTGAGGTCGTCCATGGCGGGCACGAAGTTATCGGCCAGTGCCGGGCCGGAGACGGCCGGGCCAAGCGCGCAGGACTGACCCGCCACCGCCGTGCGCGGGTCCCCGGCCTCGGCGCCGCAGAGCGCCCAGGCGAGCCCAAGGAGGAGCGCTGAGGAGGAGAGCGCCGCCATGCTTCGAGACGGAGCGGCTGCGCGGAGCGTTGCGGTTGGAGTGAGTCAGGCGGGGAAGTCGAGCCAAAACAGGAACGAGTAGGCGGGTTTTGGGGCTTTTGTGGGTTTAATCAAAGAGGAGGAGGTGGCTGGCGCGACGATGGCGACCGGATTGGGGGGCGGCGAATGGAATGGGTAGAGGTTTGGCTCGCTGGATTTGGCCACTGGTCAAGACAACTGGGACACGTCAAGTGCAACGCTTGGCTCGGAGCGTGCAGAGGGGAGTGAGGGAGGAGTGCGGCTGCGCGGGGCGGTCGCTGTTGGGGAGGCGGCAAAAAAGTCTCCGCGCACAAGGGAGCGCGCGTGCTTGCTTTCCGCCGGCGATCAATGCGCGGAGGCGTGCCGATGCCGACCAAAACGACGCGGAAGCATCACGCACGCCGGCCCAATTAAATGAGCCGCGACGCCACGGGCACAATTGGTGCCTAGGGACTGCTAGGCTGCTGCGTTCATATATATGAGATATAAATATTAAGATCTACGTTATGTCATGATGACGGTCTTGATGTTATAAAATAATATGATCTTTTTTCAGAATCTCAGCACTCTACAAAGAAAATTGAATTTTTTAATAGGCTATAATAGGCTATTTTACCAATTTTTACGGATTTATCAACAACAAACATAAAATTTGAACACAATGGATTTGGATCATGTTCCTTGGCTGGGGAGAATATTCAAACCTCATGTGAAGTAACTGAATAAAATTCTTAGACACAAATTTTAAGCATGTAGATCTCTATACAACGGATCATCACCTTGCTCGTCTTAGCTTATAATAGAAAAATCATATGTATGAAAATTCGAACACTCCTAAAATTAAAAAAATATACTACTTATTAGCAATTTCCAAAAAGATGACAAACATCTGAAGAAAGTGCATTACCTTCTCTTGTTTCTTTAGACTAAGCGAAGTCTAAAAGCTTGAGTTTTTTATTTGCTTCATGAAAACCTGCTGCCAGTTTTCAATTCAGCTTCATCTGCTAGCGAAATAGAAAAATAAATAAATACAACTTTTTTATTGC
This sequence comes from Stipa capillata, assembly GCA_019208055.1. Lineage (NCBI taxonomy): Eukaryota > Viridiplantae > Streptophyta > Magnoliopsida > Poales > Poaceae > Stipa > Stipa capillata. The sequence goes on along the minus strand of JAGXJF010002033.1, from coordinate 105,183 downwards.
AGATAGAAATTGGACACCGATTGATCATAGGTGCTTTGCTCCACACATAGAAAAACACTTGTTACAAACTAAATAGTACAACAAGCCTTGCATAGGATCATCCATTGTAAAGGAATATAAGGCAATTCTGGTTGGCAAATTGGTCTCTTTTCTATTAACTTAACGAGTGAGAGGAGATGATGAGATGACTTGATGGTATGTGAGGGAGGTTGTTTTCACAAGCCGATGGCATGCAAGAAATAGATAGTTAGCCGGTTGCACATCAGGGATTGACGAGCTACTCACCAATGCACAAGGAATTTTCTATTAAATCCTAGCAATCCAAACGTACGTAACGGAGAGAGCAATTTTTTTTCAGATTTGCTATTTCTAAATCATCTAAAAAATTATTGTTTCTAATCTCTTAAGTTGCATATCATTAAGCCTAAAGTTGAATAAAAAAGTTATGTGCAATTTTAGGTTTGTGCAACTACCTCGTCGCGGAGGATTGCCACGGTATGCTGCAGCTGCTCAGCAATGGCATGGTCATGCACTCAGCGGGGCTGCCCTTCCCGGCTAGCGGTGTGGACGACCACATCGATGACGCCGCGTCGAGTAGAGGGACATCGCGTATGACGCCAGCTACGGCTTTAGCATTTGCATGTACAAGCCAGCGACAACGATGGCTAGGGAGGAGGGCGAGAAAAAGCTCCCCGTGCTCGCCTACTTCCACGGCAGGGGCTTCTACATTGGCTCCTGTGTCTGGCCCAGCTTTCGCGCTGGCTGCCTCCACCTTGCCACGAAGCTCCGCTGATTATGCTCTCCTTCGATTACCGCCTCGTGCAAGAGCACCACCTCTGGGCGGCCCACGAGGATGCCGCCGCGGCCCACGAGGATGCCGCCGCGGCCCTCCTCTGGCTCCGTGACCAGCTCCTGTCGGACTCGTGGCTTGTCGACGCGGCTGACTCACCCAAGTTTTCATCTCTGACGAGTTGGCCGGCGGCAGCCTTGCGTTCCACCTGGCCCTCTAGTTCAGCACCGCGAAACTTGACCCGGTGAAAAATGTCAGATACATCCTTCTCATGCCAACGTTCATCACATCATCAACCTCATTTTGTTAGAGATTTTCTAGGGTGGTGGTTAAGTCAATTTATTAGGAGTCCTTATTATATTAGGGCACTCTCAATGCATTGTATCTTAGGTTGTATCTTATTGCATTAAATAACTGTTTAGATATAACCTTCTTAATGGCTTGTACCTTAGTGTTGTATCTAAAATATTCTCATTTATTATATTTTATGATCTATACTACCATTTTTAATCTTGTAACTTGTTTGTGGCATAGTTCTAATACATAGTAGTACATGTATGAGCCACATAGGATCACTCAAGAATTAATTTACATTGATTACACTGCTAAGAGCCGGTTCTAAATTAAGAGACAGTTTCCTTCTCTTTCCTCCATAACTACCCTGCCACATAAGTTTTTGCCTAAGTAGCATGACTTAAGAGACAGCTGAGTTGGAGCATTGGGACTGCCCTTAAGTTAGTTTGTGAGAGAGATTTTTTTCATAAGTAATTGGCATGCAAGAAATAGATAGTTAACCGGTTGCACATCAAGGATTGAAGAGTTACTCCACTGATGCGCAAGGAATTTTCTTTTAAATCATAGCAAGTCCAAACACACGCAATGGAGAGAGCAATCTTTTTACAAATTTGCTGTTTCTAAATCATCTCAAAAATTATTGTTTCTTAATATCTTAAGTTGAATATCATTAAGCCTGAAGTTGAATGAAAATTTTATGTGCAACTTTAGGTTTAAAAATGTGCAACTACCTCGTCATGGAGGACTGTCATGGTGCGCTGTAGCTGCTCAGCAATGGCACGGTCATGTGCTCCGTGGGGCCACCCTTCCCGACCAGCGGCGTGGATGACCACGCTGACGACGACCACGTCAAGTGGAGGGATGTCGTGTACGAAGCCGGCCACGGCCTCAATCTCTACATGTACAGGCCAACGACGACGGTCAAGGAGGGGGCGAGAAGAAGCTCCTGCTCACCTACTTCCACGGCAGGGGCTTCTACATTGGCTCTTGCACCTGACCTAACTTCCACGTTAGCTGCCTCCATTTTGCCCCAGAGCTCCTCACGGTCATGCTCTCTTTCGACTATCACCTCGCACTGGAGCAATGCCTCTGGGAGGCTCATAAGGACACCGTCACGGCCCTCCTCTTGCTCCGTGACCAGCTCCTGTTAGACCTGTGGCTTGCCGGCGTGGCTGACTCACACTAAGTTTTCGTCTCCTGTGAGTTGGCCGACAGCAGCCTCGTGCACCGCCTGGCCCTCCGGTTTGGCACCATGGGGCTTGACCCGGTGAAGATCACGGTGTACATCCTGCTCATGCCGACGTTCATCACATCACCAACGCAATCATCAACCCTATATTGTTAGAGATTTTCTAGGGTAGTGATTAAATCAATTTATTAGCTTTATTATATTTAAGTTAATTAGTTTGTTGTTTTTTGTTAGTGATTTTTCAAGAACGTGGTTAGAGTTAGAGCTTTTTTAGGAATATTGTTAGTGGAGACGAGGGTTAAAATGGGAAGAGATAGTGTGACACCATTCACTAACTCCGATATTATTAGTACTAGTAAGGTACATGTGTGTTACAACGAGATAAAAGAGAGATGTCTAAAGACATTGATAAAATGGTTGCTTTTTTGTGAACTGGCGTGTTAAAATGACGCGTCTGTGGTTTTTTTACAATAATCACCAGTATCTTTTTCTCACTCCATTCCCTCTCTAGCGATCACCTATGTTTCTCCATTCCTCTCTCTTTGTCATCCCCTCAGCTTTGCCCCTGACTTCGTCGTTTTTTTGCTTTGCCATAATTCTAATTCGATCCCCGTCGCTCCACCATTATGTGCATGCCTTATCCAACTTTGATGGATCTCCGCCATGTTTCCCATTGTCGACGATTGATAAACCGCCGATCTTACGGTATTTGTGGAATGTGTATGTATGAGGGGTAGGGACCGCTAGGGCACAAGGCCAGAGGTATAATGGCAAGGAAAACATCCTTTTTATACAGGTTCGGGCCTCCCTCAGGATAACAACCATACATCCTGTTCGTATATATTCAATGGAGAAATGTTTTACAAGGGAATCTAGAAGTTAGTGGCTATCCTAGGCCTAATCGTAGACTAATCCGGCTAATTCCGCTACTCCCGACTCCTTCGAGGTGATGGGGCTTCAGTATCTGGATTGGCCTTCTGGATCTAACCTCCCTTGTCGATCTAAATTGACTTGTCCTCCCCTATGGGACTACTGACCCTTTTATAGGGGGTTCATCTAGTCGTACCGTACATGGACTTACGTCCGAGTAGGATTCTGGCTTCCTTAAACATCGGGATGAACTTCCTAGTTTAAGGGATATCTTTCCTCCTTCTTAGAGGTTACCTTATCGTCCTGGGATCCTTATCGGATACGGGGTATACTTCGGTAATCCAGGGGATCGTATATCAGATACTTCCTAATATATGGGATACTATACTATTCATCGTCACCCATCAACTCCAACTGTAACACTCTGAAATTAATTAAAATGTGGGAGTTACTAAAATCGAGGTTTGACCAAGAACCCGGGATGAAGAGATAAATTTGAATTTTTAAATCATGCATTGAATGGAAGATTCAAGACTGCGATTGTGTTCGCCTCATCAAACCGATCGAGATACACTATAAGTTTGTTCATCTCGGAGTCCAAACGAATTTTGAAGAGTCCGATCAAGCTCGACAAATCTCAGCCTTAGAAAAAGAGCATGGTAGTAACATAATTTTGGTCGTAACTTTTCAACCACAACTCTGATTTGAGAAAACTCAGTGCCGTTCAAAAGCTCATGACGAAGCCTACAATTTTCTCAATTATGTCTACTCAAAATCTTGCACAGTTTGGTCGCAATTTTAAAATTAAGCTCGTTGTTTGGAACAAAACTGTAAATCAAATATGGGACATGGTTTCTTCCAATTCCGTCCATCAATTATCATATAGGGACTAACTGCTCAGGCCACTCGGCAGACTGCGTCCAACCCTCAACCTCAGAATACTGGAGTTCGGGCCCCCATACCTCAAGGACAATTCCCGCATATCAAGTTTCACATGTGTGGGAAAAATGGACATTATGCTAATCTGTGTACCTTTAAGAAGCCTGTGGCACTGGTGCCATTCAACTTGAATTCTACACCAGCTAGCACTAACCAGGGAAACCATGGAGCACAAAATTAGAACAATTATCCACTTCAGCCCTAGTTCCAAGGAAGAGTGAACCATGTCACTGCTGAAGAAGTTCAAGCTGCATCGGGCGTTGTGTTAGGTAAGTTCCTAGTCAACTCAATCTCTGCAATGGTTTCATTTGACTCTGGAGCTTCGCACTCGTTCATTTCTTTTGGTTTTGTTGCCAAGCATGATAAGGAAGTTGTTGCTCTTAAGCATACTTTACGGGTTTTTACACCGGGAGCCATTATCTACACTAACCAAGGTTGTAAGGGAGTTCAGATAGATATTGGTGCGATAAAGTTTCTACCAACCTCATCATCTTAGATGCGACATCCTTGGACGTTATCCTTGGAATGGATTGGTTAGTAGCGCACAAAACTGTGTTGGATTGTGCCAATAGGAAAGCCAAGCTCACCAATGAGAAGGGAGAACAAGTGGAGTTTATATCAATTCCACTGCAAGATGGACATGTGAAGCTGAACAACATTTGGACTATCACTTTGGATCAGGTACCAGTCGTCTATGACTATCCAAATGTGTTTTCGGACGATCTACCTGGAATGCCTCCAGATCGTGACATCGAGTTCTTGATAGAGCTAATGCCTGGTATGACACCTATTTCAAGCGACCTTAACGCATGGCTGACAAGGAGTTACGTAAAGTGAAGATGCAGATTGAGGAGCTTCAAGCTAAAGGATATGTGAGACCAAGCACGTCACCCTAGGGAGCCCCCCACAATTCTAGTAAAGAAGAAGGATAGAACCAAGAGGATGTGTGTGCACTACCGCCACTTAATGAAGTAACCATCAAGAATAAGTGTTCTTTGCCAAGGATTGATGATCTATTCGATCAGTTGAAACGAGCTAAGATTTTCTCCAAAATTGAACTTTGCTCATCAAATAAAGCTTCAAAATGAGGACATTCCCAAGACCGCATTCACCACACGATATGGTTTATGTGAGTACACCATCATGTCATTTGGAATGACTAATGCTCTGGCATATTTCATGAACCTGATGAACAAGGTATTCATGGAATAATTTGATAAATTCGTGGTTGTTTTCATTAATGACATCCTAATCTACTCGAAGAGTGAAGCAGAACATGAGGAACACTTGAGAGCCAAATTGCGGAAGCTCAGAGAACATTAGTTGTATGCCAAATTTACTAAGTGTGAGTTTTGGCTCAAGGAAGTGTCCTTCTTAGGACATGTGATGTCTGCATCAAGAGTTGTTGTTGACCCAAGTAAGGTCCAAGAAGTTCTAAATGTCAAGACCTAACTTATTTACTCAAGTATGGAGTTTCCTTCGATTGGCTAGTTATTACCAATGGTTTATAGATGGATTCTCTAAATTGGCCAAGCCATTGAAAAAATTATTAAAGAAGGATCAAAAGTTTAAATGGATCCAGAATACGATTGGAGTTTCCAAGGTTTGAAGAAGAGACTGACTTTAGCACCAATCATAATATTGCTAAATACAAGCAAGGACTTTAACCTTTATTGCGATGCATCACACCATGGTCTTGGATCTGTGTTGATGCAAGAAAGCAAGGTAATCGCTTATGGCTCCTAACAGTTGAGGCCACACAAAGAGAATTATCCCACGCATGACTTGGAGTTAGTAGCGGTAATTCGGTATGAGATATTCACAGATCATAAGAGTCTAAGGTACATTTTCACATAGACATCTCTCGGTATGAGGCAACGGAGATGGTTGGAGTTAACTAAGAACTATAATGTTGGAATTCACTACCATCCCAGGAAGGTGAATGTTGTAGTCGATGAACTTAGTCAGAAGGACCATGGCTATATAAATATCACAGCTATGCAAGAATCCGAGCTCTACTACACCTTGGAGAAGTTGCAAATCAATGTGGTTAATTCCAAATTTTTAGTGAATCTGGAAGTGAAGCCAAATCTAGAAGAGCAAATCCAAGAATCTCAGAAGGGAGATATTGATATTCAAGCCATAAGAACCTTCAAGGGAAATCTTTGAAATTCATGGAAGAGGAACAAGGAGCAACATGTTTTAAACACTGGTTGTGGGTACTGGATAAGCCAAAGATAAAGAATCTGATTCTCAAGGAGTCTTATGATACCAAGTATTCTATTCATCCTATAAGTATGAAGATGTACCAGGATTTGAAGAGAATATTTTGGTGGGTTAGTATGAAGTGAGAGATAGCCGAATATATCACTCGATATGATGTATGGCAAAGAGTTAAGGTAGAGCATCACAGACTTATAGGATCGCTTCATCCCTTAAGTATTTCTGAATGGAAATGAGAAGAAATTGGCATGGATTTCACCACAGGTTTACCCAAGACCCAAGGAGAATATGATTCCAGATGGGTCATCCTGGATCAATTAACCAAAATAGGACACTTTATTCCCGTGAAGACCAATTATGTTGGCGATAAATTGGTAGTTATATATGAAGAATATTGTGCGACTTCATGGAGTGCCTGAGAAGATTGTGTTGGACAGAGGAACTCATTTTACCTCTAGGTTTTGGCATAATTTGCATGAAGCTATGGGAACCCATTAAACTTTTAGTACTACTTATCATCATCAAACAGATGGATAGATAGAACGCTTGAATCAAGTGCTAGAAGATATGCTTCGAGCTTGTGCTCTCACGCATGGAACTAGTTGGGAAAAGTGCCTACCATATGCAGAGTTTTCTTATAACAAGAGTTATCAAGCCAGTTTGAAAAATGTCACCATTTGAGGCATTTTATGGAAGACCCTATAGAAAACCCTTGAATTGGACAGAAACAGGCGAATACTAGTTCTTCAGACCAGATACAATAAAGGAAGCTGTGGAACAAGTCCGGATAATAAAGGATAACCTTAAGATTGCACAATCAAGATAGAAGAGCTATGCCGACACTTAATGCGAAGACTTGGTTTTCGAGCCGGAAGATTATGTGTACCTAAAGATGACACCTCTTCAAGGGGTGAAGAGATTTCAAGCTAAAGGAAAGTTAGCACCCCGTTACATTGGTCCATTCAAAATTCTTAGGAGAATGGGACAAGTAGCCTCAACTAGAGAAGTGCCTTCGAGTACCATAATACAATGCACCCATTGAAAAGATAGATCTGCAAGAAGATTTGACTTAGTAGGATACCCGATCAAGATTCTTGAATTTGCATACCTATCACCAAGAGTAAATTTTGTTCATTTCTGCAAGGTGCAATGGAGCCATCACTCCGAAGCAGAAGCAACATGGGAACGTGAAGAACACCTCAGGGAGGAGTTCCCTGACATGTTCTCTAGTCAATCTGAATCTCGCAATTGAGATACCCTTCGGGAGGGTAGGTTGGTAACAGCTCAAATTTGTCAATATTTTAAAACTTCTAACTTCTCCTTAATTAAGAGACAATTGTGCTTATACATGAATAAATAAGCTTAATATGATTTTTAATAAATTTGGAGGCTCTAATACAAATTAAATCCAACTTTAATTAAATTTGGTTTTAGTTTGAGATTTGGATTGCAGGGCCAATCCCTATTTCCTTCTCGTTTTTCTTTTCTTTATTTTTCTTTTTTACTTTCTCTTTCCTTCTTTCTTTTCCTTCCTCTTTACCTCTTTCTCCTCTCTTCTTTCCGGCGGCCGAGGCCTTCTCCTGTTTCTACTCAGCCTGGCCCTCGCATCGCCCCTACCATGTGCACTCCCCTATCAGAGTCAAGCTTGGACTCATGTTCGAGCTAGACTCTAGCGCCACCGCTGCCGCCTTCTGCCTTGCACGCCAAGCAAGAGGGCCGAAACCCTAGCCCTCCTTGCTTATATAAAGGGGCCCAGGCCCCCTTGGCTTCCTCTCGACCATGCTCACCTCCGCCTCCATGTGCACGTCAATGCCCGTGCCACCCTCACTGCTGCTGAGCCATGCCGGCTCCCTCTCCTCCTTCACTCTCTCTCCTGTGCATATATTTCTCGAGATGTAGCCATCTACCATCCACGCTGCCACCTCATGCCACCACTCATCGTCGCCGCCACCGTTGTCGGCGTAGAGACGCCTCTAGCGGTGGTCCGGTTGGACCCCCTTTGGGATTCGGCCGGGGGCGTAGTAGGAGTCCTTGCGAGCCGGAGATGATGATTCTTGGAGAGGTGGATCTGATGCAGGAGACGCAAAGGATTTACCCAGGTTCAGGCCACCCGGAGGTGTAAAACCCTACGTCCTGCTCTTGTGTGTGTGTATTGATCTATCGAAGATTACAAAGGCTTTTTTGCTTACAAGGGGAGTTCTTCACTAAGAGGTCTAACCCTAGAAAAATGGCCAACCAAGAGCATCTAATCAAGAAAATCTCCAACCGAGCCGAACCCTTTGCATGGCCTCGGTTCTCCCTTTATATACCCGGGGGTTTACCACAGCGGCCCAAGGGTACTGCTGACGATGTGGGAGCTACAGGATTGCCCACGCCTTCATTTAATGCACGGTGCAGACTTCCGCGCCAGACGTCTCCTCGCCGCATCTCTGGACAGGGATTCTGACATCTTTATGCTCGGTGGGTCCCTCGAACAAAGACTTACCGGGCTTCTTCTGATAGGGTTGGTGAGACACCCGCTCTTGGGCCCCGGACGTCAGCGACCGAACCTGCGCACCGAAGCGCGCGGGTGACGTGACCCAAGGGGCAAAAAGGTTGACAGCGACAGGGGCGTGCGGTGCGGCGTGCCTGGTCGGTCAACAGACCTATCAGTCGGGCCCATCACTTGGCAGGGGCGATGGCCAATCGGGGCTTTCGCCTGAGCGGGTGGGGCCCGGCCTGACCGTCATCATGCCCTCACAGGGCTTAGGTTTTCTTGCCGAAACGACAGGCATTAAATGCCTTTGCCAGAGCTGAAGCTTGTTGGAGAAGCTAACCGCTCGATGACGTGCCCGGAGGAGGGCCCCACAGGGGGACACGACAACCCCCGAGCACTTCGGCCCCGAGCAGTTCCTTCACTGGGAGGGGCACCAGCTATCCCAGGCTGCCCCCGGGCGACCTTGACCGCTGGATTCACTCGACAGTCGGGGCGGAGCCTACACCGACCCGGCCGCCACGTGTCTCGCTCCGCGGCATCTGATTGGCCTCCGCCGGCGGTTCGGGGGACCCTGGGCCCCATTCCGCCGATAGCAGCCCCGGCCTTGTCTCCCAGCGACGGCCCGAGGGGCCGCGACTGGGGATAAGGCCTTTCCTTCTTGGGCCAAGCAAAGATGCCGGCCCATCTTCATGCGCCCTGCAGAGGGGCGCTTTAATGCGCGCGGGGAAAGCGCGCGGCTCTTCACGCCGCGCGCGGACGGTTGCATGCCCCAGGTTTCGCGCGACCGCATCTTTGCTGCCAACGGTAGTAAATTCACAAGCCATGATTACACGAACTCCGGGTTTCGCCTGACCGCAATTTTACTGCCAATGGCAGTAAACTGACAGCCCACGATCGCGTGAAAACCGCTGGGCGCGGGGCGGTTGATCTTCTGCAGTTTTCTTCTTTAAAAGAGAACGACCCCACACCTTTTCAAACTTCCAAATCCTGCACAAACGCACTGTTTCCAAAGCTCTTGTGCTCGTTTCGTCTTCTTTCTCTCGTCGCCTCTTTCTTCGCCTCCCAACAACCTCCTTCGCCACCACTCCGCCGCCGCCATGACTCGCCACAAGGGCCGCCGGACCTCCCCGCCCTCGGACTCGCCCGCCGTGATTCCCAAGTCCCGCTTCCTCAACGAGGAGGCGATGGACAAGATTCGGCTGCTGACGGTGCCGGAGGGCCATCCGGACCCGACGGTGGTGCGGCCGGCGACGTACCCACCGGAGCCGCGGGCGGATGAAACGGTGATCTTCACCAGTTTCATCACGGCCGGGCATCTTCCGCCCTTCTCGCCGTTCTTCATGGCGATTTTGGCGGAATATGGGATCCATCTTCTGCATCTCACCCCAAACTCCGTCGTGGTGCTGGCGATCTTCGCCCACCTCTGCGAGATGTTCGTGGGGGTCATGCCGTTGGTGGCCCTGTTCCGCCATTATCTCGTCCTGCGCTCGGTCGGGAAGAGCCGGGGCTCCGCCCGAGTGGAGGTCAGCGGCAGCGCCAACTTTCAGCTTCGAGGGAAGGGCGCTTCGCCATACATTCCACAAGATCCGCGGAACAAGTGGGACAACTGGCGCCAGCATTGGTGTTACATCAACACCGATTCGGCGGAGTCGCTTCTCATTCCCGAGGCGCCGGCGGAGCACCATCGGTCGTGGGAGTACCTCGCCGGCAAAGACAGCGACCTCTGGATGATGGTGGAGCGCATCGCCCAACTCCGGGAGTTGGGCCTGACCGCCACCGTGGTCGTCAGCGACTTCTTGCCCCGTCGGCTGGAGCCGCTACGGCATCGCCGGCGGCCGGCGTGGATGTACACCGGTGACCAGGACTATGGTCGGACGGCGACCGGCGCCGACAACAACCTGGACCCCGAGGCGATGGCGATGACCCTGAGGATGCTGCTCGGGGTCCAGGACGCCTCGCTTGCCGAGATGCCGCTTGTGGACTTGCCGCTCTGCGTCAACGCGGACCGCGGTGCCGACGTGCGATGCGCAGGGCATCGTGCGTCCGCCGAAGGATGGCGAACGCAGGCCGGCCGGGGCCATCCGGATCGCCGCGGATGAGGAAGAGGCGGGGCCGGCGTAGACGGCTAGGGCAAGGGGCAAGCCCCTCCTCCCCCGTCCCCGCCACCACCGCCATGAGCGCCGAAGCCGAAGCCGTGGGTACCGCTGACCACGGGGCGGCAAGCGGCGGGGATCGGAAGCGGCACCGCCGGGCAAGGGTCCTCCAGGCAAGGATCCTCCGGGCAGCGCCGCTCCGAACCGCTACCTCCGCCGCCTTCGCCGCTCGCGTGCCCTGCGGCGCCGGGGACTGGAGGCGGCGGTTCTGGGCGAGGGTCCTCCGGGCAAGGGTCCACCGGGCAGCGCAGCTCTGGGCCGCCGAACGACGAGGCCGGCGAGGAAGAAGCTCGGAGGACGGTCCGCGGGGTGGCCGCAAAAATCGCCCAGCGCTTTGACCACGAGGAGGACGCCGGCGACGACGGCGATGACAAAGCGTAGCTCCTCCTTTATCTCCTTTTTTTGCTGTTCTTAGCCCAGGGCGTAGAAGCCCTTTTGTAAGCCCGAGCTTAGCACCTATGCTCTTCAAGGAAGTTGATATCTTCGAGCCTGTGCTGAGCCTGATCTTCCTCCGAGTACGCGGCGACCCGAGGGGACCGGAAGGCGAGCTCGGAGGGAAGGACTGCTTCTGCCCCATAAACGAGGAAGAAAGGGATTTCACCGGTCGCCCGGCTGGGGGACGTCTGGATCGACCAAAGGACGGCTGGGAGCTCTTCTATCCAACCGGCGCCGCACTTCTTGAGCCCATCGAAAGATCTTGTCTTGAGCCCCCGGAGGACCTGAGCGTTAGCACGCTCGACCTGTCCATTGGCTCGGGGGTGCGCGACAGAAGCGAAGCAAATCTCTGTCCCGAGGGCTTGGCAGTACTCTAGGAAAGCATCGCTCGTGAACTGAGTGCCGTTATCGGTGATGATGCGGTTAGGCACCCCGAACCGGCTCATGATGCCTCGGATGAACTTGATCGCTTACAGCTTGTTGATCTTGACGACCGGCTCAGCTTCCGTCCACTTGGTGAACTTGTCGATGGCGACGTAGAGGTACTCTTAGCCCCCGACTACTCGGGGGAACGGGCCCAAGATATCCAGCCCCAGACCGCGAAGGGCCACGAGAGGGGGATGGTGTGGAGTGCCTGAGCGGGTTGATGGATCTGCTTGGCGTGGAATTGACATGCCTCGCAGCGTCGAACCAGCTCAAAGGCGTCCTCGAGGGCTGTCGGCCAGTAAAATCCTTGCCAAAAGGCTTTACCGACCAGCGTGCGAGACGATGCATGGCTACCGCACTCGCCCTCGTGGATGTCCGCGAGCTCGTCGCGGCCTTCTTCCCGGGAGATGCATTTCATGAGAATGCCATTGGTACCACGCCGGTAGAGGTCCCCATCTACGAGCGCGTACCTTTTTGCTTGCCGCGCGATTCTTTCCGCAACGGCTTCGTCTTCGGGAAGGAAGTTTTCAACCCAAAAGGCATGCGGACATAACAAAACGTCCCCGCAGGGGTCGTAAATGAAGTTTTTTCCACATCCTTTACAGCCATACTAATCTGGTGATAACCAGAGTAGGCATCTAAAAACCAGAGAAGATCACGCCCTGCGGTGGAATCTACTATCTGATCGATGCGAGGTAAAGGAAAAGGGTCTTTCGGACAAGCCTTGTTGAGGTCCGTGTAGTCCACGCACATCCTCAGCTTGCCGTTGGCTTTGGGCATGACCACTGGATTGGCGAGCCACTCGGGGTGGAGGACCTCCAGGATGAAGCCAGCTGCGAGGAGCCTGCCGACTTCCTCCCGGACGAACTCCTGCCATTCTGGTGCTTGACGGCGCACCTTCTGCCAGATCGGCCGAGCGTTGGGACGCACGGCGAGACGATGCTCAGTCACTTCCCTAGGGACCCCGGGCATGTCGGACGGTTGCCATGCAAACACGTCGGCGTTTGCCTGGAGGAAAGCGATGAGCGCGCTTTCCTATTTGGCGGCCAGGCGGCCGCCGATCTTGACGGTCTTGGACGCGTCTTCTCCAAGGACCACCTCCTTCACAGGGACGGAGTCATCGGCAGCGACTCTGGCCTTGGTCGGGGGCGGACCCGAGGACTCGGGGAGCTCAGAGACGTCGTCGACGGCAGCAGCAACCTTGGAGAAGAGTTGCTCGGCGCAGGCGACGGAGCCCTGGATGTCGGCCGGCACGGTGATGGTGCCGTTGGGGCCCGGAATCTTGATCGTCAAGTACGCATAATGGCACGCCATCATGAACTTGGCGAGCGCCGGACGCCCCAAAATGCCGTTGTAGGGGAGCTCGAACTCGGAAACATCGAAGATGATATTTTCGGTCCGGTGGTTGCCCTTGGTACCGAAGGTGACCATCAAGGACACCTGGTCCAAAGGCAGGGTGAGGCCGGGGGAGACACCGTAGAACGGCAGCGTCGGCTTCAGATCCCCCCGGGGTACCTGCATCTTGCCAAACACCTCGGGGGACAGGAGGTTAAGCCCTGCGCCCCCGTCGATCAGCATGCGGGTTACCTTTATGTTGCAGATGGTGGGGGAGACCACGAGCGGGAAGCGGCCCACGCCCGAGATGTTCTCGGGGTGGTCCGAGCAGTCGAAAGTGATCAGGGACCCCGACCACTTGAGCGCTCGGGATGCATCGGCGCTCGGGGGGGGCAAGAAGGGCCGGCGCCATCGACCGCTGATTGGTCGGGGCGCGGGTTGTGCCAAGCATGGGCTTCAGCCGCCTTAGCACAGTTGTCCGCGACGGCGAACAAGTCCGCGGTGGACTGGATGTCCCGAGTGCCCAGCTTCTCAAGCATCTTCTCATCGCGGAATCCCTGTCGGAAGGCGACGATGATGGCCTGAGGAGATATCTTGGGGATGGTGTTGCGCACCTGGCTGAAACGCTGGATGAAGTGCCGCAACGTCTCCCCTTTTCGTGGCCGGAGAGCATAGAGATCGCTCTCCGTGCCATGGCGCTCGAAGGTGCCCTGGAAGTTCACCACGAACTAATGGCAGAGGTCCTCCCAGGATGTGACAGAACCTGGAGGAAGGTTCATGAGCCAGGACCGGGCCGAGCCCTTCCAGGCCATCGGGAACCAGTTGGCCATGACCTTCTCGTCGCCTCCAGCGGCCTCCACCGTGGTGGGGTAGATCTGGAGGAACTCTTCGGGATGGAAGGATCCATCGTACTTCTGTGGCAACTCTGGCTGGAACTTGCCCGGCCAGGTGACGCGACGAAGTTCGGCGGTAAAGGCCTGGCAACCTGTCCCATAAAGGGGGCTACCGGTCTCCCCACCTTGCTGGACACGGTGGTGCGCCCGAGGGCGCGCGCGGGCGGAGATAGGGCCGGATGAGGATTGGCCCTCGTCCACCCTATCGCGCTCGCGCTGATGCTCGATGATGGTGCGCGCGTCCTTATCTTCCCTCCGCCTGCCGAGGCGGTGGCGAAGATCCTGACCGTCCCCCCGGGTGAGAGAAGCAACCGAGGAGGGAGATCCACCACGCCGGCCACCGGCTGATCCGCGTTGCGGACGCGGCGGCACCGGCGGCGAGGCCGCGGAGGGGCCAGCACGGGCGCCCCCACGCCTGGACGAGGTGTGGGAGCTCCTGGCCGCCGCTTGACGGCGGGCGGTGTCGACCAGGTTGGCGACGTCCTGGAGCCATGGGCCCACGGGGGACGCACCTTCCACCGGGACGAGAGGATGCCGGAGGAGGAGTTGCGCCGCGTGCAGCACGCTCTCCTCCCCGGGCTCGGTGAAGTCTAGCCGGCGTCGAGGCGGCGGCGGTGGAGAAGACTCGGCGGCGGGCGCAGGGGTCCGCGGCCGTGGCTGCTCAGTGGCAGCAGCCGCCGACGTACCACCGGCCTCGTTGCAGCGCCCTTTCCGACGGGGGGGCTCCGAATGAGATGTGGACGAGGAGAAATTCAACCTCTCCTCATCGGAAGGCAGGCTGGAACCCGCCATGGAGGTAGGCTCGAAGAAACCCTAAGCGCCCCTTACCTGGCGCGCCAGCTGTTGGCGTAGAGATGCGTCTAGCGATGGTCCGGTTGGACCCCCTTTGGGATTCGGCCGGGGACGCAGTAGGAGTCCTTGCGAGCCGGTGATGATGATTCTTGGAGAGGTGGATCTGATGCAGGAGACGCAAAGGATTTACCCAGGTTCAGGCCACCCGGAGGTGTAAAACCCTACGTCCTGCTCTTGTGTGTGTGTATTGATCTATCGAAGACTTACCGGGCTTCTTCTGACAGGGTTGGTGAGACACCAGCTCCTGGGCCCCGGACGTCAGCGACCGAACCCGCGCACTGGAGCGCGCGGTGACACGACCCAAGGGGCAAAAAGGTTGACAGCGATAGGGGCGTGCGGTGCGGCGCGCCCGGTCGGTCAACAGACCTGTCAGTCAGGCCCATCACTTGGTAGGGGCAATAGCCAATCGGGGCTTTCACCTGAGCGGGTGGGGCCCGGCCTGACCGTCATCATGCCCTCACAGGGCTTAGGTTTTCTTGCCGAAATGACGGGCATTAAATGCCTTTGCCAAGGCTGAAGCTTGTTGGAGAAGCTAACCGCTCGATGACTTGCCCGGAGGAGGGCCCCACAGGGGGACACGACAACCCCTGAGCACTTTGGCCCCGAGCAGTTCCTTCACTGGGAGGGGCGCCAGCTGTCCCAGGCTGCCCTCGGGCGACCTCGAGCACTCGGGGAGCACTCGTTGGAGGGCCGCTCGGGGTCCCTTACGGGGGGAGCTCCAGGAGGAGTGCTCGGGGAGCATCCCGAGCACTTCCCTGGGCCCCACACCTCTCGGGGCGCCGGGCGCTCGGGAGAGGGGCCCCGAGCGCTCCCTTGATTCCTGAGCCTTGGACTCTCGGGAGCCCAAGGCCTTTTCTGGTTACCCGCGCGGATGCGACGCCCGAGGAAGGCCCCCGAGCGCTTGGGCTTGGCCGCCGGATTCACTCGACAGTCGGGGCGGAGCCTACACCGACCCGGCCGCCACGTGTCTCGCTCCGCGGCATCTGATTGGCCGCCGCCGGTGGTTCGGGGGACCCTGGGCCCATTCTGCCGACACCCTCCGGCACATTCGAGTCTACATATTAACGTATGTAATAACTCAGAAAAAACAAAATAAGAATCAATAAATTCAAATAAAAGACTAGCTACAATCAAAGCTATGTAAAAAAAGAGTAGTAAGGTGTAGATGGAAGTGGTGGAGGTGGAAAAAGAATGGGTGGATTCAGAGCAACAAAGAAGAAATTAGGGTTTCAGAAAGGTTAGCGTTTGAGGTGACAAGGTGGGTTGGATCTAATTAGGTCATAGGCACTGTAGATGGGTGGTAGACAACACTATTAAACT
The DNA here is from genome assembly GCA_019208055.1 of Stipa capillata. Lineage (NCBI taxonomy): Eukaryota > Viridiplantae > Streptophyta > Magnoliopsida > Poales > Poaceae > Stipa > Stipa capillata. The sequence goes on along the minus strand of JAGXJF010002033.1, from coordinate 88,988 downwards.
TGTCAAACTGGTTTGGATGGAGGAAATTAGGTTTAGATCGATCAGCAGAGAGAAACGGACAGAACATTACTGCTACAGAGCTGATGCGGCAGGGTTACGGTAACAACTTGGGGAGGAGAGTTGTCATGGCGCTGCCAAGGAAACATAATTGGGTGTTTTTACCACCGCAACAAGGATGTGGCTATAAAATCTTGACGCGCCGCTGCCTCGACAACGGTTTTGGTCATTTTTGTTGCCGCGACAGAGTTGCAGCAAGGGGGAGAGGGAAACGGCTGCCACACGGTTGGCGTGAGGCAGCACTTTTGCATGCAGTCGGTGCCGCGGCATGGATGAGGCAGTGTTTGGAGGTGGGGTGACTGCCATGAAGCTGCAAAGGCAGCACTTTTGCTTGATTCCGCTGCTACGGCAGAGGTGCAGTAGGGAACCACGGTGCAGCTAGTGTTTCGGCTAGGCCCACCGGCGGCGATCGGGGGCCTTAAGCGGCACAATGGTGGTGCGGTGGTGTAGCAGAGGAAGAAAGAGGCCGACACGGTTGTCGGCGGAATGGGGCCCAGGATCCCCCGAACCGCTGACGGAGGCCAATCAGATGCCGCGGAGCGAGACACGTGGCGGCCGGGTCGGTGTAGGCTCCGCCCCGACTGTCGAGTGAATCCGGCGGTCAAGCCCAAGCGCTCGGGGGCCTTCCTCGAGCGTCGCATCCGCGTGGGTAACCAGAAAAGTGGGTAACCAGAAAAGGCCTTGGGCTCCTGAGAGTCCAAGGCTCAGGAATCAAGGGAGCGCTCGGGGCCTCTCTCCCGAGCGCCCGGTGCCCCGAGAGGTGTGGGGCCCAGGGAAGTGCTCGGGAAGCTCCCCGAGCACTCCTCCTGGAGCTCCCCCCGTAAGGGACCCCGAGCCGCCCTCCAACGAGCGCTCCCCGAGCGCTCGAGGTCGCCCGAGGGCAGCCTGGGACAGCTGGCGCCCCTCCCAGTGAAGGAACTGCTCGGGGCCAAAGTGCTCGGGGGTTGTCGTGTCCCCCTGTGGGGCCCTCCTCCGGGCACGTCATCGAGCGGTTAGCTTCTCCAACAAGCTTCAGCCCTGGCAAAGGCATTTAATGCCTGTCATTTCGGCAAGAAAACCTAAGCCCTGTGAGGGCATGATGACGGTCAGGCCGGGCCCCACCCGTTCAGGCGAAAGCCCCGATTGGCCATCGCCCCTGCCAAGTGATGGGCCCGACTGACAGGTCTGTTGACCGACCGGGCACGCCGCACTGCACGCCCCTGTCGCTGTCAACCTTTTTGCCCCTTGGGTCACGTCACCACGCGCTCCGGTGCGCGGGTTCAGTCGCTGACGTCCGGGGCCCAGGAGTGGGTGTCTCACCAACCCTGTCAAAAGAAGCCTGGTAAGTCTTCGTTCGAGGGACCCACCGAGCATAAAGATGTCAGAATCCCTGTACAAAGACGCGGCGAGGAGACGTCCGGCGCGAAAGTCTGCACCGCGCATTAAATGAAGGCGTGGGCAGCCCTGTAGCTCCCACGTCGTTAGCAGTACCCTTGGGCCACTGTGGTAAACCCCCGGGTATATAAGGGGAGAACCGAGGCCATGCAAAGGGTTCGGCTCAGTTGGAGATTTTCTTGATTAGACGCTCTTGGTTGGCCATTTTTCTAGGGTTAGACCTCTTAGAGAAGAACTCCCCTTGTAAGCAAAAAAGCTTTTGTAATCTTCGATAGATCAATACACACACACAAGAGCAGGATGTAGGGTTTTACACCTCCGGGTGGCCTGAACCTGGGTAAATCCTTTGCGTCTCCTGCATCAGATCCACCTCTGCAAGAATCATCATCTCCGACTCGGAAGGACTCCTACTGCGCCCCCTGCCGGATCCCAAAGGGGGTCCAACCGGACGACCGCTAGAGGCGTCTCTACGCCGACAGCTGGCGCGCTAGGTAGGGGTCGCTTAGGGTTTCTTCGAGCCTACCTCCATGGCGGATTCCGGCCTGCCTTCTGATGAGGAGAGGTTGAATTTCTCCTCGTCCACATCTCATTTGGAGCCCCCCTGTCAGGAAGGGCGCCACAACAAGGCCGGTGGTACGTCGGCGGCTGCTGCCGCTGAGCAACCATGGGCGTAGACCCCTGCGCCCGCCACCGAGTCTTCTCCGCCGCCGCTACCTCGACGCCGGCTAGACTTGACCGAGCCCGGGGAGGAGAGCACACTGCACGCGGCGTAGCTCCTCCTCCGGCATCCTCCCGTCCCGGTGGAAGGTGCATCCCCGTGGGCCCATGGCTCCAGGACGTCGCCAACCTGGTTGACACCGCCCGCCGTCAAGCGGTGGCCAGGAGCTCCCACACCTCGTCTAGGCGTGGGGGCGCCCGTGCTAGCCCCTCCGCGGCCTCGCCGCCGGTGCCGCCGCGTCCGCAACGCGGATCAGCCGGTGGCCAGCGTGGTGGATCTCCCCCCTCGGTTGCTTCTCCCGCCCGGGGGGGACGGTCAGGATCTTCGCCACCGATGCAGTCGGAGGGAAGATGAGGACGCGCGCACCATCATCGAGCGTCAGCGCGAGCGCGATAGGGTGGACGAGGGCCAATCCTCCTCCGACCCTATCTCCGGCCGCGCGCGCCCTCGAGCGCACCACCGCATCCAGCAAGGTGGGGAGACCGGTACCCCCCTTTATGGGACGGGTTGCCAGGCCTTCACCGCCGAACTTCGTCGCGTCACCTGGCTGGGCAAGTTCCGGCCAGAGCTGCCGTAGAAGTACGATGAATCCTTCCATCCCGAAGAGTTCCTCCAGATCTACCCCACCGCGGTGGAGGCCGCTGGAGGTGACGAGAAGGTCATGGCCAACTGGTTCCCGATGGCCCTGAAGTGCTCGACCCGGTCCTGGCTCATGAACCTTCCTCTAGGTTCTGTAACGTCCTGGGAGGACCTCTGCCACCAGTTCGTGGCAAACTTCCAGGGCACCTTCGAGCGCCCTGGCACGGAGAGCGATCTCCACGCTCTCCGGTAGTGAAAAGGGGAGACGTTGCGGCACTTCATCCAGCGTTTCAGCCAGGTGCGCAACACCATCCCCAAGATATCTCCTCAGGCCGTCATCGTCGCCTTCCGACAGGGAGTCCGCGATGAGAAGATGCTTGAGAAGCTGGGGACTCGGGACATCCAGTCCACCGCGGACTTGTTCGCCATCGCGGACAAGTGCGCTAAGGCGGCTGAAGCCCGTGCTTGGCACGACCCGCGCCCCGACCAATCAGCGGTCGACGGCGCCGGCCCTTCTCGCCCCGCTGGGAAGCGGGACAAGAAGGGCAAAAAGCGTAAGTCCGAGCCCGTCGCGGCGGCGGAGGCCAAGCCTCGTAAGCCCCCGCGCGGCGGGGCAAACGGCGGCAAGAAACCACCCCGAGCTCCCCAGCAGAGGTCGGGCCTGTGGTGCCCGATTCACGAGACCGACCGGCACGACCTCTTCGAGTGCCGGACGGTCAAGTTCCTCGCTGAGAGGAACAAGAAGCAGCGGGAGGAGTGCCGCGCCGAGGGCGGCAATAATCCCGACGGGTAAGAGGAAGACCATGACTTCCAGGAGCCTCAGGCGGTGGCATGCATCAGTGGGGGCGCCTTCGCGCCCACCTCACGCCGTCAATTCAAGCTTCTGGCGCGTGAAGTGTGCTCGGCAACCTCGAGCACCGATGCATCCCGAGCGCTCAAGTGGTCGGGGTCCCCGATCACTTTCGACCGCTCGGACCACCCCGAGAACATCTCGGGCGTGGGCCGCTTCCCGCTCGTGGTCTCCCCCACCATCTGCAACATAAAGGTAACCCGCATGCTGATCGACGGGGGCGCAGGGCTTAACCTCCTGTCCCCCGAGGTGTTTGGCAAGATGCAGGTACCCCGGGGGGGATCTGAAGCCGACGCTGCCGTTCTATGGTGTCTCCCCCGGCCTCACCCTGCCTTTGGGCCAGGTGTCCTTGATGGTCACCTTCGGTACCAAGGGCAACCACCGGACCGAAAACATCATCTTCGATGTTTCCGAGTTTGAGCTCCCCTACAACGGCATTTTGGGGCGTCCGGCGCTCGCCAAGTTCATGATGGCATGCCATTATGCGTACTTGACGATCAAGATGCCGGGCCCCAACGGCACCATCACCGTGCCGGCCGACATCCAGGGCTCCGTCGCCTGCGCCGAGCAACTCTTCTCCAAGGTTGCTGCTGCCGTCGACGACGTTTCCGAGCTCCCCGAGTCCTCGGGTCCGCCCCCGACCAAGGCCAGAGTCGCTGCCGATGACTCCGTCCCTGTGAAGGAGGTGGTCCTTGGAGAAGACGCGTCCAAGACCGTTAAGATCGGCGGCCGCCTGGCCGCCAAATAGGAAAGCGCGCTCATCGCTTTCCTCCGGGCAAACGCCGACGTGTTTGCATGGCAACCGTCCGACATGCCCGGGGTCCCTAGGGAAGTGACTGAGCATCGTCTCGCCGTGCGTCAAGCTCCAGAATGGCAGGAGTTCATCCGGGAGGAAGTCGGCAGGCTCCTCGCAGCCGGCTTCATCCGGGAGGTCCTCCACCCCGAGTGGCTCGCCAATCCAGTGGTCGTGCCCAAAGCCAACGGCAAGCTGAGGATGTGCGTGGACTACACGGACCTCAACAAGGCTTGTCCGAAAGACCCTTTTCCTTTACCTCGCGTCGATCAGATAGTAGATTTCACCGCAGGACGTGATCTTCTCTGGTTTTTAGATGCCTACTCTGGTTATCACCAGATTAGTATGGCTGTAAAGGATGAGGAAAAAACTTCATTTACGACCCCTGCGGGGACGTTTTGTTATGTCCGCATGCCTTTTGGGTTGAAAAACGCTGGCCCGACCTATCAGCGAGCCATGCGTATTACTTTGCGGTCGCAGCTAGGTCGCAACCTCGAGGCCTACATCGACGACCTCGTCGTCAAGTCAAGACGCGAGGAGACGCTCATCGAGGATCTCGCCGAAACTTTCAACAGCCTCCGCGGTACTCGCATGAAGCTGAATCCCGAGAAGTGCATCTTCGGGGTCCCATCCGGCAAGCTTCTCGGTTTCTTGGTCTCAAGCCGAGGCATCGAAGCCAACCCCGAGAAGATCCGGGCCATCGACCAGATGCGCCCGCCGGCTCGTCTCAAGGACGTGCAACGCCTAACGGGCTGCATGGCCACCTTGGGGCGGTTCATCTCCAAGCTCGGGGAGCGGGGCCTCCCCTTGTTCAAGCTTCTTAGGAAGTCGGGCCACTTCGAGTGGACCTCAGAAGCCAAGCAGGCCCTCGAGAGCCTCAAGAAATACCTTACCTCGCCTCCGGTCTTGGTGGCACCTAGACCCGAGGAGCCCTTGCTCCTCTACCTCTCGGTGACGCCCCGGGTGGTGAGCACCGTCCTCGTTGTCGAGCGGGCAGTCGGGTCCGAGCTCCCGGCATCCCCCGACCAGGCGAAGGCTCTCGGGCCCCTGCTTCCGAGTAGCGACCCCGGGCAGCCAGCAGGAGCCCCCGAGAACGAGCTCCCGAGCGAAGGTCTCGGGGAAGCGGGCAAAGCCCTCGGGTCCAAGTCCCCGAGCGGCAATGTTCCCGAAGAAGGCCTTGGGCCCCATCCTCCGAGCGAACCTGAGCACACCGCCTTGCTCGGGGACGAAGTGAATCGCTCGGGGGCTGGGCCCGAGGAGCCTCCTACCCAGGTGCGCGTCCAGCAGCATCCCGTGTACTTCATCAATGAAGTATTGCGCGATGCCAAGACGCGTTACCCTCAAGCACAGAAGCTTCTCTACGCAGTGCTCGTCGCATCGAGAAAGCTTCGGCACTATTTCCAAGCGCACGTGGTCTCGGTGGTTACGGCCTACCCCCTCGAGCGCATCCTCCGCAACCGGGAGGCCACTGGACGAGTCGTCGAGTGGGCCATTGAGCTCGGGGACTTCAACTTGCGCTTCGTCAGCAACCATGTGGTCAAAGGCAGAGCTCTGGCCGACTTTGTCACCGAGTGGACGCCGGTGCCCGAAGACGAAAGCGAGCAGCTCTCCGCCAACCCGGGACCAGGAGGAACCGAGCACTGGACCCTGCATTTCGACGGTTCCCTCACGCTTAAGGGCGCGGGGGCTGGAGTGGTCCTCACCTCCCCGACGGGTGAAACACTCCAGTACGTCGTGCAGTTGCTCTTCCGCGCCACCAACAACATGGCAGAGTACGAAGGCCTCCTCGGGGGGTTGCACGCAGCCGCATCCCTCGGGATCCGCCGTCTACTCGTCAAAGGCGACTCCCAGTTAGTCGTCAATCAGGTGTCGAAGGAGTATGAATGCTCGGACCCTCAAATGTCGGCGTACCTGAGCGAAATCAGGAGGTTGGAGCGGCGCTTCGATGGGCTGGAGCTCCATCACATCCCTCGCCGCTACAACGACGTCGCCGACACCCTATCGCAACTGGCCTCCTCTCGGGAGCCGGTCCCGGCTGGGACCTTTGAAGAAAGGCTCTCTCGGCCGTCCGTCGAGGCCGCCGACCAAGACGAAGGGGGAATCTCGTGCCAAGGCGAGTCTACCCAGGCGGCGTCTTTAGTGGGAGATGCTCCCGTCAGGCCGCCGCCGGGCGAGCACCTCGTGCTCGCCACCTGTTCTCAGTACACCTCCTGGATCTCCGAGATCCGAGGATACCTGAAAGAAAACTTCCTTCCCGAAGACGAAGCCGTTGCGGAAAGAATCGCGCGGCAAGCAAAAAGGTACGCGCTCATAGATGGGGACCAGTACCGGCGTGGTACCAATGGCATTCTCATGAAATGCATCTCCCGGGAAGAAGGCCGCGACGTGCTCGCGGACATCCACGAGGCGAGTGCGGTAGCCATGCATCATCTCGCACGTTGGTCAGTAAAGCCTTTCGGCAAGGATTTTACTGGCCGACAGCCCTCGAGGACGCCTTTGAGCTGGTTCGACGCTGCGAGGCATGTCAATTCCACGCCAAGCAGATCCATCAGCCCGCTCAGGCACTCCACACCATCCCCCTCTCGTGGCCCTTCGCGGTCTAGGGGCTGGATATCATGGGCCCGTTCCCCCGAGTAGTCGGGGGCTACGAGTACCTCTACGTCGCCATCGACAAGTTCACCAAGTGGACGGAAGCTGAGCCGGTCGTCAAGTTCAACAAGCAGTCAACGATCAAGTTCATCCGAGGCATCATGAGCCGGTTCGGGGTGCCTAACCGCATCATCACCGATAACGGCACTCAGTTCACGAGCGATGCTTTCCTGGAGTACTGCCAAGCCCTCGGGACAGAGATTTGCTTCGCTTCTGTCGCGCACCCCCGAGCCAATGGACAGGTCGAGCGTGCTAACGCTCAGGTCCTCCGGGGGCTCAAGACAAGATCTTTCGACAGGCTCAAGAAGTGCAGCGCCGGCTGGATAGAAGAGCTCCCTGCCGTCCTTTGGTCGATCCGGACGTCCCCCAGCCGGGCGACCGGTGAAACCCCTTTCTTCCTCATTTATGGGGCAGAAGCAGTCCTTCCCTCCGAGCTCGCCTTCCGGTCCCCTCGGGACGTGGCGTACTCGGAGGAAGATCAGGCTCAGCGCAGGCTCGAAGATGTCAACTTCCTTGAAGAGCATAGGTGCCGAGCAGCCCTCCGCGCCGCCAGATACCAGCAAAGCCTCCGGCGTTATCATCAGCGCCGTGTCAAGCCGCGGTCGCTCGAAGTAGGGGACTTGGTGCTTCGCCGCGTCCAGACACGGGAAGGGAAGAACAAGCTTTCTCCCATGTGGGAGGGCCCCTACCGAGTGAGCAGAGTCACCCGGCCAGGCTCGGTGAGGCTGGCTGCTGAAGACGGGATGCCGCTGCCCAACGCATGGAACATCGAGCTCCTACGCAAGTTTTTCCCGTGAATGTCCCAGGTAAGTTTTTGCTTTTAGGGTCAGCTCCCCAAGTGCCAAAAGTGAGTCACGAGAAGTTCTGGGCTCGTCGCCCAAGCCCCGGCTGCTCGGCCTGGTTCCTTAACCCCGAGCACCGGTCCGGCCAAAGGTCACCCGAGTATCCCACGCGCTTGCGCCCGCACTCGGGGGCTCCCTTCTATCCCAAGCTATTTGAATAGCATTATTATCGATATAAAGATGCTTTTTCCCCTTTAAGAATCCCCTATGCAATGTCAATTCTTCAGTTCAATATCAATATCCCCTCGCTAGATAGCGAAAGAGTCTTTTTTCGCTCGGATCCCGGGATCCCAAGTTCCCCACGGTGCGAGCAGGTCCCACCTCTCCGGGTACGAGCAGTCGAGCTAATCTGATGTCTGTTCGCGGGCCGTAAGACGCTCGGGTGTTTAGCTGTACCCTGAGCACATCCGAGTCAGGGCAAATAAGCCCTTGACCACTCGTGCTCCGATGGTTAGCAACCCCGAGCGCTACCCAGCTTCGTGTCATTCGGGTAGCCCCACTCCTCATGCTCGGGACAGGTCGGCAGATCCGCAAACCCGTGGGTCGCGACAACAGGCAAGCCCTGGGAGGCCTTGCGGAAAACGTCCCTTTTGCTAAGTAAGCGGCATAATCACTCATGAAGTGAACAGGTTCACCATGACGAAGTCCCCGGGTACCGCCCGCTGGATCAACGCTAAGTCTCAGGACGCCAATATGCTATGGGGCCTGATTTCCAAGTTAAGCTTCTAATCATGCCTATATGTTTTTAAAGTCCCCGAGCATTATACGGGCGAATAGTTTTTACTCGCCAATTTTTCCAAGTATATTCTGTGTTCGCGGCGGGTTTGCCTGAAGGTAGCGACGGGAGTCGCGGGGAATGCTTCGGGTTGTCCGCTCAAAACCCTGGTGTCCTGCCTGGTTTCTTAACCCCGAACACCAGTCTGGCAAATAAGCCGCCCAAGTACCCTACGCACTTTCGCACGCGCCCGGCAGTTTTCCCAGTAGCGTTCCACAGACATAAGGAAACATTGCCGCGTAAAAATGAAAGCTCTCCAAAATAAGAAACATTGCATAAGTGCAACGATTAATACGACATATATTAACTACTACTTGTTCCAACAATCGTCCTCGCAAAGACTTGGACATTTTTGCAGGAAAACGAAGGAGTTAGGAGAAGCTTGGCTCGGGGACACCCTGTGTCCCGAGGGCGGGACTTCCTTAGCTTCAGCCGCGGCACGTCCAGCTCTCGGGGGCTGGGCCTTCGGGGCGACCCGAGGACCGGCTTCCGTTCCTCTCCGAGCAAGAGCCAGACGCTTCGCCTGAAGCAACAAGGAAACGAAGCCAATTCCAGCACAAGTACAACAAGAAGGAAAAAGCAAGGGACAAAAGGCCTTCGGGCCAGAGTTCTTTGTATAACAAAAATTCAAACATAAGTTCTTACAAAAGGGCTTCTATGCCCTGGGCTAAGAACAGCAAAAAAAGGAGATAAAGGAGGAGCTACGCTTCTTCATCACCGTCGTCGCCGGCGTCCTCCTCGCGGTCAAAGCGCTGGGCAATTTCTGCGGCCACCCCGCGGACCGCTCTCCGAGCTTCTTCCTCGCCGGCCTCGTCGATCCCCTGCGCGGCGGGTTCCAGGGGGAAGTACGGGTCGCGGCTGCGGTAGCAGGCCAAAGTGTGCTCCGCCACCGCGGCCGCCAGCTCCCGGCCTTCCTCCTCGAGCCGGCGGTTCACGGCTTCGCCAAGTCCGACGAGGCGCTCGGTGATGTCTTGGAAGCCCAGCGCGATGTTCCCGGGGGGTCTCGCCGATCCTCCCCGGCAAGGAGGCTAGACCAAGTCCAGCGTCCCTCATCATGATCGTCGTCTCGCGACGCTCGTGGATGAGTTGGAGGTTCTGCTTCTCCGCCTCCTTCAGCGCTGCGGCCGCTTCCGAAGACTCGCGCTGCCTCGCCTCCTCCACTTCTTGGACTTTGGTTTGGACATTGCGTTTGGAAACGCGCAAGTCCTCGAGCCGCTCCCCGAGGCGCTGGACTTCCGCGCGAAGCCCCTCCATCTCCTTGGCGAGCTCACCGCAAGCAGCTTTGACGCGCGCCTGGACTTCAGCTTCCAGCGAGTTCGACTCCTCTTCGAGGGCCTTCTCACGTTGACTGAGTTTCTGTGCCTTCGTCTCAACTTCTCCTTTGTGAAGAAGAAGCTGCTCTTTGTGGCGGGCGACGTCGGTGGCGCGCTGGTCCAGCCGCGCCTTCTCCTCGTTGGCGTGTTGCTCCCACGCCTCCAAGTCCCGCTCGCGCGGGGCAAGCAGCGAGGCCCGCTCATTGAGGTTTCTCTCCTTCTCAACGAGCTCCCTCGCCATCTGGTCCAGGGCCTCCCGCTCCCGATGGATCTCGGCGGTGTCCCTCTCGTACTCCCTCTTGACGATGCGAGAGCGAGCCAAGAAGTTCTCTGCCGCCTCCGTGAGCGCGGCCTCCCGGTCCTCCAAGGACCTCTCCCGATCCTCTAAGGATTTCTCCTTAGAGGTGAGATCCTCCTGGACCTTGTCGATCGCGGCGCGCACAGCGTCGAACACGTCAGGGGGGATCCCCCGAGATGTCTCGCCACGGCGCGCGCCGAGCTGCCCCACGGGCAGAGCACTAATGTCGAGGCACCCGAGCTCCTCCTCTTGGGGCTCGGGGCGCTCGGCGATGGTCGAAGCACCGGCCCCTTCCTCAGGCTGGGTGCCCTCGGTCCCCTCCGTCGGGGCCGCTTCTTGCCCAAGTGCCGCCGCCTGCTCCTCGGGCACGGTGGCACGCGGCTCCTCCTCCGCCGGGACGGCGCTCTCCGTCACCTCTGGCGCCTCCACCGCCTCCGGCGTGGCCATCTCCGCGCTCGGGGCAGCCTCTTCCAGTGAAGCGGCTTCAACTCTCGGGGCTGGCACCGCGCTCGGGGTCGGGCTCGCACTCGGAGCGGAAGGCGCGCTCGGGTTTGGGTCCACCAGCTCGCTCGGGGCCGGAGGACAGCTCGGAACCACAGTCGCGCTCGGAGCCGCAGGAGCTCTCGGGTCCACGCCCGCGCTTGGGGTTGATGGAGCCCTCGGGACGGGAGGCGAGCTCGGGGACGGCCGAGACTTCTTACTCTCCCTGAAAAGATGAGCACAAGCAAGTTCGGATCAGCTCCCGAGCAAAACACTTAGACAAAAAAAAACGAGGGGAGGATAGTTTTCGCTTACCGCCACTTGCCCTTCGGGACCTCGATTCCCGAACCAAGGGGCGTCGGCGGGACTTTCCTCTCCTATCCGGCGGCGGCGCCCGCGCCCGCCGCCGATGAGCCTCCGGTCGGCGCAGTTCCGGAAGGCCCTCGCCCAGAACCGCCACCTCCAGTCCCCGGCGATGCAGGGCGCGCGGGCGGAGGAGGCGGCGGCCCGGAGCTGTGCTGCCCGGAGGACCCTCGCCCAGAACCGCCGCCTCCAGTCCCCGGCGTCGCAGGGCGCGCGCGGGCGGCGGAGGCGGCGGAGGCAGCGGTTCGGAGCTGCGCTGCCCGGAGGACCCTTGCCCGGCGGTGCTGCTTCCAATCCCCGCCGCTTGCCGCCCCGTGGTCGGCGGTACCTGCGGCTTCGGCTTCGGCGCTCGTGGCTGCGGTGGCGGGGACGGGGGAGGAGGGGCCTGCCCCTTGCCCTTCGGGTCGGCGGGGTCATGGACGGCGAGCGGGGCGCTCAGTGCCCTAGCCGCCTGCGCCGGCCCCGCCTCTTCCTCATCCGCGGCGATCCGGATGGCCCCGGCCGGCCTGCGTTCGCCATCCTTCGGCGGACGCACGATGCCCTGCGCATCGCACGTCGGCAGCGCGGTCCGCGTTGACGCAGAGCGGCAAGTCCGCCCTCGGCATCTCGGCGAGCGAGGCGTCTTGGACCCCGAGCAGCATCCTCAGGGTCATCGCCATCGCCTCAGGGTCCAGGTTGTTGTCGGCGCCGGTCGCCGTCCGACCATAGTCCTGGTCGCCGGTGTACATCCACGCCGGCCACCGGTGATGCCGCAGCGGCGCCAGCCGACGGCGCAAGAAGTCGCCGATGACCACGGTGGCGGTCAGGCCCAACTCCCGGAGTTGGGCGATGCGCTCCACCATCATCCAGAAGTCGCTGTCTTTGCCGGCGAGGTACTCCCACGACCGATGGTGCTCCGCCGGCGCCTCGGGAATGAGATGCGACTCCGTCGGATCGGTGTTCATGTAACACCAATGCTGGCGCCAGTCATCCCACTTGTTCCGTAGATCTTGCAGAATGTATAGCGAAACGCCCTTCCCTCGAAGCTGAAACTTGGCGCTGCCGCTAACCTCCACTCGGGCGGAGCCCTGGCTCTTCCCGACCGAGCGCAGGACGAAATAATGGCAGAACAGGGCCACCGACGGCATGACCCCCACGAACATCTCGCAGAGGTGGGTGAAGATCGCCAGCACCACGACGGAGTTCGGGGTGAGATGCAGAAGATGGATCCCATATTCCGCCAAAATCGCCATGAAGAACGGCGAGAAGGGTGGAAGAAGCCCGGCCGTGATGAAAGTGGTGAAGATAACCGTTTCATCCGCCCGCGGCTCCGGTGGGTACGTCGCCGGCCGCACCACCGTCGGGTCCGGACGGCCCTCCGGCACCGTCAGCAGCCGAACCTTGTCCATCGCCTCCTCCTTGAGGAAGCGGGACTTGGGAATCACGGCGGGTGAGTCCGAGGGTGGGGAGGTCCGGCGGCCCTTGCGGCGAGTCATGGCGGCGGCGGAGTGGTGGCGAAGGAGGTTGTTGGGAGGCGAAGAAAGAGACGACGAGAGAAAGAAGACGAAGCGAGCGCAAGAGCTTTGGAAACAGAGCGTTTGCGCAGGATTCGGAAGTTTGAAAAGGTGTGGGGTCGTTCTCTTTTAAAGAAGAAAACCGCAGAAGATCAACCGCCCCGCGCCCAGCGGTTTTCGCGCGATCGTGGGCTGTCAGTTTACTGCCATTGGCAGTAAAATTGTGGTCGGGCGAAACCCGGAGTTCGTGTAATCATGGCCTGTGAATTTACTGCCGTTGGCAGCAAAGATGTGGTCGCGTGAAACCCGGGGCACGCAACCGTCCGCGTGCGGCGCGAAGAGCCACGCGCTTTCCCCGCGTGCATTAAAGCGCCCCTCCGCAGGGCGCATGAAGATGGGCTGGCATCTTTGCTTGGCCCAAGAAGGAAAGGCCTTATCCCCAGTCACGGCCCCTCGGGCCGTCGCTGGGAGACAAGGCCGGGGGCTGCTGTCGGCAGAATGGGGCCCAGGGTCCCCCGAACCGCCGGCGGAGGCCAATCAGATGCCGCGGAGTGAGACACGTGGCGGCCGGGTTGGTGTAGGCTCTGCCCCGACTGTCGAGTGAATCTGGCGGTCAAGCCCAAACGCTCGGGGGCCTTCCTCGGGCGTCGCATCCGCGCGGGTAACCAGAAAAGGCCTTGGGCTCCCGAGAGTCCAAGGCTCAGGAATCAAGGGAGTGCTCGGGGCCCCTCTCCCGAGCGCCCGGTGCCCCGAGAGGTGTGGGGCCCAGGGAAGTGCTCGGGATGCTCCCCGAGCACTCCTCCTGGAGCTCCCCCCGTAAGGGACCCCGAGCGGCCCTCCAACGAGTGCTCCCCGAGCGCTCGAGGTCGCCCGGGGGCAGCCTGGGACAGCTGGCGCCCCTCCCAGTGAAGGAACTGCTCGGGGCCGAAGTGCTCGGGGGTTGTCGTGTCCCCCTGTGGGGCCCTCCTCCGGGCACGTCATCGAGCGGTTAGCTTCTCCAACAAGCTTCAGCCCTGGCAAAGGCATTTAATACCCGTCGTTTCGGCAAGAAAACCTAAGCCCTGTGAGGGCATGATGACGGTCAGGCCGGGCCCCACCCGCTCAAGCGAAAGCCCTGATTGGCCATCGCCCCTGCCAAGTGATGGGCCCGACTGACAGGTCTGTTGACCGACCGGGCGCGCCGCACCGCACGCCCCTGTCGCTGTCAACCTTTTTGCCCCTTGGGTCGCGTCACCGCGCGCTCCGGTGCGCGGGTTCGGTCACTGACGTCCGGGGCCCAGGAGCGGGTGTCTCACCAACCTTGTCAGAAGAAGCCCGGTAAGTCTTCGTTCGAGGGACCCACCGAGCATAAGGATGTCAGAATCCCTGTCCAGAGACGCGGCGAGGAGACGTCTGCCGCGGAAGTCCGCGCCGCTCATTAAATGAAGGCGTGGGCAGCCCTGTAGCGCCTACGTCGCCAGCAGTACCCTCTGGCCACTGTGGTAACCCCCCGAGTATATAAGGGGAGAACCGAGGCCATGCAAAGGTTTTTTTACGCTCTTGGATGGCCATTTTTCTAGGGTTAGACCTCTTAGAGAAGAACTCCCCTTGTAAGCAAAAAAAGCCTTTGTAATCTTCGATAGATCAATACACACACACAAGAGCAGGACGTAGGGTTTTACACCTCCGGGTGGCCTGAACCTGGGTAAATCCTTTGCGTCTCCTGCATCAGATCCACCTCTCCAAGAATCATCATCTCCGGCTCGCAAGGACTCCTACTGCGCCCCCGGCCGAATCCCAAAGGGGGTCCAACCGGACAACCGCTAGAGGCGTCTTTACGCCGACAGAGGGGTACCAGGAGCAGCAAGAGGGAGGGTACCCAGAGAGATTTGAGCAAGGCAAGTCACCTTTGATCTTGTTGAACCCAATATTTTCAAACTAAGATTTTGGTTGTGAACGTATGCATGCATATTAGTGTAGCAAGTATTGTGGGGTAGTAAGCATATTGCCATGTTATTATTACCTCCACTCATATGTAACCGTTATCCTATTGCTTCCATAACTAAAAGGTAGGATAGTAAACCTTTTTAGATCATTAGCTCATGCTAGTGGTAATGACAGTCACATCAATCGTATCTAATCGACTTGAGTTGTGCTTAAGTTATTTGGGTACAATGCATCGGAGGGCTGATGGTCATTACTTGGTTTATTAATTTTAATTTGAGAGCATCGAAGGGATGATATCTCTTTGTCCCAATGTTGGTGCCTTTTTCTTTATGGTTAGAACCACAGTCAGCGACGAAGGGTTGTTCCTGAGTACTTTCTTTTTATCTCAGTAGCTACAAACTATCTGTGAGTAATCTTTATTTCTATTCAGCGGTTGTTTGTTAGCATTTGTTTTATTATTAATTGTTTTTTGAAACGTTTCGCTCGATATCGACCTAAGGAATTAATAGTACAAACTTGATCTGAGCCTTAACAGTACAACCACATGCACTGGTATGAGACGGTCCTAACCCACTAATTATATTATGAGTATCGGGGATTGCCAATCACACGATGATGAATAGGTTTGTTGACGTTGGTATCACGATAAATTATTTGTAAAAACCATGTTGTGACTCCTGATTGGTTCACAAAAGTGAGTAT
The DNA here is from genome assembly GCA_019208055.1 of Stipa capillata. Classification (NCBI taxonomy): domain Eukaryota; kingdom Viridiplantae; phylum Streptophyta; class Magnoliopsida; order Poales; family Poaceae; genus Stipa; species Stipa capillata. The sequence continues at coordinate 73,776 of JAGXJF010002033.1, read as the reverse complement.
CGGTAGAAGGGATATATCACATCATGTGGGTAAAATTGTACAACCACTACAGAGTGTTAAACTAATCGATTAGCCATGTTTGCAATCATGAACAAACTCAATCTAGCAAGTATCGGGTAGTAGCCTCCTATGTTGTTAACTTGTGTTGTTAGTGATAATTTGTGATTTAGTTAGTAATTACTTTTGGTAATTTGTGCTACCATTGCTTTTCAGTAATTAATTTGGGTTGTTCGGGATAAGTATGTGTTTGTCAATGACCAGTGTCTGAATAATGTTGCTTTATGAACTTATTTATTGTATTTCAACTACTTGTTCATTTTTCTGCAAATGAAACGTAGTAGTCTTTCTTTGAAACCTTTGCATCATGAATATTATGTTGCACTTCCTTGGTGATTTGCAGAGTATATCATGTAATTACCCTTGCTATAATAAATCACATAGAGAATGGAGCTCCCAATCTTTTTCCTAAAGAGGATTACCTTGGAGAATGGTAGGGTGCATGTCTCAGTTAGATGTCTGTGAGGCTAATGGATGGGCTTATTCACCAGAGTTTATCTACTAGTTTTTTCACTGCAATATCTGTGGGAACCTGGTTTCAACTACCAGACCCCCCTTGTGTACATCCTCGTCAGTCCCAGGATCATGTTGACGGTACACAAGCGAAATGAATAACATCACACGTATTCAAGATAAAAACATTGTACTTGAGTACGTTATGCCACACGGCTTACAAGGTTTCATGTCTTAACGACATTTATTACATCAGAGGAAACAGCGAAAATAAAAGCGAAGCGACTCCATCCGTGTCACCGGCAATTAAAGGAAGCCGCGCGACCTATTCTTCGGGTTCGTCGTAGAAGAAGTCTTCATTGGCGCCTTCTTCAGCGTACTCCTCTGCACACCACCACAAAAACATGCACGATGAGTACTTCATGTACTCAGCAAGCCACCTGGCGGCAGATGGTCCTACCATACTATATGCAAGGCTTCAAAGGAAGGCGTTATGGCTTAATTGTGTAAAGCAACTTTTAGTTGAAATATTAGGGTAGATTCAAAGGCATTGTTTTGATGTAAAACAGTTTTATTATCAGGGGTATTTTCCAGCGTGTGGTCCTCGACCAACACCTTCGAGCAAGGAACTCCTGCCTTAGCTCGGTCATAGGTTTCATCAGTAAAGGGGTAGAGGGAAGTAGCAAGGGGGAGAGGGACAGGTCCTTTTCATCAAGAATGAGTCATGTGTTGTCCATAACCGTGGACACGGCTAATCGATTAGTTTATTACTCTGCAGAGTTTGTACACTTTACCCACATGACACAATCTCGCCTTGTTGCCACTAGCCGTCACCAGCATTGCAACAGGGAGATTGTGACGAGGTCTTTTAGCTAGATCCCCCTAAGGTGTGACATGCCCACCGGGTCTAGCTCGGAGTTGAGAGTATGTCCCCGCACTCCGGTCCCCCCATCTATGCCAAGGGTCCTCGTAGCTACGTCCACCCCTTCTGCGGTACGGCAACATCAGCACCAAAGGCTGACTAGCCTACTTGACCAAGCCATTGCCCATATAGCATGTGGTTGCACTATTGACACACTTCTCCAACTTCAAGACTTTGGCCTTAAGCGGTAAAGACGACCAATGGTTCCTTTCAACTGGCCTTCTGCGGGTAGGACAACCATATGCTCCTTCATCACATGAAACTTAGATGGTAAGTTTCACCTAGAGTAGAATAGGAAGAATAGAGAGAGAGGGAAAACATCGGGCATCCGGCCCTAGCTCAGTGAGCTCAACAAGGATCATCGATCCGATATTCATTCCTCCGTAGAGGCAAATCAAAACAACCTAAAGATGTATAATTAAGCATGGCTAAGCATTTCTCTACTCTATTCAGAATAAAACCTATTATACTACTCAGGTTATCAAGTAAAAAGGGCGACAAGCGGATAGGGTAAAAGTGTGTCAATCGACACGCTAGCTACTGGATTAAAACAGCATGCATGTTTGTAAATGACAAAATATTAATGACTTTGAAAAATATAGGATCAAATATGATCAAGAAAAAGGGCTCATGCCTTCGTGGTAGTACTCTCCTTCTTCAGCTGTTTCGGTCTCCGGGTCAGCCTCTTCACCCCCTATCATCGCAACGCAACGAGAAAAACAAATAAATAACCAACTCTAAAGAAGCATTCCGAAAAGCAACACGAGAGAGAAGCACGACGAAGATAAGATGAGGTAGAATGGAACGATGGCGCGATAGCGTCATCGCGAAGAAGATAGAAGCTAGGTCTTCTAGGACTGGCCATAACCATATATAACACACACACACACACACACACACACATATATATGAAGATAACATCTATCCCTTACCGGGTATTTTAATAGGTATACATATATATACACACAACATGCACCTTAACATGCTAGTAACCATGATAAAAGGACAAAACCATTCACAATTAACCACAAATAAATATTTAGGTAGGTCCTAAGTATTTATAATGGCTAATAACAGTAAGGAATAAATTAACAACATCTAATCATATTTACACATGCTTTTCTATTATTTTAAAAGACTAGAAATTAAGCTAAAAGCTATTCTCTACCATTAACATGAACTAATTAAACATGGAACATCTTGGAATATGTTAACAGTACTAGAACAGTACCAAAAATGAATTAATAATAATTTTTAATCTGAACATTAATTAATTAAGGTAATTACTAGCATTTCTAATGTAACAATTAAGTAGAAAATACTAATTATCATCAATAAATCATACAATTGGACTCTCATGTTATAATACCAATTCCAGAGACATTTCATGTTTGCAAGTGTTTTAGAAATATAATTTAATTAATTATAACTATTATTCTAAGCATGAAAATTACACTAGAAGCATGGTAAAGCATTATTTAATCATGCCAAATGGGTTCTCATGACTTGACATCATTCATATAACATAACATGATTTATTGGGTACTGGACATGAATTTTTAAAGGCTAAAACAGATTTATAAAGAAACTATTGCTAAAACAGAATTTAAATAACAATTTTAAATAGATCTAGAACACATCTTGATTTCTATAGCCCTAACCATTGCAGGAAAAATGTTTTGGTTTACATGGTAAATGAGTTCTAGGGTTCTCTGATCCTAAGAAAAAATTGAATAAAAATAACAGAGGCATTTCTATTTTTTAAAATTAAAACAGAGCTTAATTTAATTCTAGGAAATTCTACACTAGTCCAAAAATTATGAAAATTTCCAGAAGTACTCCTTAGCATACTAGTAATCTAGAAAAAGAATTACTTCAAAATAATCTTCCAGGACAAAGTTATCACGAAATTAGGTCAAATTTCATCCAAATTTAAATATAATTCAAAATCTAGCGGGCGGATTAAAACTCCGATCGCACCATTGGATTCGTGGGGTTCTAAGGGTTCCATTTTAATCCTAAGATCGAAGATCGGACAAAGATTGGATGCATCAAAAAATTAGGCAGAAGTTAGGCTTAGGGTTTACTGTTCACGTGCTACAGTACCATGAGTTCATACTACAGTACAGAGGGCAAAATAGATGATTCAAGGATTAATGGCTGCACAAAGGAGTGGATTAATGGATGAAATTGGTGGAGGGGAAGTGATGCTCGGGTTGGTGGGAGTCTACCTCGGAGAAGAATTGGAGAGAGGCTCACTGTGGGTGGAGAAATCGAGGAGAGAAGGGGATCGCCGGAGTTGGGGAAGAAGCTCGCGGTACGGTCGGTGTAGAGGAAGAAGCTCACGTCCGCTTGCGGTAGGAGATGCGCTCAGCGTGGGGAAGCTCCGGGTAGCAGCGCCTCGGTGTGTGGTGCGTCGGTGTGGCTGGAATTCCTCGCCGGAGTTGTCACCGGAGTTGGAGAAGAAGAGTTGGAGAAGGAATTTTTGGAGAGGAAATCAAAGGGGAAAAACAAAGGGGAGAGGGGGTTTTTATAGGGGAGAAAGGGGAGGGGAAGAGACACGAATTAATGGCAATTAGTGCTAGATTAAGGAAAGCAAAGAAATTTCAAAATTAATTGAGAGAAAGGAAAAAAAATGGAAGAACACAAGCGAATCGGCCGGCGGCGCTGCGTCATCGAGCGAAACGCGCGCTCGGGCGCGGCCGCTCGGCTGCCTGGCCAGGCGCCTGGCATGGCACGGCTTGGCCGGCCTGCCTAGGCGGCCCAGGCACAACCCAGGCAAGGCCTGCTGGCCCAGGCGCATGGGGGCAAGGGAGGCGGCCTGGTGGGTCGGCCTGCCAAGGGGAAGGAGGGGGCAGCCGGCCTGCTAGGCCAGCCCAAGAGGGAGGAGGGGCGAGCGGGCCGGCGGGAGGAGGGAGGAGGCAGCCGGCCGGGCTGGGCCACCGACGGTGGGGCGGGCTGGGCTAAGCCCAGGCGCGGCCCAAGAGGGAGGAAAGATGGGCTTTTGGCCCAGGTTGGGTTAAAAAAGAAAAAAACATTTTCAAATTTTAAAAATAGCAGGAAATCAATTGAAAGCTTTAAAAATAGCAAATGGCTTCCAAAAATTCAAAAAATTCCAATAAATCAAATTGAGCATAAGGAACTCAATAAAAATATTTTTGGAGCAAATTTTTAAATGATGATCAAATTAAAAATAAAAAACACTCGTATTGCTCTCAAATTAATTCATATAGTTGAATTAATTTGAAATAAAATCTAATAAAAATACATATTAGCATAATACATAGTTGCATATCCTCTTTCCTTTAAAAAAAATTTCAAGCCCGAAAAAAATTTGAGGACGTTACAATATCATTCGTAAGACTTTGCCATAAGGCAAGACTACATTTTTCCAAACTATTATCCTACCTGTTAGTTTGAGTATGGTTATGTATTCATATTTGTACCATGTGTGCACTAGCTTGATCCTGGAATAGTAAAATTCAGGTCCAACAGAGTTGGTATTAGTGCCCTGCTAACTAGAAGCAAGCCCCTAGTTAGAATGGTCAAGTTCAAAAAGTATTTTATGAAAATTAAAACTTAGCAAAAAAAAATAAATTGCTTCTTCCTTATTATGTTTTCTTCTTTCTTCTCTCTTAAGTATTTGAGTATTGTCTTTACTCAAGTTGGATCCTTGCTAAATTTTACTCACTTGCTGTCACATAAAATTTCTCACCTTGTTCCTTGTCTAACATATTGCATGGTTAACCTTTCCATAAGATATAGCGAGGTGATATATACTGTACTGTAGCTGTATATATACATTAGCTTTATTATATAATTTATAACAGCTGCTGGTTAGTGTATGACCTTAATGTTTTTGTATCTAGCTTATGAAAAGCCCTAACCCTAAGCCCTGTCAAGCCTATCTATTCTTACCTCAACATGTTGCTACCTTCTTCTTAACCTCACTCCAAGTTCATCACAATCCTTCTACCATCCATACTCCAAGTTCATGTTAAACCTATACTTTTAAAATCGCTCTTATGTTACAAATATGCATGTGGTTTCTTGTTTTTGTTCTTAAGAGTAGATGTCTATTTAGTGTAGATATAATAAATGCTTACATATGTAAATTAGTGGTTATTCAATATTTCTAATGCACGCGATGATTATTTGTTACTTGAATCCTTTGAATCATTATGCTTCATTGATATCTTGGAATTATTGAGCATGTTACCCTTCTTGCTAAACTCTACTCTAAGGTGTGTCATTGTTGTCGCATCTTTTAAGGGCCAAGAAAAACATGTTTGCCTATATTTTTGTGAATTAAGTGTAACCACATGATGTATGGGTGCTGGCTTGGTTAAGTGGATAGTTCATACTCGGTGTTGGCATCGTCGCACCATAGATGTGGTATGGATTAAACATCACCCTCAGCACCAAACTTGATCTTTAACAAGGAAGGCTTTATGACTCTTTTGCATAAATGACACTTTTAGTTGAGTTGTCACAACAGTTTCAAAGACAGTTTTAAGATCAATGCATTTATTTGAGTTTAAAAGAATTTAATAATCGGGGTATAACTAGTGGAGGTTCTCGCCAATAGCACTGATCGAGAAGATCTAACCACTTAGCTCGGTATTAGATTCTGATCGCTTATACGTAATCCAAGGAAAAAGCAGGATAAACATTTGAGAAGAAAGGAAGATAAGTTCATCGGTATGAATGGATCTTTGTGCTGTCCTTAACTGTGAACATGGTTAATCGATTAGTTTTACACTCCACAAAGATTATACACTTTACCCGCACGAGATGATCATCCCCTTGCGTCGAGGCTGGCCGAGTTTTAAATACATGCTTCCTTATTAATGGTCCAAGGTTTCCAACAAGTGGTACCAAAACTTAGATGTCCACTTGTGGGTCCTACTTAGACACCGCCTCAAATTGCGAATACTCTTTAGTTTTAATGCCATAGTTTTGATGCATTTGGACCACAACAACATGAATCCTTTTTACTGCGTTACTACCATAAAATCGAGGTTTTTCATCTATAACAATGGGTCAGGGGATGATTGTCCTCCACATCGAATGGGCGTTCCAACCAGATTGATTTCTCCTGTTGTTAATGAGCAGTCACACCATAACTTTGTAAACACATAGATCCCGCTTTCTGACGTGATTGTTTATCATAAGCAGCACCGTTCCATTCTCTTTGCGAAACCCGATGCAAAGCATAGGCATGCTGCATTCACAAGCATCTTTTCGCTCATAGGCTACGATCCCTTTTCATCAGAAGCAGCAGCAGCAGCCTCACACATGAGCCCCTTTGCCAAGGAAAACTTTTAATTTAACTAAGCAGATCACTTAGCACGGCACGAAGTTAGTTAGTTCTAATATTGGCAGCTAGAAAAGCTGATGCTATTTGTATGATACCTAGTATTATTTGTCTAACCTAGGCCCAAGAGGAGGGCACGCGAATGCAGCAAGGCGAGAGCCTTTTACTTTTCTTTTTTCTCGTGTTATCTCTCAACGCACTTTTGCATCAGTCATGCTCCCCGGGCTGTTGCAGATGTGCATACATATATATGTACCTAGCCTTGCAACTTATGTTGTGCCTAAAATGTTAGCCCGTGGAGATGAGTAGCTTCTCACCGGTTGTCTTGTTGATCGGCGCGCTCCTGTGCCTGGCGTTGCCGACGACGCCGGCAGCGTCGAGCGGGAGAACATTTAGTGCCCTGTCGTTCAGAGCGACGGCGGATGGGGTCACCGATGATTCAGAGGTATCACAATTCACAAGAGCTTCATGCATGAACGGTACATTCCTATGTCGTGTAAAGTCAAACACATCTGATACCTCAAGCTTATCTTTGAACTGCCTACAGGCACTTGTGGCAGCATGGAAAGCTGCATGCCGAGTCCGGCACGCGACTGTGCTACTTCCATCAGAACGCAGGTTCCTCGTATCTCCCGTCACACTCCAAGGCCCCTGCAACGCAAAACTTACTCTTCAGGTTGCTGATCTCTTTCTCAAATTTTAGGGGCTTTGGCTTTCAACAGTTGATGAAAGGCTAATTTTGCATTGTTTTCAGATAGACAGCACCATGTTAGCTCCTATAGATATGGGTTACTGGCCAAGGCCCAGGAGGCCTCTGCAGTGGCTCAATTTCAAGTGGCTAAACGGCTTCACAATCCAAGGCGCTGGCGTTGTTGATGGCCAAAGCACTTCGCTGCAAAGCGTATCCTCACCACCACCAGCTAATGCTTCTCAGGTTGCACGGCGAGGAAAACTCCATTCTTTGCAACATTTGTAATACATATTGATGAGGACATCTCCCACACTATCATCCAAGGACCAATCACCCGTTCCCGTGCCCGACGACTTAATCATGAGGTGCGTTCGTTTCTTGCTATCCATAATTATGTGGCTAAGGATGGGATGCTACTTAATGGTGATATTTTGATTCTTAGGAACATGGGAGAAGCACCACTGGACCAGCCACAAGAGGATGAGGCGCCGCCCCAAGTCAAGACGGACTCCACTTTAACTTCGAATTCGGTTCGGTTTTCAGCAGACAGCACCTACATAAATGGGGCATAACTTTCTCATACGGAGTCCGATTGAAGAGTTCTTGTATGCGTTGGAAAGATAACAACGACACCTTTCCAATGGATCTGATGCCACGTTATGAATAATTACAGAGACATTGAAATTGTCAGAACAAGTCGTCAGGTGCTGCGACACCGTTTTGGGCCACTTCGGGCCTTGTTTTCGTTTCGGGTTTTAAGCCCAGGTTTAGGGTGAAACTCTCAGAAACCCTAGGTATAAATACTTGGTAGCCATCATTGTTTAGGGTGGGTTTTGCTTAGAATTATTCTGCCATCGCAGTCTCGCTGATTTCATCTGTTTGTAGAACCCCACTTCGAGTAATCAAACAATCATCTCGTTTGTGAGATTGCTTCTACTGTGTTCTTGCTTGTGTTCTCGATTCGCATGCAGGGATAAGCCTTCTTGGCGAGGTCAACCGCGTGTGCGCGTGGTTGATAACTAACGGAGCTGTGGTGTAGCGATCGCAGGGTTCGGGTCAGTTCTGATTGGAAGCCGGATCGTCAACGTCGAGTTCTCCACAATCGTGATTATCCCTTCCTGACGGAAGATCGGGCACCCCCGTGCGCATCACATATGCTTAGATTTCTACAAGCATCAAGTTTTATGTTATCTTTTTGCAGCAGCGGCAGTGGCATGTACCAGCTGGAGCAAAGCCTACGGTATGACAACTTGACAAGACACTTGACTACAAACAATCTCACGTTCGATTGCCATTTTACCTGAAACCATGATCTGAAGGGGAAAGATGCACCAAGCATTAATGCTTACACTAATTTGTTTCTTCAGCTCATAAGGTTTTACAGCAGTTTCAACGTCAGCATGCGTGACATCTGGATCAGCAACAGCCCTGTTGAAATCATGTTCTTAGAGACCTCTGTTGAAATCATGCTCTATAGACATGAGTAGTATTTTCTCACAACTTGCACTTCATCAGTTCAGAAAGTTAAATGAATCATGAGTAATAAACTGAACTGAGCTGATAATGATGCAGTTTTAAATTTTCTTTTAAAGCATGTTCAGAGCACAAAGAAGGATTAGCATGATCAAAGCATTCATTAACATGAGTTATGATCAGAGCAAACATTTATACATGAAGCAGAAAATGTGTGAAGAATCAGAGCATAAATCAGATCAGAGAAAAAACCAACCACACATATCAACACATGATCATAACAGAATAACATAGCTCAGAACATGAATTAAACTGCATCATTACAGAAAAGAAAAGAGTTAATGTGATCAAGACATAGGAAATTGAAATAGGAAAAACAAGTCTTGATACATAATACAACACTACTCTGCTCCTCTAAAGCCACTCACTCCCCCTACAGCTAAGCTTTCCTCCCCCTTTGACACTAAAACACCAGAAAGGTGTAAGGGAAGAAGAAACCTCATGTCGGCTTGGACTTCAAGAGCTGGAGAACCTCTGTGAGCTGCTGCTGCAAGGAGTCTACTTTGATATGCAGATCTTTCACTTTTCTACGCAAAGCAGCAAATTGAACAGGCATGACTTTGTTTTGATAGGCTCTGGCAGCTTCTTGAGTCATCATGGAGGAGGAGAGGGTGCCATCTTCTACTACCTGTGTCACAGATACAAGCTTGTCTGGGTCAGTTGCAGGATCACTAGCTGTGACACTGGTGGGCAGTTGGCGAGGAGGAGCCTGAGGCTGAGAAGCTAGATCTTGAGAGGCTGATGAACCAGCTGTGTCACCGGTGGGTGGCATAGGTGAATCACTTGGATCACCAAAGAGTGCTAGCACAGCCATCTCATCAGGGTGATCATCAGCTTGAGGTCTGAGCTAGGTTTTGGCTGTCTTCACTGTGATATCAAAAGTTGACTCTGGAAGACCTGTTCTCTTGAGGATCATATACATGATGTATGATCCATACCTCAGCTTAGCCTTTTTGTCTTTCTGAATAACATCTATTTCATGAAAGATGTACCTTGCCACATCAAAATGCTAGTTCTTGGCAATATGCACTAACACCTACCACACTGGATTGTATACTGCATCTGTGTTGCCTCCCTTCGGCTAAAGGGTGACATTGAGAATCTTTACCAAGTGTTTGGCAGTGATGGTGATGCATTTGAAGTACACATGATCTGAAGGGGCATTGGCAGGGAATGTGAAGTTCCTTGGATAGAACTTTCTTCTTTCAGCATTGGAGACTAGCTCTAATTTGAATATGTTAGGCATTCCTGGCTCCACAGGTGCACTGAACAGGCTATTGAACTCTGGAGCTATAGTGGATAGCAATTGTCCTCTAGTTCTCCAGAGCATGACATCTTGATTTTCTTGTTCTACCCACACAGTGGCATAGAACTCCCTGATGATCTCTAGGTCATAGCCTTGTTGTACATTGCATAAAAACTCAAGTCCTAAGGCTTGGATCAGAGATGGTAAAGCCCTCAGTCTTGGATCACTCAAGGCAGACCAATCAATAACCTTGCAATCTACATATTCTTTGGAGGATAGGATCTCATGATACACCCCCTTTTGATGATCATTGTGAAATCTGGGGTCTGTGCAGGCCGGTTCCAAGAACTCCTTATCCTCACTGAAATATGGGCAGGTCGACCTCATCCTGATGAAAGCACTAGGGCTCACTGAGGCAATCCAGCTCTTTGATTTTCTTGGGTCACACTTGGGGAGCTTCATAGCTGTAGCCCTTGGAATGAACTTCATCTGATTGACCTCTGTCCTCAGAGCATGAGAGAACATATAGTGATACTTGGATTCCACATCCTCTTCATCCTCTGAGTGACTAGGTGTGCTTTCTTCTTGTTCTGCCTCCTCCTCAGGTTCATTATCTAATTTTGCACTAGAAGATGAGCCCTCAGCTTGATAATCTTCATCAGAGTCAGCTCTGGGTTCTCTTGCCCTTGGAGGAATTACTAATACACCTCTGCCATCATCTGATGAGCTTTCTGAGCTCTCTTCTTCTTCAGCTGGGTCATCTGCCTGTGGCACAGGTGACCTTGATGACTCTTCTGTAGGTGAGGGCACAGCTATGACCGCTGGTTGTTGAGCAGGTGAAGGAGCTGATGGAGAGCTTTGAGTATTAGGGGCAGCTAGCTGTGTCACAGCTGTCTGAGGTAGCTGTGAACTTATTCCTTGAACATGTGATGACTCAGTGGCTTCTGCTTGTCCTTCTTTTCCCTCTGAGACAATGAATGTTAAAGGAGATATTGGCTTATGCACATCCAGAGATGAGAGAGTGTCTGTACTGACTGAGCTGGAACTCCTTCTTTTCTTTTTTCTGATAAGTTGCTGGCAGAGCAGGCATTAGATGAGCACTTGGATCAGCTACCTGTGGCATAGGTGGTGACTTCTTCTTCACAGCAAGAATGTCTTGCTGCTGCTTGGCCAGTTTATCCTTCAATGATGGCTTTGAGGATTGAGAGGTCTCAGAGATAATGGGGACATCATCATCAACAGCCACTGTCTCAGTTCTCTTTCTCTTGTGTGAGGGACCCGGTATTTTAAGTCGATTCAAGGAATTCACAACAAGTGAAGACGGTGACCATAGCCGCTACCTGCGACGGGCTATGGCCCACCCCCGCCCCGTGCGACATGCATACGACACAATGCGTATGACTCACCACGGCCTGATTGAGGGATCACGATTCCAAAAAATATATGCCACAATGCGTATGACTCACTTTGGCAATGGACCGTACATTCACTTTGCACTTCACTTGAATCGAAATAAAATAACAAGTACCTCCATATGCATCCAACCACACTCCCCATTTCAACATACATGCATGACAGACGGGAGGTGGGGGCATATGTTGGACAGCAAGCATATCATCACACGAACCACTACGATACGATAATACACTAGCTGTCCACATTGTGAACTATAAAGATTACATCATTCGACGATAACCGGAAGTTTAGTCAAATCTGAAGTAAACTTGCAACTGCGGAATAAAGAGACAAATCCCACAGCGGTGCATCAGCCGTTGCCCAAAAGCCAACAAAATCCCACGAGTCGATGCCAACCAAGAAAACCGAGCAACTAGGCATCGTCGAAGTAATCCTCGACCACTGGCTCACCTGCAATGATCTAGGAATATCCTAGGTGAGTACAAAGGTACTCGCAAGACTTATTCATGCTTGATTAAATGTCCTACACATGGATTCACTACGGCAGCAAATAAACATGGTGCATTCCAAATTGACAAGATGTAAGTAAACCACATGACATTGACAACATTATAGGAGGAAAGCATGACAAGTAACTTGCAGTTCAAGTTGCATACTAATCAAAGTACAAACATGAAAGCATCAATCATGACAATCCAAATTCATTTGGGGCAGCCCACACTCCCAATTAATCATCAATTCATCACACATCATGTCCAGTCTATCTCTCGAACCGTTACCGGCAATACATCCCCATGGGAATAATGAGTGCTCTTCACTCGGAGGTAGCTAGTCTCCAAGTGACCGAGACTCACCATCAGATAAACCCATAGCGGAGATTCCGGTAACGTTCACGCGGTGATAAGGGAAGTAACACGATGAAGTCACCTCAGGTTGGTATAGCGACAAAAATACTTCAAACACCGGGGTCGCTCCTATAGCTTCAATTAATACCAACTTTATTCATCGTGTACCCCCCTTCAGCTCTCGCATCTCACTTAAGCAATTCTGCTACAACAAGATATAACATACCACAAACCTAACATGCTAGTTTAACGAGTTCCGACCATCATGTCCAAGCAGACGTTCCAACCACAAGCACATATAGACAAGCATACGAGATAACGATAATAAAGTGCAACAAGCTCTGCTTGCCTTGGTCGCAAGGATCCTGATCTTGATCTGGATGGAAAGCCGAGTGGTCTCCTTCTTCAGGCTCTATTGCAAGCAATAAGCGATACCGGAAACAAAACGAGAAAAGAATACAATGAGGTCCAGCATGAATGCATGATGTATGAGGCTAGGTATGCATTTCAAGTGTGACTTATGGATGTTAGGAATCTGATGCAACAAGAATTTTCTTAATTTGCATTAGTAAAAATTAAGTTATTGCCTTAACAATGCATGCACGTCAATTTCGTTTAGTTGCAAGTTTGGGCTGAAAATTACTACTCGCAGTGCATGGCAGTGCCCTAAGGTGTCCATAGAAAGGTAGTGCTCTGAGATATGATTCTAATGCAACTGGAATCTCTAAAATCGGAGCTATAATCGTCTAGTTACGGATTTTCGAAAAACGACGCCCGAAAAGGATGAACGATTGCATATTCAAGTTGGTCTGAATTTAATTACAAATATTGAAAATTGTGTTTAAACCAGTTTGTAGAAAATTTCATAAATTTTTCAGAAATATAAATTTTGCAAATTTTGGAGTTACAGTTCAAAAGTTATCGCCTTTTCAAAATTGTCGAAAACTTGGGGCAAACCCTAACCCTAGGGTTCAATTTCTCTGCGACTTTAAAATTGCTAAGTGCACCCCGCTGATCTACCCTAACTCTATCTCGGCCAACTGACACATGGGCCCCAGTGGCAGCTTCGGACCGGTCAACCGAGCTGACTGGGCATCGGTTCGGTCAATCGGAGGCCGCCACGTGGGTCTCTCGCCCTCTCTCCTCTCTCTGCAGAGGAGGGTGGCCGGTGACCTCGTCGGAACCTCACCGGAGGAGGCCCGACGGCTCACGGGGGCTCGGGGAGCTCGAGGGAACGGTGGCGACGTGGTGGCAGCTCACCCCGGAGACGTCTCGCGGATGCGGGGAAGTGGAGGAGGCCGGAGGGAAGCTCGCGTCGGCCGGTGGCGGTGGCGGAGCTCGGTTGTCACCGGCGACTGCCTTCGGGGCTCGGATCTGCAAGGAGGAGACGCGGGGGAGGTTAGGGGTGAGGAGAGGTAGCTCGGGGAGAAGACAATGGGGCCGGAGGAGCACTGGAACAGCTGCGCAGGCTCGCCGGAGGAGCACTGGAACAGCTACGCAGGCTCGCCGGAGTTGGGGTCGGCGACGGGGAAGAAGGAGGTGGCTTCGGGAGGGACTTCCGGGCTCCGATCTGTGAAAAGAACCAACGGGGGAGGTTAGGGAGGAGGAGAGCGTGCTCGGGAGCGAGGCATGAGAGCTCGGGGTCCACCGGTTGCTTAGGGATTTCTCGCCGGAGATGGTGGCCGGAGCTGGAGAAGAAGGTGGCAGGGTTGGATCCGGCGGCGGGGAAGCTAGGGTTTGGGCGTGGGGAGAGAAGGGGGAGAGAAGGGGGAGAGCGGTGGTCTGGACAGTGCTTAAAAAGGGCGGCCGGTCCAGACGCCGGTGGTGGCGCGCCGCCCACCTCGGCCACCCGGCGGCGGCGACGCGGTGGCTCCGGATGGCACCCGCCGGGTTCGGGTACGGGTTTGGCCATACCAAACCCGTACCCGGCCCCTCAACTCTGAACCGTAACCCGTCTTCAGATTTGCTCGCGGGTAAAAATCTTATCCAAACCCGTTACCCGTCCGGGTAAAATAGACCCGCGGGTATACCCGACCCGTCCACACAGCAGTCAGCACACAGTAAACAGATTACAGATTCACCGCAGATTCACATAATCACAGCCAAGAGTTCATCAGACTCGCCCATGATTACATGGGTACGGGTACACGGGTACACGGGTACGGGTTCGCTATTACCGTACCCGTACCCGTCAGACCCGCCGGGTACAGTTTTTTACCAGTAACATGCCCATGGGTATTTTTTCTTACCAAACCCGGATATTTTTACGGGTAAAACCCGGCGGGTAAACGGGTAACGGGTCCAAATTGCCATCCGGAGTGGTGGCCGCGCCCTGACGAGCGGGCCCCACGCACCGGGTGAGAGGGGATGCGCACAGCGCCGGGGGCGCTTTCCCGCAGTGAACACGAAAAGCGGCGAAGGGGAGACGGGTTTGGGGCTGGCGGGCCGGCCGAAGGTGGCCCAAAAGGCCTCGGCCCGTTAACAGCTCGAAAATTCTTTTTCTTTTTCTTTTTCAAACAGAGCCACTTGTCTATTTGATTTAAGGACCCAAATGAACTCCAAATGTTTTGAAATTTTTACAGGACCTTCAAAATAGCATATAGGACCTACTGTAAAATTTGAGGTCATTTGGACACTGTTTGATCTGGTTTTGAATTCAAATTCAAATATGGCTTGAAAATGAGTTTGAACTGTAGCTAGGCTCTAAACTCTTCCAAAAATTCCAAAATTTTACATGCGACTCGGGTTCTCCTATTCAAGGCTAAATATAAATTTTTGGTAACCTTTTATCCACAGAAATATTGTCTAATCATTGAATTACAATTCAATCCTTTTTGCAAATTGATTTCCAATCCTTCAATTGAATTAGCAAAGCATGATATCTTTGGATGAAATTTTGGAAAAAGGGACCTCGCATAGTGGTCCAGCTAGGGATCGCTGATTTCCTCCACCTCCGATTACTAAGGTTCGATGGTTGATAACCCAAATAAGTTGATTGGTGTTTGCTAAAACTATCCACCGAGGATGAGATATGTACGTATTCTTTAAAATATAACTTTTATAGATTAAATTTATGCAAGTGTGGGTGTGGGGATGATGGCATGAATGCGAGATGAAATGCAAAAACTTAAGCGTAGGAAATGGGTATTACATCTTGTAGCTGGGAAGGGGCATCTTGGCAGCTTCTTTCCTTAACTCAGGTGACAGTATCTGTTGTAAGGATTTTATTTCTTGTAGCAAGGCTTTTCTATCAGGACCTTGAGGAAGAGTTGTCATCTTCATAGTTAGGTCCTGAATCTGATTCACCAGATGGGTGTCTCTTGCTGATATAGAGAAACTTGCCCCAGTGGACACAACTGTGGGATCAGGTGATGACATTGATACTGACACAGCTCGTGTCTTGGAAGATAGGAGCTGCTGCTTCTCCATGATTTGTCTTCTGACAGCCTACCTCTCTGAATCTGACTTAGCAGCTTGCATCTGGAGGTGAGGGGCAGCTATCTCATTTGAGAGAATTTTGTCAGCAGTTGTAGGCTCTGGAATAGCCATAGAGATAGGCCTAGCCTGACTTGACAGCTGAAGAGACTTTGCTTGGTAGGTCTCCAGCAATCGCTTCTTCTTCCTCTCATTGATCTCCTTACTAATTTTCTCTGAGAGCCTATCCATCTCTTCTAAGATAATTTTGTCATTATCTAGATCTGCTTCAGAAATCTGCTGATCAGATTTAGGCTAATGAATTGAAAGTGTGCCCCTTGGCAACACTACTTCAGAGATGGATGACTTCGTTACTTTTTTTATTGTTCTCTTGGGCTTCTTAGTAGTTTCCTTGCCCAATAAAGTGTGTTCAGCATCGGATGAGGACCTTGTCCTCTTGGATAGGACAAGCTGTACTGAACTTGACTGTCCAGCTTTGGATGCTACAGCAGCAACTTTCTTTTCTGCAGCTTTCTTTTGCCTGTAGGCTTTTTGCTGTGCTCTTCTTCTCTGAAGAGCTTCTTCTTTTTGTCTCAATATTTCCCTTTCTTGATCAGAATCAGAAATGATGATCTCTCTGCTTGATTCTTCCAGATCAGACCACTTGAGACCACTGTCTTCTCTGTCAGAACCTGAAGACATCTGAAAAAATGAGATAGATAAGGAAGAATAAAGGAAAGGGGTGTTCCTAAATGTAGAAGATAGTAGCTGCGTGGGCCACCTATGTGAGGTCAAGGTGACATAGGTGAAGACTTGGAACCAAACTAAAGTCTTTGCCCTTGGAATAGGCGTGTCTGTGTGACAGGTGAGACCCTAGCGGTGACACAGCTACGCGTAGAGACGGACGGCAGATTCATGAAAACTAGGTTTAACGAAGTTTTACCACTAGGTCTCGAGCTAGATGAATCTAGGAATCTAAACAAAGGCTAAACCAATCCTAAATAAGGACAATGCACTACTGAAATAAGCTCACGAGCGATTGCATCGACAAGAAACTAGGTTGAACGCAAAGAAGGGTTGGCTGAAGCTTACTTTAATCAAAAACTTGACAAAGCGCGAATGAATCGGTGCCGGAGTGCGTTGGAAAGCTTCTCTGACTAGTTGAAAAACTTTCGAGGGTCGAAAGATATGATCTCGATGAAAACGCGAGAATTGAGCACTTAGCGGAAGTTTGGGGTTTTTGTGTTCGAACAAGGTTCAGGGGAAACGCGACGTTGCTTTATATAGGCCGAAGGGTTATAACATGGCTATGTCACAGCTGGGTGGATGACCTGTAACACAGGTGAGTGAAAAGAGTCCTTATGATCTACAGAGTTCAAAAGAATTCACCTGAGACACAGGTGGATGACTCAAGTGACAAGTTTTTCATCTGGAACACCAAGATAGAGAGAATTTGATAAGAGAGAAAGCACAAGGAATTAAAAGAGAGTCCTAGTAAATCTTCCCAATGCCAGTTTGCTAAAAAACTCAACAGGGCAAAGCTAAAACTGACAAGAGTTGATTTGGAAAAACCACGACACAAGAAAAAAATGTGCACAGAAGATAGGCACAAACATCTTACCAAAAACACTCTAAGCACAGAACACACCTGTGACACAGGTGGGAACACAGATGAAAACATAAACAGAGAAACAGCATAAACATATGAGCTAGACACCAAGCCAAACCTTTTATTGCAAGTTTGAGACATCAATAATATTCAACTCACTCCTTAGGGTACAGAACCTAGTCTCATCTAAAGGCTTGGTGAAGATATCGGCAAGTTATCTGTCTGTCCTCACATGACATAGCTGGATGTCTCCTTTCTCCACATGGTCTCTCAGAAAGTGCTGCCTCACTTCTACGTGTTTTGATCTCTAGTGGTGAACTGGGTTGTTGGCTAACTTGATGACACTTTCATTATCACAGAAGAGGGGTACTTGACTAAAAGACACGTTGAAGTCTTTCAAGGTCTGCCTCATCTATAGCAATTGAGCACAACAACTACCAGCAGCTATGTATTTAGCTTCTGCAGTGGAAAGCGCTAGAGAATTTTGCTTCTTGGAGGACCAGGACACCAGAGAGTGCCCTAGAAATTGACAGGTACCAGAGGTGTTTTTTCTGTCAACCTTACACCCTGCATAGTCACTATCTGAATAGCCAACTAGCTCAAAGTTTGCACCCTTAGGATACCACAGCCCAAACCCTGAAGTTTGAATTAAATATCTCAGAATCCTGCGTACTGCTACTCTATGACAGTCCTTAGGATTAGCTTGAAATCTAGCACACATGCACACACTTAACATGATATCTGGCTTAGATGCACACAAGTATAGCAAAGAACCTATCATGCACCTAAACTATTTCTGATCAATAGATTTACCTTCAATGTTTAAGTCCAGATGACCATTAGTTTGCATGGGAGTGTGAATAGGCTTTGCATCATTCATGCCAAACTTGGTGATGATGTCCTTGGTGAACTTTTCTTGTGAGATAAAAGTCCATTCCTTGAGTTGCTTGATTTGGAGTCCTAGGAAGTACTTGAGCTCTCCATCCAAAGATATTTCAAACTTCTGGGTCATCATCTTGCTAACTCGTCACTCATTGAACAGTTAGTACTACCAAATATTATGTCATCGACATAACTTTAGCACACAAATAAGTCCTTTCCATTTTTCTTAGTGAATAGAGTTGTGTCTACTAAGCCCATCTTAAAACCATTTTTGATCAGAAAATCTTTCAGTGTATCATACATGCTCTAGGTGCTAGTTTCAGACCATAAAGTGCTTTGTGCAATTTGTAGACATGGTGTGGTTTCTTAGCATCTTCAAAACCAGGTAGTTGCTCAACATAGACTAATTCAGAAAGTTTACCATTCAAGAAGGCATACTTCACATCCATTTGATATAGCTTGATGTTATGATGTGCAGCATAAGCAAGTAGAATTCTGATTGCTTCTAGTCTTGCCATAGGTGCAAAAGTTTCACCAAAGTCCAGATCTTCAACTTGAGTGAAACCTTGAGAAACTAATCTGGCCTTATTTCTCACCACCAGTCCATTTGCATCTTGCTTGTTCCTGAAGACACATTTTGTTCAATGACATTGTGATCTTGAGGCCTTTCCACCAGGGACCAGACTTGATTTCTTTCAAACTGGTTCAGCTCTTCATGCATGGCATTTACCCAATCAGCATCCTTGAGAGCTTCATTGACATTCCTGGGTTCAACACTGGAGACACACAGAAATTTACAATATGAGAACGAGTAGTCAGTCCCCTATGAATGGCACTAATGATTTGGTCTACAGGGTGATTTTTCTACAGCCTACTGATCACAAGGGGTTGGGGGTCAACCACCTGTGTCACAGTTGTTGGTGTTGCCTGTGACACAGCCGGTTCTTCCTGCGACACAGCTGGCTGAGACAGGTCCTCTACATCTAGTTTATCATTGGCTGGGTTGTACTCGAACTCAACGTCTCGCTCTCCAGTGTCTTCACACAGTGGTGGAGCAGGTGGTTCATGATCACTCGGTAAGGTAGGTTCCTCCTTGACAGGAAGTCTGATCTCACCAATGGATTTCTTGAGAATGTCCTTGCTCCCTACATCATTAGCAACTTGCTCTCCTTGAGAGCCATAAGATTCATCAAAGTCCACATCTATAGATTCTTCAACAACCTTTGTGGAGGTGTTAAAAACCCTATAGGCATAGGAGTTAGTGGCATAACCAAGAAAGATCCCAACATCAGATTTAGCTTCAAACTTAGAGAGGCGTTTGCCTTTTCTAAGAATGTAGCACTTACAACCAAATACTATGAAGTATGACAAAGTTGGCTTGTTGTTGGTGAGCAGCTCATATGGAGTCTTCTTGAGCAATGGATATAAATAGAGTCTGTTGATTGAGTGGTAGGCAGTGTTGATAGTTTCAGCCCAAATTCTTGGTGAAGTCTTGTACTCATTGAGTAGTGTCCTTGCCATCTCTATCAATGTTTTGTTCTTCCTTTCCACTACTCCATTCTGCTGTGGAGCATATGGACTTGAGAACTCATGCTTGATTCCATGCTTGTCCAGAAATGTCTCCACCTTGGAATTCCTGAATTCACTCCCATTATCACTTCTGATTTTGACTAGATTCACCTTCTACTCATTTTGCACTCTGACTATGAGATGCTTGAATTTCTTGTAGACCTGTGTCTTCTCCTTCAAAAAGAACACCCAAGTATACTGAGAAAAATTCTCTACAATAACAAAGTCATATTTGTTACCTCCCAAGCTCTCATATGTTGTAAGACCAAAGAGGTCAATGTGTATGAGCTCAAAAGAAGTGGTGGTGGTCATGATGGTCTTGGGATGGTGAGCAGCTCCAACTTGTTTGCCAGCTTGACACGAACTGCAAGGCTTGTCCTTCTCAAACTTCACCTTCTCTAGGCCAATGACATAGTCATTCTTGCTCAGCTTGTTGAGAAGCTTCATGCCCACATGTCCTAGCCACCTGTGCCACAGCCAGCCGATACTGGTCTTGGCCATGAGACACCATGGAGCTGCTGTAGGCTGTTTACTGAAATTAACAATGTATAATTTTTCAGACCTACATCCTTTGAACACTTGTGAATCATCAGATAGTTTAGAGGCTATAACCTCATCAATATAGAGAATGACTTTCATACATGCGTCACATAGCTGTGACATAGACATTAGACTATAGCCTATTTGATCCACAAGCGTAACATTTGATAAGGAGTGATGTTCAGATATGGCAACTTTACCAATGCCATTTACCTTTCCCTTGGAGTTGTCTATATAAATCACATATTTGCTGGGCAAATTCTCATTGGTGATCTCTACAAACTCCTCTCTGCCTCCAGTCATAGTTGTGTACATCCACTATCCACAACCCAATCACTTCCACTGGAGACAGTGTCCTGCAAGTTTAGTTATGAAACTTAGGGATCCAAACTAGTTTGGTTCCCTTAGTAACTTTATCATAAGTAGAGACAGCAGTAATAGGATTAGCAAGTTTGTTCCTAGAGTTCATAGCCTTAGCTATGAATGATATAACATGAATCTTCTTTGGCTGATTATCGCCTGCAACCTTAGGCATAAGAGTTAGTGAACTGTGCAAGCTACCTGTGACACTTGTAGTCCCACAGCTGTGTGGGGTACCAGTGACACAGGCAATAATAGCCTTAGGTACCCAGATGGCAAGTGACCATTTTCTCAGTTGTTTGAGACCAACATATTTGGTCACTGTCTTGCCTCTCCTATCCTTTTGTAGAACATAAGATGGATTAGATGGAATGTTCACAACATTCTTGTTTTTCTGCTCATGACCAACAAATTTTGTTGTCATTTGTACCTGTCTGTCTCACAAAGTTAGCTGCAAGATTTTTCTTAGACAATGGGTTAGTCACAGTAGGCAAATGTGTAATATCAGAAGTAACAGAAGAGTTATGAGTGTTAGTATCATCAATGCACTTGGCATGCTTTGCCTTCAGCTCCTCATGCTCCTTGAGAAGAAGCTCATGAGCTAGCTTAAGCTTGTCATGAGCAATCTCCAGGTTCTCCTGAGCTAGCTAGATGTTCTCTAAGCTTATCCCTTAGGGATATGTTCTCATTCCTCTCCTTCTCAAAGGTCTTATCTGTTTTTTCCAAAATACCCATTAGTTCAGCATAGTCAGGAAAGTCATCTTCAGTAAGTACCTTTGATTCTTTAGCCATGAGACACAAAGGAGCTGTGCTTGATAAAGTCTTGGCATCTGGTGAGGAGCAGTGTGACTCGGCTGTGTCACCGATGGTCACCACAGTGGAGCCACCAGTGAGCCTGGCTGTGTCACAGGTAGACACATCTGTCAAACTGATTGCAATTCCAGCAACTTCGCGTTCATCCTCTAATTCTTCCTCAGATCCTGAGTCATCAGACACCCAAGCTTGACTAACATAAGCTCTTATAGTAGCTTTGTTCTTGGCATAGGTTGGATGCTTGTTGTTGAAGGTATTATTCTTGCCATGGAAGTCTTTCTTCTTTTTTACTTATTGTTGTCCTTCTTCTTGATTGGACAGTCAGCAGCAAAGTGACCTTCTTCTCCACACTCAAAGCACTTCTTGTCCTTGAACAGCTTCTTTCCCTTGAACTTGTCACTTGAGCCAAATTGCTTCTTCTTTCTGTAGAATTTTCTAAAGTTTCTTGTGAGCAGGTTCAACTCAGTTTCTTCTCCACTGGTGATCTCCTCATCAAGATCTTCATTACTTTCGCTCTCTGGTTGTGAAGCTGAGGCAGTGGTCTTCAAGGCAATGTTCTTCTTGAGTGAGAGGATGGGTTGTGCCGACTCTCTTACTTGATCTCCATCTCATGTGTTATGATTCTTCCCAACACCTCAGTAGACTTCATCCTATCAAAGCCATCCTTCTCCTTCAGCATCAGCACAAGTGTTCTGTATGGCTTTGGCAGCACAGACAGAAACTTCTTGATGACATCCTCATCATCTACTCTGTTTGATCCAAGAAACCTCAGCTGATTGGTGATGATGGTGAGTTTTGAGAACAAGGAGTTTATATTTTCACCATGTTCATACTCAAACCTCTCAAGCTTTGATTCCAGCAAGCTTCTCTTATACTTTTTTAGAGTGTTGCTACCATCATAGATTTGCTCCAAGGAATCCCAGATTTCCTTGGCAGAGTCCATGGTGCTGACTCTGTTGAAATCATGTTCTTGAAGACCCATGAATATAGCTGTGGCAACCCTTGCATTCTTCTGGATGTTTCTCTTATCATTGATGCTTGGCATTATGGTGTCCTCTATCCTGTAACCTATATTGACAACTTCCCAAACATCTGGATCAATGGCGATAAGATGCATTTGCATCTTTATTTTCTAAAGGCATAGTTAGATCCATCAAAAACAGAAATTTTACCCTCATAGCCCGACATCCTTTAACTCTGTCTGTTAAGCCAATTCATAGAGCAATCTTGCTCTGATACCAATTGAAAGGATCGCAGGAGCCGACTAGAGGGGGGTGAATAGGAGGCTAGCCAAATTCAAAGAGCAAGTTCGTTTTATCAAGCATTAGCCTTAACAGATAAAGAGGTTTAGCTAGCTGTGAAACAGATAGACTACTCAGACAGCAAATGACATGAAGATTAACACATAGCTGTCACACAGGTAGCTAACACAGATCAGAGATAAACTATAGAGCAACTGTGACACAGCTAGATAACACAGGTGAAAAGATGTACCACAGCACTAACAAACAACACAATCAAGCAAGCAGGTAATCAAACAGTAAGTGCTGAAAGTAAACACATAGAGAGAGACACAAATAATTTTTCACCAAAATTCCCACTCCTTGCAGAGTATTACGTTTCAGTTGGAGAAACTACTCCGAAGAGATAGCCGGCACTTGTGGTGCCTTTTTCTCCGTGTACCTGAAACTTCAGGCACGCTCCTTTGCTTGTGGAAGTCCTTTTTCTTGGCAGCGGGTAGACTTCAGATCACCCTCACAAACGTCTAGGCTAACCCACACAAGCTTGGGTGATCACCAGCGACTCCTACACCTGTCTAGGAGTAGACACTCCAAGAGTAACAGAATCTCTGTAACAGATCACCTATAGTCTTTGTATACTCCCTAGGATTCTTTCTTTAGTTTTTAGGGGTTTCATTGAGTTGTTTAGCTACTGCTACAATATTATATCTACAAGTCGTGTAGGACTACCGCCTTATTTAGATCTCCAATGGAATTCCAAACTTTGTTCTTCTAGCTCTTGTGCCAATTTAATACTCGCAATTTCAGATTGCAATCATAGTTCTTGCTGGTTCTTCGGTTGCTTGAAGGAACTCGAACTTCATTGTTCAGGTTAATCGTGTCTACGGCAAGGTCAATAACCATTAGAGGTTGGTTTAGCAATTGCTAAGGCGTACCGTCGCGTACGGTATAGTCAGATCATTAGTGTCAAACTCCACCATATTGTTAGCTACCTTTGTCTCATCGAAAGATCGGGTCATCGTCTCATCACAGGTGGACCGGACTAAGTAATACGTAGCTAATTGGTTGGATTAGTGTGAGTATGACAGCCGGACCCCACACATGAAATCATCTAAATAAATAAAAATGTTGAAAATAAACATGACAGTGGACCCTTTATGTCATATACTCATAAAATTAAATAAAAATAAAAGTAATTATCGCTCTCTATGACATGTTGGACCCACATTAAATAACATAGAAAATAGAATTATAAAAGGGACAATTTATGACATGTAGGTCCCACTGTCATAGACTCAAGGAATAAAAAGAAAAGAAAAAGAAAGGGACTAGAAAATGAAAGGTGCTTCCAAGGCCACCTGGGTTAGCCAAACTTTGACCAGCCTAGGTTGACTTATGTTCCCACTGGTCATACTCTATGGCTAGGATGAAGCTGAGTATTAAAAAATTTAATATATTTTCTTTACTGAAAAAAGAGAGAAAAATGGTTTTAAATGCTTAAAACTTGTAAAATTTGTAGAAAATTCATATGAACTCCAAATGAGTCAATTATTTTGTGTAAATTAATGCTTTAATATTTTTAATTTAATGGTATAGGTTTCATTCATGATACTATTGCATAAATGTCATTAAACCATAGAATTCAAATTTTAAAATTCCCACTAGCTCCAAATGAAAACTACCTTATATCAAAATTCATGGTTTAACATGTATTCCATAATGGCATAATTTTTTATACAAAAATTTAAATTAATTGATATGTTAGATAACCCTAAAAATGACATAAAGAGCTTA
Organism: Stipa capillata; assembly: GCA_019208055.1. Taxonomy (NCBI): domain Eukaryota; kingdom Viridiplantae; phylum Streptophyta; class Magnoliopsida; order Poales; family Poaceae; genus Stipa; species Stipa capillata. The sequence goes on along the minus strand of JAGXJF010002033.1, from coordinate 49,074 downwards.
AGAAAATCATATCTTTAATTTGATAGCTCCAAATGGAGTGATTCCAATTGCATTAGTTGCATAAGTTCATTTCCTAAATTTTTAAATGCATTTCATGCCTATTTTTTCTTCCCAAAATATCTAGTATTGATATATTGATTTCTTTCGTCGTTTTCTGGCGTTTCGGTATTTCTCTTCGATAGAACCGGGCGACGAAGAGTTGTAAGAAGTTGATCATCAGTGCAAGCTCAATCAATACCAGCTATGAAAGCATGCACACTTGTTGAAAATATTGCAGTTAACTTATGTCATGATTGGATGATGAATGGTTGTGCTTGTCATATGCATTTGACCATGGTTACTTGTTTATATATGAGGCTACTAGCATGAGTAGGAATTTCTTGAGTTTTTTTATCAGCAAGATTGTGACCTTTAAATAATCTAAATAAGGGAGATGTGAGAGCTAGGAATTGATACCTATTGGGGGATTCGGCAGGTGGATTTAACCCCGACCGATCTCGGGCCAGGGATCTTTTCCTTCACTTACGGTATGAGTGTGATCAATGATGTTGGGAAGGGTAATGGTGGGCTAACCATTCGTTCATAACCCCATCGGAGCACTCCTGTTCGAGGTTAGGGTGGATTTAACCCTTCCTTGACTCCACATGTTCCGAGAACTGAGGTGGATTTAGCCCTATGCCAGAATCTATCTAAGTTAGGGAGGACCTAGAGGGAATAAAATAAATTTGATTGTGATGGTTTTTTATATGAATCTATTTAACTACCTTATGTATGGGATGTGTTTATCTATTTGTAAATCCTTTCTTGTACAGTTTTGTTGTGGTATTCAAGGTGTTTATGTGACATCTCATTAAGTGTGATGAGTATCGGTTGAGTGACCCACTAGCTGTGATGCGTTGGCCGGCTAGGCAATGTGTGGGTGATTGTACCGGGCTTTCGAGCGACCCACTAACCTTTAGGGCTAGGTTTAGGTGAGGGTACAATTTACGGGCTCCTCTTAATTCATCGTGCTTAGTGGACTTGAGAAAGGCACTAAGTCTTTCCAGGACTTTGGAATTACATTTAGCTCTAATTGTGATGTTGTGTCTTTGCTCGGCTTGGCCAACAGTGAATACTTACAATGTGCGGTAATCATATGTGAAGGTTCATCTAGCCCTTAAGTGTAGTTTTGGTAATTAATGACAATACTTATGGACTAACAATTGTATTGAGAATTGTTCCATAGGTAATGTATGAATGATAATAGCATTGATTCATTGAGGAATTCCATGAGATCAAAAGAGATGCATCGAAAATCAAAATAAATGAAGCTATATCAAACTAGCAGTCTCCTATAGTGGAGTACACGTGTCTCGGCGACAGGCGATCCCTGGCGACTCGAGTGCGGTTCATTTCTTGAGCTTTTCGCTTCTCGTTGATTCCTCGTGTTCTTCATTCCAAGATAATCTCTGTTCAGATCTTCATCCTTCATCCTCCGATTTCTGATTCCGTATCTCCTCCAGTGCGGTGCAATCCTTGAAAAGATGGGGGAAAAAGAAACCGATCTTGGAAGATTGATGAGTCCGCTTCATCTTTCGGAGGCGGAAAGCAAAAGTCTTGTATTGCCGTGTCGTGGAGTTGATGATTCTGAGGGAGATGATTGGCATGCTGTTGCTAAAGTCTTCTCCCGGAGGCCAATTCAGCCAGATACTATAACAAACACCCTAGGCAGAATTTGGTACCCTTCCAAAGGAATCCTCTGTAAAGCGCTAGGTGATAATACTTTTCTCATTTTCTTCAATCAAGCTGATGGACGATATAGAGCGCTGGAGGAAGGATCGTGGTCTGTGGGTCATGCGCATGAACTCATAATTGTTGTCCCATATGAAGCGCATAAATCTGTTGAAGATTTTCAGTTCACCGAAATTCCTATATGGATTAGAATCAGCAGACTCCCGTTGGGCATGATGTCCCGAGAGGCAGGGGAGGCTATCGCCTCTCAATTTGGTTCCTACCTTGATGTTGATGTTGGTGAAAACGGTCTGGCATCAGGCAGATTCTTACGTATTAAAGTCAAGATTGATGTTCGCAACCCTCTGCTGCGTGGTATTACGGTCTACAGGAATCCTCCTCATCAAGATCTCTGGTGCCTGATTGAGTATGAATATCTTCCCAAATTATGTTATCTCTGTGGAGTGATTGGGCATATTGATAAAGATTGTCCGAAGGGAGTAAGTAATTCAAGGGAGAAACCCTATGGCGCATGGCTGAGAGTAATCCCACCTCGACGTCGATATTCAGAAGAATCACAGAGACAGAGTGGCTTGACTCGTCGATCTGATCCCCATCCTGATAAAGAAAGAGTTAATAACCCAAAAATGGATAACAAAGTTACTGACTCCATAGAGATAGTTCAGGACACTTCTAATGGCTCCAAAGCAAGGAATTCTTCTTCCAAAAAAGATTCAGTTCATCAAACTATTCAGACTTCTCCATTGAATACTCACTTGCATCCAACTTCTGAAGAAATGGCTCAAAACTGCGCGGCAACAGAATTGACAGAACCTGACTCACTGTAGCTCTCGCTAGCATCAATTGCAATGGCTCGTAATGCTCCTCGTAATTTCTCAAGGAAAAAGATTAGACACATATCTAAAGATGCTACTGATCGTAGTTGTGCTGGCAAGAAGAGAATAGCTGAAGACATGAATATAGAGATTGCTAATGTGTCAAACAAGAAATTTTGTATATCTGGTACCTCAGTGCAGAGCTCTGTTCTTAGTACTGTTGATCACTTAAAGGCTGGGCTGTCAAAACAGCCTGGCCAGAACCAATGAAAATAATAGCTTGGAACTGCCGGGGGTTGGGTAACCGCCCGGTAGTTCGGGGGCTTCTGGATCTCCAGAAGCGTGAGGATCCGGATATCTTATTTTTGTCCAAAACAAAGTTGAATACCAGGAAAATGGAGAAGTTTCGTTGGCTTCTTCATATGCCTCATATGATAGTAAAGGATAGTGATGGAAGAAGTGGAGGTTTAGCTCTTTTTGGAAGCGAGAAGTCTGTGTACATATTAAAGGTATTTATCACCTGTATATTGATGCAGAAATCAGTATGGAAAATGGTGCTAACAGGTGGCTCACTGGTTTTTATGGAGAACCCAATTCTGACAGGAAGGAGTTGTCATGGAAGGCTCTTAGATCCTTACGACACCATTCCAATCGGCCATGGCTATGTCTAGGAGACTTTAACAAAATTCCGTCCAATCAGGAGAAGCAAGGAGGAAACCTTCGACCACAATCCTGTATGGATCGTTTCTGAAACACTCTGATGGATTGTGACTTGCAGTGCAGGACCTTGGTTTCAAAGGGGATATTTATACTTGGTGAAATCATAGTTTCCAACACAACCGATATATTAGGGAAAGATTGGAGCCATTCATGGGGAGCCACGCTGCTCAGATCATCGCCCGATTGTTGTTCTGACAGAGGGAAGTGGAACTTTTAACATCCCCAGCCAGAGATCTTTCCTTTTTGAGGCTGCTTGGCTAAAGGAGGATGGATGTGCTCAAATCATCTAGAATTCCTGGGAAGCTAATTACACTGAGTCAAACAACAATGTTGCTGATAGATTGAAACGTGTAGCAAAGGATCTTATCTACTGGAGCAAAAACAGTTTGGGGGATCTAGAAAATCGTTTGAGCAACCTCAAAGTGGAACTCCAGGCCTGTTTACAAGGAAATCTCACTCAAGACAATATAAACCGTGAGCATGTTCTCAGATTCAAACTGGAAAGGCTCCAAGATCAACAAGACACTTATTGGCGCCAAAGAGCTCATATTAACTAGTTAAGGGATGGAGATAAAAATACAAGGTTCTTTCACGCATGTTGTTCTGAGAAACAAAAAATTAACAGGATTACCAAATTAATCCGTGAAGATGGTGTTATTGTAGACTCAACCCCGGCTCTCGAAAACTATATCACAGCTTATTATCATGATTTGTATTCTACTCACCAAGAAGCTAATCTTGAGGAACTCTTGCAACATATTCAACCGAGAGTAACAGATCATATGAATAGATCTTTGCTTTCGACATTTTCGATCGAAGAAGTAGATGCAGCACTAAAGAGTATTGGAGATCTTAAAGCTCCAGGGCCGGATGGAATGCCTGCAATTTTTTATAAGAAATCTTGGGCAGTGGTGGGGGACAGAGTCCACGAAGAAGTTCTCCAAGTCCTCAATGGTAATCCTATGCCAGTTGATTGGAATACTACAACTATCATTTTAATTCCCAAAGTAAAAAACCCCCAGCGCCTCAAGGATCTTCGGCCCATTAGTCTGTGTAATGTCATCTACAAGGTTGTGTCAAAGGTTCTGGCGAACAGATTGAAAGTGTTACCTCAATGACTTAATCTCCTAGAACCAAAGTGCCTTTGTGCCAGGAAGATTAATCACTGATAATATACTCATTGCTTATGAGATGACCCATCATATTAATAACAAAAGAGTTGGAAAAGATGGCTTAATGGCCCTAAGTTAGATATGAGCAAGGCTTACGATAGAGTGGAATGGAATTTCCTTGAAACAATGATGTCTAAGCTTGGTTTTCATAATTCCTGGGTCCAACTTATTATGAAATGTGTTCGTTCAGTTTCCTATCGGATCAAACTTAATGGTGAGCTCACGGATTCTATTGTTCCTCAACGTGGTCTGCGCCAGGGGGATCCTCTATCCCCCTATCTTTTTCTCTTTTGTGCGGAGGGATTCTTTTCCCTTCTCTACAATAGTGAGGTTCATGGCCGTATTCAAGGTATTCGCATATGCCCCAATGCCCCGGCTATTTCTCATTTATTATTTGCAGATGATTCCCTCATTCTGCTTAAAGCTGATAACACGAATGCGACAGAACTGAAGAAAATCCTGGAGTTGTACGAAAGGTGTTCTGGACAGCTGATTAATCGAGATAAGAGCAGTGTAAAATTCAGCCATAATTGCAATGCCATGGTCAGGACAGATATTATCAATTGCTTAGAGCTTGGCTCAGAAACTCGCAATGACAAGTACCTAGGCCTTCCCATATATATTGGCAGATCAAAAACTCGGTCTTTCAGCTATCTTAAAAAGAGAATTTGGAAGAAGATCCAAGGTTGGAAAGAACGGTTATTATCCAAGGCTGGGAAAGAAATTTTGATCAAGGCAGTGGCTCAAGCCATTCCAACGTTTGCCATGTCCTACTTTGATCTAACTAAAAACCTTTGCGACGATATCACGGCTATGATCTGTAGATTCTGGTGGTCCCAAATGGATAATGAACGTAAGATGCATTGGCTCCCGAACAACAATTTGGCCAAACCAAAGAGGGAAGGTGGTCTCGGTTTTAGAAACTTACACTTTTTTAACTTAGCAATGTTAGCGAAGCAAGCCTGGCGTCTGGTTTAGAATCCCCAATCCTTATGTGCTACTCTCCTCCGATCCAGATATTTCCCCGATGGGAGTATTTTAACCGCAACAGCTTGCTCAGGCATTTCATTTACCTGGAGGAGTCTGCTGAAGGGTATGCAACTGCTGAAAGATGGTATCATCTGGAGAGTTGGTAATGGCAGGAATATCCGTATATGGGAAGATCCTTGGATTCCTAGAGGAATAACTAGACGGCCTTCCTCCTATCATTAGCATCAGCAGCTTCAAATGGTGAATGATCTGATAAGTCCAGCTGATGGGGATTGGAATAGGGAGTTAATCCATCAGATTTTCCATCCAGATGATATCAAGGAGATACTCCGGATTCCAATTGGGCATGGCATGGACGATTTCATCGCCTGGCATCCGGATCCGAGAGGCTTATTCTCTGTCAAATCGGCATATAATTTATGCCTCACGCTTGCAGCTGTTCAAGCCGGTCAGCCAGCTACAAGTCATACTGTAGCAAATCCGACAACACATACAGCTGGTATCTGGAGGAAGATCTAGAGATTGGCTTTGCCCAGGAAAATTGCCATGTTCCTGTGGAGATTTTCTCACAACAGCCTACCTATTAGAGTGAATCTCCAGCGCCACGGAATCCAACTTGATCCCATCTACCCCATGTGTAAGAGGATGGATGAAGATGGTGCTCATTTGTTCATCAAGTGCAAGTTTGCCAAATGCTGCTGGAGAGCAGCAAATCTGGATGATATCAGACAGAAGTTGATGGATTGTTGCTCTGCCCACAGTACCTCCTCCGCTTTGCTTTCATTTCCTCCTGATCCCTTAAAGCACGCAGTGTTGTTGCTGTGGAACATCTGGAACGCTCGCAATGCGGTCAATGCTGGAGATCAACTCATCCAACCGGATACTTTGGCCTCTAATTGTCAACGGCAATTGATGGAATTTCGTGATGTGATGCTGCAGAATCAGTCCCAGGATCCTCCCAATTCATCCTCTGTCAATAGCTCCTGGTCTGCTCCTCCTCAACATTTTCTGAAGATCAACTCTGATGGAGCTTTCCGGGGAGAAACTGGAGATGGTGGATGGGGATTTTGCATCAGAGACATGTATGGCATAATCCAGGGAGCTGGAATGGGGCACTTGCAGAACCTTGCAAGCCCGCTACACGCTAAAACCATGGCATGTCTCCAGGCTATCCAATTTGCAACTGCAAGAGGCATAACCAGAATTGTGGTGGAGTCTGATGCTCTTATGCTGAAGCAAGCATTACAATCTTCAGATCATGACTTCGCCCACCTAGGAGTGCTATTCCATAGAATCAAATCTTTACTTAACTCCTGTTTTCTAGAGTATAAAGTTACGCACTTTAAGAGAGCTTGTAACATTGTTGCGCATACTCTCGCTAAAAAGGGAGCTGAGCTCTCGCCTGAATCTGTTTCTGTTTGGCATTCTAATGTGCCAAGTTATGTAACCGAATTAGCGACCAACGATCTCGTTGCGTCGCTCAATCAGTAAAGTTCTGTCTTTCTCAAAAAAAAAGAGATGCATTGAGATCAATGAGCTCTAAGTGATGCTCATGTGGTGAAGAAGAAGTTAGAAAGAAAAGACCTCGGGATGCTCATGTGGTGAAGAAGAAGTTAGAAAGAAAAGACCTCGGGAGATTAACATTGGGGTTCAAGGAGTGAACCAATGATGATCGAGGTGAAGGTCAAGTGCAGGATCTAAGTGTGATCCTAAGTGGAACACTAAGTGATTGTATACGAAGCTCATGAGTCGAGTCAAAAGAGGATCAAGATAAAGTCCATGAATTGGACTCAAGACAGCTAGCATTAAAGCGTGAAGGCTAAGTCACTTGTGTGGTTCAAGTAACTAAATATACATCTTATACCCCTTGCCCTCCTTGTGAGAGGGGGTTGCTTGAATTGCTTTGTGTTGCTGGTCTTGGAGTGTTGTAACTTTGTGTTCTACTCTTTTGTGCTCTTGTCTCCTCTCCCAAGCTTTAGTGTGAGATTTCAAAGCTTCTGTGGCTTAGTGAAAAAGGTGAGAGGTGTGAGAGGGGTGTGGTGCTTTGGTAGCCCACACTTAGCGCATTGGTTGCTTGTGCTTGAGCACTTGGTGTCGATCGTATTTGAAGTGCGAGTCTGGAAGCTTACTTGTTGGTCTTGGAGACCACCATCTCTTAGACGGTTCAGTGGTGATTGGCTTGGTGATCTCCTCAAGTGAAGATTGTGAGAAGGCCTGGGAGTGGTAGTAGAACTCACCATCTCTAGAGTGAAGGAAGAATTGACCATAGTGGAAGTCGAGAAGTGCATTGTGCAACTTCAAGAGGAATAGGGTTGAAAGAAACCTGACTCAAGTGTAACCGAGTTTCCTCAACGGAGACGTAGGATACCAGAGGATACCCGAACTTCATGTGCAATTGTGTTCGCCTAGTATATTCACTAATGCATTGTAATTTTGTGATACCAAATGCTCTTAGCGATGCAGGGTTCTAGCGTCGAAGACATGTACGCAGAAGATAGTTACTGATCGTCCGAAGAGTTGAACATTAGTGCATGTTAAGCAAGGGCTGGTGATGTTCATGCGTTCTTAGTTGCAGTCTGAAGCATACGGAATAATATGCAGAAGTTTCAGAACTTAATTTTTTCAGAGTTCACAAGTTTTTAGTTCTGCCGTGCAATCAGATCCACTTTTGTCGTTATTGTAAGATTGTTAAGTTTCAGAGTTCAATTGACTGTAAGATACATACATATTTCGCTTCTTTGGCTGGAGCATGCATCAGGCAAAACAATGAATTGTTCATAATACACTGATACTGGGGCCTATTTTAATGATTCAGCCTGCTTCGGGCAGAAATGCTATGCTATACTAAATGAAGGGGTTGTCTATGCATGGGGTTGGAAAGAGTGTGTTCCGTCTGGAAGTCATTGCTGATCAATCTTCAGTTGGAACTTTTGGAAAAGGATGAAAGGCAAAGTGCAATTGACACTGCCAAGGTGGCGATGTTTGCTCTCCTCAATTCTGGTGAAAAGAATAGAAGTTTCTCTACATCAGTTGTTGACAGACATAACTTGAGAGTTCAAAGCAAAGGGCAAGACACTATTTCTTTAAATCGCTGGTTTCTTCTCCCGTGGCGGCGATCTGCTTTTCGGCGTGCACGAGAAGGCGAGAGGAACATGTCGCGCGAGAAAAGTCACCGCGACGTCGGATCTGAGCTAACAGCTTATGTTGGAAGCAAAGCACGCCCAGGAACTGAGACTAGTTTTGAACGGAATTTCCTGTTTCCAACAAAATACAACATTGGCATTCAATTCATGTTCATCAGTAGGAAACCAACCTCCAGAAAGCGGCCGTTGTAAGAAACCATGCCATTCACAAACAATAATAACCCAGCAGGAAAACACTGAGACATGAAGGTCGAAATGTCGGACAACCACCATATGATTAATAAAGATGTAACCCTTTCAGAAAATGATGTAATTGACAGACAGGCAATGTAATAAATTTACGGCTGGCAGCTGAAGCTTGCAGGAGCAGAGTAGAGGATTACAAATGTATGAATACAATCAGGCATATCTACAGGTTACATAGCTTTGCCCACACACAAAAAAAAAGTTACACAGCACTGTATCTACAACTATATGACGAGTGCTTAACCAATGACCGCTTATGATTCAAGTAACACAATAATGGTGGGCCAATCGACTAATGTTGGCCAATACAATGAGAAATTCAACCAAAAGAATGAAAGCTTTATTTAGCTCTAACCACTGCAGATACGAAATCAGAATCTTCACCTCACTTAACAGCTGACACAAGGGACCAATGTAATGTATAACTGTGAGAAGATGCAGGCCATTTTCATGAAATCTCTGCTGTACAATCAAATTATATAATACACATACTTCTACAACATTTGTACGTGCCCGCATTTCATCACAGGGTACCCTACAAAAGTACAAAGATTACTGTGTTAAAATTGTACATCTCTACCCACTGAGGATAGGCAGAAGATATCACTTGTCAATAGAACCATTTCTTCCCATAATTACCACTACAGAACACGACAATAAGCTAGTTGTGTCCCCCAAGACCAGTCAGGCGAGAAGCAAGCTGAGTAAGCATCATGGTGAAGCGCAAAAAGGCAGTACATTATTTCTCTGTCTTCACATCTAATGACTTGAGCTCTTCTAACAGTTCCTCATACTTCTTTCTTTCCTCAGCAATTTGATGTCGGAGCTTTCGTTCCTAAGAGCAAGAGAACAATACTTCTTTTGTTCTGTCAAGCAATTCTTTAAAATATTGAGCTCTAAAGAGAACACTTAGATACAGGGGGCATCAGTCAAGGTTTAAGATACAGAAAATGAGATTCAAAACTATAACAACGGCACTAGCCGAATACAGTTTCAACAAAAATAATCAAGTAACATTTGGACTTCTTACCACAAAGGCTGTAGATCATGATTTCACAGAATAAAGTGATAGAACGTTTTGGCTTTAACTTTGCAAGCTTGGTTGATTGTTTTGTTTTACTAGCACCGATTAAGTAGATATGGCCTTTAATTAGCACGTTGTTTGGTTCTATTGAAAACCTAGCATTTGCAGATGTTATAGACGTAAGCAAGACTAAATTTATCATGATAGTAGGGAGAAAGTAATTTGGAGGTCTGAACATTAATGTGGTGATATAAACCTACCACCTCTCCACAATCTTAAATGCAGGGAGTGAAAATTTGCCTCCAAGCGCAAAGCATATATCTCGCACACTCAACTAGGTTAATTTAACCTTCCAACACTGACTTTTTTGGCACCACTGCAGCTGTCTGACATCGTACAGGGCTAGAAAGTCATTTGCTTATGTTGGCAAAAGAGGCAAACAAGTCAACAATTTGCAAAACTTTCATATTCAAGAAAGTGTCAGCAGGATTTCAAAAACCGGCTGATTTCAAAACACAATACTCAATAATCACTTGTAGTATATATCCAAAACTTATGATCTTTAAAACCCAACATTTCAAAGGGGCAATCATGTATCTCCTACAGAATGTATGGTACAGAAAACAATCTAACCAATATAATGAAATTTGAGATTTCCACACACGAAACAACATTGAGAGATACTAGTTTACTTGCAGAGAAGATAATACCTTCAGGACAAGTTGTTTCTCTGACTCCATGTATTGTAAGCATCTGAAAAATAAAAAATAAAAGGTTTTAACACTAAATCGCCAACTAGGATTTGCAACTTTGTTATTACTGAAAAGAATCTCTTGAGAAGCAAGTATCAGAACAGTAGTAAGCAAAGTTTTTAAGGCGGTAAGGTGAGGCGAGGCGACCCACCCCCTTCACACCTTTTATGCGTTAAGGCGTAAGGCGAGGCGACGCCTTACTAACACATTAGGTCAGCCATTTATCGGTTAGTCAACACTTGTGACGTATATATTTCAGAGAGAATAAAAAATATTGAGAGATAGGTCACAACTCGTATAGCCCTTTAACTTGCCCATGGCCCAAAAGCCCATTTAAGCCATACCAACCACTCATCCCTGACCTTATTACACAGCAGCTCCTCCTCTGCCCACAACACAGCTGCCACCCTACTTATCTCTCCCTCTCACGACAGCAGCGAGCAGCCCCACGCCCCTCTCCTCTCTTCTCCCTCACAGAGTCACAGGCCCTCTCTTCTCCCTCACAACAGGGGAGCAAGGGGAGCAGGCAGAGGAGCAATGGGCACAGGGGAGCAAGCAGGGATGGGAGGGTAGGAGACTACCTTCCTCTATCAGATCTGGGGAGGAGGCGGCGCGGCGCGGCGCACCAGTGGAAGAGGAGGCAGCAGAGGCAGGAAGGGGAGTACGCAGCAGGTGGCAGAGGCAGGGAGGTGAGCGGGCAGCAGGCGGCAGCGACAGGCGGCTTCATCAGCTGGGGAGCAGCCAGCGGGGGAGCCAAGGCTTCTCTCTCTCTCTCTCTCTCTCTCTCTCTCTCTTCTAACGCTAAATCAGGCCCAGCTCGCTCCCTCTCTCTCCCTCCCCTAAAAGGTGTGGCCTCAGCGTCCAACATGCCTTCTGGCCACCTCAGGGATGCCTTACGGACGCCTCGCCGCTAAGGCGGACGCCTCAGACAACTCCGGCAAGGCGAGGCGACGCCTTGCATCAGCCGAGCGCCTTACCGCTTAAGCGTCGCTCCTTAAAAAGTTTGGTAGTAAGTATTTCAACTTCAATTATGCAATAGAACAAAGGTATAGAGTCAGACAATGCAAGTGCACACCTGGCACAGTAACCCAGTATTATGCCTAATGCCCTAAAGTAGACCAAATTAGTATATTTTACTTTGAAGAAACCTTATTTTTTTGTTCTTATGTTGGCTTTCCTTTTTTTCTTCTTTTTGCAAACTACCCTGGCATTGCTAATAGAAACCTAGCACCCAAACAAATGAGCAATTGATAATCCTCTTATCAGCAAATACCATTCATATTCCGTATAAACTAGGAGTACATCAACAGTAATAGATGGATTCATAGGAAAAGGATTTCCCTAAACTGCTTTCAACTCAGTAGATGTTCCTTATAAAACGAGGAAACTACAAAAGATGAAATGAAAATATGTACAGTGTACAAGTTGGTATTGCACTTACTCGTCACGCAATTGGTCATTCTCTAATGTCAAAGTTTTGTATTCATTAAACCATTTCCGTTGAGTAACATCCCGATACTGTCAACCAACAACAACAAATTAGTCATGTAAGGATACTCTTGTTTTTCGTCAAGAAAATGTAAGAATACTCTAGGTATTTTGAAGACATTAATTATCACAATGTGCTTCTATCATTGACAAAAAATATTGTTTTTGTGATGTATAGAAGGCGGTATGGTTTTTCTTTTTTGTGTGTGCGGGGAGGGGGGTAGAAACTGGACAAAAACCAGATACACCCCTTGCTCAATAATTAACAGAGTAAATTCTAGAGTGCCCATAAATAAGCAGCTATTAGTCTTCCTTGCCTTTTTCTGGTGATTATTTACGTCTGTCATGACTCCGAGGGCATCAAAATTTCTCTTCAATCCTATGTCAGTTAAAAGTAAGAAAAACATTAACATATTGACATTTGACAAAGTGAACCTAAAAAGATGGACTACTGACAAAGTGAACCTAAAAAGATGGACTACTCACTGCTTTGTAGATTTGACTCAAAAATATTGAACTTTTCCCCTGTTGGAGAGGCTATTGATTTCGGGCCAGCACAGCTGCTTGTTGGAATATCAGCAACCAGTAACTGATGTGGAGCATGTGTTGGGGTACAGCCATCATCAATCTGCTTGGCACGATATAGTGCACGGGATGCTTTAGGTAATGCCTTGTTATCATAACCAAGGCGATGGCAATGCAGGCCCCTGCAAAAATAATTAGTTCAAGCATGAAATTGTTAATGATATGAAATCAGCACCTAAAAGAAAGCATGGCAAGGACACAACAAACACCAACAAATCAACAACAATTAAGAAAATTCATAGTAGTTATATTTGTTTATCACACAAAATGCACAAACGAAGTAGAATTTAACAACTAGCAGTTAATTAGTTACTATATCTTGAATGAAGTACTATTCAGCTTTTACAAGTTATCAAGTAAACTCGAATCTTAAATAAAACAAGTAATGAGAGGATCAATAGGTGCACAGCTTGGAGTTAAAATACTAGAACAGGGAGAAATAGACCATACATGAGAGAAGACTTTTATGAGAAGGCTAAAAAAATGTATTGCTTCCACTCATAAGTACAATGCACAGCCTTTTACAGTTCTGGCTGGACTTGTCCCCTGAGACTCAATCTTTTATCTCTGACAATCCAATCTAACTCGAATTCTTTTCTCTGGCAATCCAATCAACTCAAACTTTCACGGTAACTTCCTAACCCAATCAACAAACAAAACCTGCTGCTGCTGGTGGTGAGTACTATAGCAGCCGTGCTACAGTGCACTAAATCTGCTGCTGGCGGTGGTGAGTGCTACAGCAGCTGCTACAGTGCACTAAATCTTCTGCTGGTGGTGGTGAGTGCTACAGCAGACTGCTACAGTGCAAGCACTAAAGTAGCTCAAAGCGGTCAGGTGTCCATCACAATAGGTACATGGATATAGCATTGCCAATCTCTTAGCATATAATTTAGCAATATCTATAGTGACTCTTTTTAAGACATGCTTCAGCATTTGTAACAGAAAGTACAATTCTGATTTCTGACACATACATACTGCAACAAAACAAAGACAAAAGTAATTGTTACCAAAACTGGATGAAGATTTTATGGAGAGAATATTTGCATAATGATGCGCCAAATAGAAAACAAATTTCAAGAAATAAACCATACAAGATACAGGGTTGCCAGCAAAACTACTATTATCCAACAGGTGAAATCAAAGAATAAGGTATCAAGGACCAGGTAACTGGCAAAAATTCGACAAGGCAATCAGCACTAGGGTCCCAAAACATGGTCTACTTATCGTCCCTAAATCATGATCGCCAGGCAGCATGCAATAACTAACTAGTGACACGAAATGTTTGACAGAATGATCGATGCAAAACGGTCAATAAAATAGCTGTATCCTTAAGAGTCAACCCCATACACATTTGTGTGCGTTTATAGGAGATTTGGAACAAGACAAAGTTAGCAATATTGTTGCAAATATTTAGAACTAAAAAGAAAAAACATTACCAGTATTCATAAGTCATTTCTTTCAAACGGTTCTCAAGCCTTTGATAAAGGACCGACTTCTCAAAGTCCTGCTTGTCATGGGTAGGTTTGATAAAATTCGCCTCCAGAATGCCTAAAAATACCAACAGAATAGAACATATGCATCATTTTTCATGAATATCTTGGATAAGCCGCTAAGTAAAATGCCTCTTACCAACAACTCCCCGCCCTTTGCCATATGAGTTGCTTGCAACTTTCCAGAAAGGCTGCAAAAATATTAGAAATGTGACTTACCCAGTGAATGGAAGCAACATAAAACTTACCTAGTAAATGAAGCAGCATAAATTTACCTAGTAAATATCACTATGAAAAAACATAAATAATGCATTGTCTGAACTAGGCTATAGTTAACAACATCCTATGAAAAATTCGCATCCAAGTTGAGCCAAAAAGATAATCTGGCTTTGTAGAATGTCCAGAAATAGTCCTGAAGCAACATACAAGGACAGGTTCTAGCAAGTATACTACTAATTCCAATCGAAGAGAGGGCAATGACAGGAGAACTCAAGGTGTGAAAATCACTAAATCACATTTTACTTGCTTTTGAGATGTCATATGTGCTGACTACTGGACAACAGCCACTGCAGCACATTCAGTGATATCCCTATCATGCTGACACTCAGAATGATTCTGTGGACCACAAGAGTGCACAAGGAACTAGAGTGGAATTGCAGGACATTTTTGTTTGAAACAGGAATCCTAGGACTTAGTACAAAAGATTGCTTAGGTTCTTCTCTTCTTTTGCTGCCATAATTGACATCAGCTGAGATTCAACTTAAGGCAAGGTGCGTCTTAAACGTTGAAACACTATTATCAGGAATTACAACATCACACTTAGGTATTTGCTAATTGTTATGCAGTGCCAACATCAACATGTCAATGTGTTGACTCAACGGGTATACTGGGCTATAGCTAGATTTTTCACCCAGACAAGCATATGAGGCTTATGCACAGCCCTACTAGCAAAGTAGCAATGTCCTCATGGAACAACTGTACAATATATTTGGAACTCCATTTGTTTAGCAATCATATTGCACATATGATATATACTTTTAAATCATTAAACCGCTTACAAGACTGCATACCAAATGACACTACAAGGTGGGGTGACTGCTCGCTAACCTGACAGCTATTTAAAACATTGATGAAGTGTAGATTATATTGGATGTGTTTATGCACAAAATGTCAAAAGACTCACTAGTTCCAACAGCATATTCTCATGAACTATGTGAGTTAATCTGTAAAACAGAATGTGGATTGTGAACTTGTCCATACCTCACATCAATTAGGAGTGTACTGCAGTTTTATCAAATACGTTCTCATTAGTGTACTAGTGATTCGTTTGTTGGCTAAAGACATCGCTTGAGGGGTGAGTTTTTTTATGATAAAAGTATGTTAAAAGAAATTTATTGCTGACAACAAATAAAGATCATATGTGACAATTTGTTTCTATTGAGAAAGAAAATAATCTGAGTTTCTAATGCGATACAAAAGAAGAAAGCTCTCACCGTTATTAAACGATTCTTGTGATATACGTTAAACCCTTGTACATCAATGTCTGGGGCACCTTTGACGAATCCAATGGTGGTCATTATAGATAGCTAAATAAAAACATGAGAAATGCAATCAGAGAAAGCATGCTGTAAAAATAAACTTTCGCTGATATAACAAAAATGGAACATTAGGTGCACCTGCAGACACGACTTACGCAGCTAGAGCAGGTTAAAAGGAAAGAAAGCAAGTAACCATTTTGTTGGAGTAATAACCATAGAACTGCCAAATGACTAGCTAGTCCATCCACTAAGACATACTCATTTCCAGGCTAGAGCCTTACTCAGAAGGGAAGGTATGAGGTATAAATATATAAAATCTTGTTTTACCTAGTAACTCAAAGAATGGATCTAAAAAAACTTGCATAACATAGCAAAACTAGATATGTGTGACAAGCATGGTAGAACAACACAAAGGGGAGAGTTATGGTAGCACTTCCTCATGATCCATGTCAATTCTTAAATCTAACATAATACCAATCAAGCTAGCCTCAAGAGATGGTTCCCAAATTCCCAGAGATTCAAACATACAGGTTATGGGCGCTACTACTAAAAAACTGCAAAGCAAATACCAAGCCTGTATCGACAATACTTCACTAAAAAGATGTAGTTTGCAGATGTAGTTTGCACTTCGTGGATATGACTGATGGGCAAAGAACCAGATAAGCATTGTACATAATACCAACCAAGCTATCCTCAAGAGATGGTTCCCAGATTCCCAGAAATTCAAACATACAGGTTATGGATGCTAGTACTAAAAAACTGCAAACCAAATACCCAGCCTGCCTCGACAATACTTCACTAAAAAGATGCAGTTTGCACTTCATGGACATGACTGTGATGGGGAAAGAACCAGATAAGTATTGTACATTTTATCCTTCATTTTTTTTAATACAGAATTGCCTACAGAAGTTAGAAACTCCTAGGGAGCATTTGGTTTAAGAAAATTAGATTAATGAGCTTTTAGTTTCCATAGGATTCCTGGTAATCATAACCGATGCAATGAGATAGCAAGTAAAATCGTATTGCTATGTTTGGTTAGATAAGAGAGATTTCCTAGGAAAATTAGATTGAGTTGTTTGGGCATAACAAGTAGCCTCCACCGTCCACGGAAAGATCAACTTGCAACTCAAAGATTCTACAATTCAGCCTTCTACTAATGAAGGGGTTATTTCATCAATAAAAAAAGGGTAAAAAAGGTGGGAATTAAAAAAGATTACCCCCTATCCTGCAAGTTATATACCACTCATTATGAATATTCCAAACTAACATTCCACAGATGTAACTAGTGGTATGGACTGAATTGCCTTTTTTAATATATGGGTTATTGAAACATAGGAATCTTGATGTCAGTTAGGAATATTAGATTTCCTAGTTCATCAGATGAAACAAGTTCAGAAGACAGCTCAAATCTGTAAAAGAAGTTATTCCATCGATCAAAAATTGTAAAAACGGATACTATGCTTCAAGATTTGAGTTACACATACCTCTGTAAGTCCAGCAATTTGTGGTTTATACAACACACATTCACGATACATCAAATCATTAACTATATTATGTGGTTCCACATCAAGTCCACGCAGGATTATTCTGAAATTGTGAGGTACATGAAGATACAAGATAGATGCATATGCCTGTTTGTATTCAGATAGAAATCCAAATGATAAATGTTAGTCCAGCAAAATAAACAAAACAACTATAGCAAACCAGTTAATGGGGATCAATACATAACTCTAAGAGAATAACGAAGTCGAGCAGCAACATAGTTCTGCAATGCAATCTTCTCAGGTTTATTGGTTTTCACCTTCTTCTGTGCCCCAGTAATGAGGATATCCTAAAATATAAGATATCAAAATGTTCAATGACAAATGTGCATACAGCCAATGGTGAACTGGTCATAGAATAACCCCCCAAAAGCAGTTGCAAAGAAAGAACATGTAGCATGTAGGATGAAAAGACACTTCTACTAGGCAGCATGTAGTGTGCACTGAACATATCATTTCATCAAACACAGAAACTTCCACAACAGTTATTCAGCATCATCAAATATGTGCCAGTTCTCTAGAGTCGCCATGTCATGTCCACATCATGTTTCCAGTGTGGTGTTTCCTAGTACTGGATGGGGAACTTCAATTTTATTCCCATTATGTTACTCAAGAGTTTGTCTTACCTTGTGAAACTTAGCAATCAACAACCTTATTTTCTTTACTTTGTACAAATATGCCAAAAACATGTATTTCAAGTTGTTCTATTGAGGATTTCATTAGATAAAATCATATGGTCTTGGTTTTTCATAATATATCCAAGTGTGAATCCCACTCCCATGTATGTATGTCTACTATTATAAAAAGGATATTCCATTGTTCATGTACACTTCCCACACAGAACTACTAGAAAATAAAACCAGGGGAAAGGCCCAGTTGAGGAGCTTGTTCTGTCATTAATTGCATCATCTCTCTCCTTTCCCACCTCCTGCACAAACTAACAAACAAGAAAGGCAGGAAAAAAGAACTTTCCAAAACAAACTACTCCGCGAGATAAATTGTGTACTTATCTTCCTTATGTCATGAAATCAGTTTCTATAGAGACCGCAACAACATGTGGGCCCCGATTAGCTTTTTAGGAAATGATGTGCTCGCATACTGGCATGTTTACCATGTTTATTGAATTCTCGGGCTAATCCTGAAAAATTATGTAAAGGTGGCAAATGAGAATTGAAAAGAAGAAGAAAAGGCTGGATGGTAATGTTAGGGACACTTTCCATTGGATATGATCTAAATTAAATTGAGCAACGTTATGACTCTGTCAAGTTGTGCTAATTTAATTATACAACAAAATGCATCAAAGTTCTAGGACATCCAAGTATATGTTGCTTCAGATGCTCCATTGTTCATAATCGTGTTTCCTAATGCGCATTTCTTTCAGTACTCAACATATTCTGATACTGGTTGGCAAGGTCATTAGGTCATTTAATCCTTAATTTGCAATTTAGAGCAGAAATAATATGGCTTTACAATGAAATGAGATTTTCATTGCAACGCACAGGCACTTGACTAGTAAAATGAAAGAAGAGCACCCTCAGATGATCAGATCCTCAAATTAAGGATAAAATTTGGAGGACACAGCACATATACTTCAATGGTACATATATACATATATATATATATGCATATGGAGCTGTAAACATCAACATCATCTGCCAGCACAAATAGAGCTTAAGAGGCCAATACTACTAACCTTCTTATCAGAGCTGAAATCAAGTTCCATGTCCCCATCATCATTGAACCATAGGTTGAATACAATTATTTTGTTCCATGCTCCCCGATATCATCAAACTGTATTAGAAGTAAGAAACTCTTGAAATAAACTAGAGAAAACCTCAACCGGGATGATAAGCTAACTCTAAACAACAAGGGTCTACCAAGATATAGATGATACATACTCTACCAGGTAATTGTCCATAAAGGATTGGTATAAGCTAGGACAACTATTGGTTACATTTTAAAAGAATGACCTATGCATGATCAATTAATCTTCTGTCGTAAATACTATATGTCCTTGAATAACTGACTCTTAACACATTATAATATTCTATAGCATGCTAAAGCAAATACAAGTGATTTTTAACAATTAGGGAAGTCATTTTGCAAGTCCATTATGGGGGACAAAATATTGTTCCATAGTTCCAGAGACACCTCAGCATTTGGGCTTCCTACATAATGAAAGGGCTGAACATACAGCTTCCTTTGCATCATCCTACTGCATTTCTAAACTATTCTCTTTCTTAGGGCTATTGGTTAATCTGCCAAACCTCCCAATTCTACGTAACTTCTCACCAACTCATTCTTTATCTGATCAAGAGCATCATTCAACAGATGGCCAGAAATATACCAAACTAATGAAATATAGTACATACTTGTTTAAGCAACTCAGCTTCACTAGCAAAAGGGGACCATTTCGAAAGGATTGCCAAATTAGAAGAGAAGAGCTTCTGATTGTGACGCAACATCTGAGTATAGGAAGCAGTTGTTAAGTCATACTGATAGTCTACCTGAAAGAGAGCCAAGGTCATAAGGGGGTAAGTACAACTACAAAAGTAGCTCAACAAACCAGCTAACTGAAAAAAAATTAAACTTGTTGTCAGGCTAAAAAAGAAAGGGCGTCATGCTTACCGTTGGCACCAATACATCATCGCAACCTGTTTCCATCAAAAATGTGTAAGAAAGAAGGCCAATACTTCTTGTTGGTGTCCTACAGAAACAACGGCATGTTACCTGAATAGATAGCATGGCCAGACATTTACTAGAGCTAGACGGGAATCGAGAGGTATCATCCAATTTTAATTAAACAGAATGACAAGTGATGTGGTGCGATCTGACTACGAACATGCAGAAGCAACATATCAAATGAATAAGTTACCATATCAGATTCAAGTGATACTTCATACTTGTTTCCAGGTAACGCAAAATATCAAAATCAACACATACCAATATATTTTCTACTTACAGAGAAAGCATCACACAAGGCCGCATGGACACTTATAAAAAAAGAGGGGGACCCCATATGGACACTTAAAACTACTGCAACAAATGTTCCGCGTTGTCTCATATCTATTCATGCGCACTGCTATTAGAATTTTCTAATGTAGGTTCCTTAGAGTATCTTATGCTACCAAAGAGCAAAGTGACATCATGAAATGCTTGTTCTGACGTAATTTTGAAGAATTAAACTTCCAGATGAATCCAAAGGAGAAATACCGGTTCTTTGGTTCTGTGTAAAAACAATCACATCCGCTCCAAGCCTCATAGTGCTAGTTTTGAAGCCATTGCCATCTGATACAACAAGCAACAATGAATCCAATGGTAGGACTTCAAGACATCAATCTCACAAGAAAACAGAAAAAAGAACAGTAAGGTCATACATTGCCCAATGAAAGCATCAGACTGCTTATCCGAAAATCCAAAGCTCATGCAACATCTTAGCGCCTCTGGATCCATTCCCCCTCCATCATCTTGTCCATGTGAAACACCACAAGGTCATTATCTAGATAATATTTTCTATGAACTAAACAGGTTCACATATATTTGCCTTATTGAATCTGCCTACCTTGGATCAATAATGAGGAGCTACCATCACGTGGATTTGTAAATTTATTAACACGAACAAACGTTGCCCCATTATTCACCTGACAGAAAAGATGCAACAAATTAAACCATACATAGCATTCATGTGAATCTCATTCGGATTTGAGCCAAGTGAGCCTTGTTAATCACCTCATCAATTGCATTGTCAAGAAGCTCAGCAATGGCTGCAAAAATTTGACTAAGTCAACACTAGATATGGACCAGTGGAGAAACAGTGCCACATGATGCAAAGCAAAGTGCGTGTTATACACGCAAGCAAGTGGGTTAGGATGCAATTTTGTGTATGAACGAACTTGTGATCCGAAAAAAATCAATTTGCTAAAATGGAGTTATTTTCCAGAACTAAGATTAGCCAATTCTCATACCGCCAAAGGCCCACTTGTGAGAAGTAGCATTTGAGTGCAGGAACTTGGGATTAATCTGCAGCCGGTTCCGCCCACCTACACACACCAGCAGCACCAAATCGCAACTCCCTCAGTTCCCTCACCAACCTGACTCCATCAAAATCAAAAGGAAATGGAAGAAATGAGGAACACCCTGCGAGATTTCTGGGGGCTAGCCTACCGGGTGCATCTGCGGCGGGGTTGCGGTGGGCGAGGACGTACTCGCCGGATTTCCAGAACTGGCGGCAGAGGCGCGGGGGCGGGAGGGCCCTGGGGGGCGGGGAAGCATCTGCAGCGAGGGGCACCGGCACGGGCTCTTCGTCCTTGACAGGCACGAGCGCGCGGCTGCTCGGGGGGTGGAGCGGGTAAAGCAGGGGCTTCACATCCGCGAGCGCGTACGGCTTGACGTCGCGGGGGGAGGAGAGGGGGCTGCGCCGGGCGAGGGAAAAGGAGCTGGTGCTGGGAACGGGGACGGACTCCTCCTCCTCATCGCTGGAGAGATCGATCACCTCGGCGGTGGCGGCCGCGCCGGACCTCATCGCCGTCGCAGTGGGGCGACGGCCAGGGCCGGGTAGTGAGCGACGCACCGGAGCCCGGAGGATAGCGGTGCGCCGCTGCTGCTGGTGAGGTGTGCTCGGCGCTAGCTAGGGTTAGGGGCAACGGCGGCCCTGCGTGCAAACGCCCTGAGCACGGGAGGAGCCGAGGACGAGGAGCGCGGTGGCGTTGCTATTGTGCTGGGCCGGTACAGTCAGTCAGTCGTTTTTCTTTTCTTTTGAACATTTGGTGTAGTCAGTCGCTTTTTATCGAAGTTGCCAGTAACCGGTAACCGGACTAACCGTCCTCCGGTTCGGTTCGGTTCAGCTGTTATCTGCTCGGTTTTTCTTCTTCTACTAGATAATTGCCAGTGCATTATAACGTGGTATAAATATTCTAGTACGTTAGCTCGTGATTTACCTACCCATATTAATGTGATTGTGTAAAAATAGTAGGATTTTATTTGGTAAACACATATTTGGTAAGTATTTATTGGCAGGAAGGTTGCAAAACAGGAAGGTTGGACGAAGAGTGGGCAAAACGCACTCTGCCGGCAGGAAAGGGAACGCTATTATTTTTTTAAGTAGTAGAGATACGAGTAAACGTGCGTGTACAACGCTCATCTTGACTGATAAAATTTGCGACTATAAAATACTATAAATCATAATACAAGTGGTATAATTTTATCAATTTTTCTTCTTAAGAATAATAATCAAGCACACATAGAAACGTATATTTTCACAAAATATTACAAAGCACATATGTAATGTATATTTTTCTTTCTTTAGAAACACAACATAAAATATTGCACGTGTTCCCATCTTCTCTCACTCCTCACCTGGCTTTCCCCGTTCCCCTCACCCTCCTAGTAGTCGACAACCGCCGTTCCCCATTCCAGCCTAAAGCCATCCAATCCTTCTTCAGCGGCATTCCAGCCTAAAGCCGGTATGAAGAGATAAACATTTGGAGTCTCGAAGCTGGCCAATGTGCACTATCTGTTGTCCAACCATAAGTGTATTATAACCAGTAATTCAAACTTTTGATATATATCACTCTTTTGATTAGTTGATTCAAAATGGGGCCCCTCACTTTAATTAGAGAAGGTTCTACCTTTCCGTATTCTTTTAGCATGTTCTACAGATTTGCTTTGCCTCAAAGTACTTTACTCCTGTTTGACATATAATTTTTATCGAATAGATGTGTAACTAACATACTAATCTTAATACGTGTAATCCATGTGGTCAGCTCAATGAATTATTTAATCCCCTTCTTAGTAATGCCCAGATCATGGCTACGGCTTGGGTTTCTTGATGATCATGGCTGGCACTGGCATTGGCATGTCGGTACAACCACAAAACTTTATTAAATTTTAAAGTTACATCTATTCTAATATAATCTCACCAAGTTTTGGAATTATCTTCTTGGATGATTTTATTTTGTTTGAAAATAATACTCAGATAAATATTTGTAGGCATTGTTGAGATAAAGCTTACATACTACGATGTTTTCTCGATCCTCCCCATAAGTTTGAATCCGGCCATAGTAGATAACAGTATTTTCCAAATTTGCTTGAGTCCTTTTCACATTAGCATCCAAAAAATATATAATGTTCTTTAGGTAAGCACATCTCTTAACTAACTGCAACCATAAATAATTATAAATTACATTGACCACATTGTAATTTCATTAGAATTTTACATGTGGTTCAATTACATCAAAATCAATTTTTTTATAAAAACTATGAAATATTCTCCACTGAGCAAAACGTAATTTAACATAGGTCAACTGAGCAAATATGATATCTAATTCTCCAAAATGTAACTTATTTTCTATGTCTCCACTCTCCCACTTCTCACCTGCTTTCCCCATTCCTCTCTCTCTAGTGACCGAACACAACACTGGCCTCATCGCTTTCCCCCTCCTCAGAGCCCCTCTCCCTCGTCACACTCGCATCCTCCTCCTCTCCCCCGCCGCGCCCGCATCCTCCTCCTCTCCCCAGCCGCGCCCCCCTCCTTCCCCTAGCCGCGTCCCCTCCTCCTCTCCCCCGCCACGCCCCATCCTCCTCCTCTCCCCTGCCGCACTCCCGCCATGTGGCGCACCCGGTTTTAAGGCCAGACACGTTATTTGTGATTACCGTACTGGTCCCTGGATCAGTAGCCAGTACGCACAAATACTTGATAGCATACACATACAATACCGAATTTTTAATACACGGTTAGACCTTTACGGTCGAGGTTCATTACCTGGCCTATTGGCCGAATAAAACAGCAGTGGAAAAATCATAACGAAGCGGATAGCCCATCGGCTTGCCGAACCAACAGGCAGCTGACTGGGGGAAAAAGTCCTAACTCTCGGCGTCGCTGTCGCCCTCTTCGAAATTGAAGCCTTCTTCCTCCTCTGGCCAATTCAACAAGCCAGGTGAGTACATTGAATGTACTCGCAAGCAATTCCCATTGGGAAAATTATACGGCTATAATTCATGCAGGAATATTTCAAGGGATAGCTCTAACCTAAGTTGCAATTTGTGCGGAAATGTAAGTTCTTATTTTAAATATACATAAATAGATTGTAAAAGCATTTCGAAATCTAGCACTTTAAGAAATCATCTCATCACATCTCATCACATCTCATCACATCTCATCTCATGCGGTAAACACCGCTAAACATCTCTCGATCTATTACCGGATAGCTCCACCTACCCGATAACTAGGTTTTCCAACACCTAACCGTATTCCGGTCCCTCCCAGCAATACGGCGGACTCCTTCGGCAATTTTCTTACCACCGACACATGGCCTAAATTGCCCAAATCTGTGGACACATCATGCCCACGTCCTTAATCCCTTTGCCCAACTTTGGCAAACAAAACTTAGTCTAGCCTGGGTGTGGCTGTGCCAGTTCATGTCCATAACCGAGGACGCGGCTATTCGAATAGATTTTTAACACTCTGCAGAGGTTGTACGGCTTTACCCACAAGATGTAGTTCTCCCTGGGCATGCTACGCGTCGCATGTGTCCAGGGTTTGTACAACGAGACATTTCGCCTGCTTTCATACTAGAGTCGGACCCGCTAAATGAGACTAACCCCATCTCTGGTTGTGCCCAGACAGCCTGACACCACAACACGGAGAAGCGCTCATCTTTGTGTCGAATCCTCATCCCTGCCTAAATGGAGCTCACTAAGAATCTCGACCCATGTAGCGCCGTGAGAAATTCTCTAGGGGCCCATCGTCCTACCTAGCACATGCTTCTTACTTCCCACGGGTCCGAACCCTAGTATTAGGCGGGTTACCGAGCCAAGTCCTTCCCATAAAGGACATGTGGACGTACGGTGGGGGAACTGGTTTAGCGGCACGGTGGCTCGGTCCTTAACTGATTCGAGTAGGACTCCAGGTCATCATCGATCACCAATAGCCTCCAGCTACTTCGTCTCCCTTCGAACCACCTTACTTCCTACCCAAATCCAAATCATCTCCATCTCCATTTTGGGTTTTGGCAACATTTCATTTAAATCACCGCGGATAACATATGCTATCCGCGGGTTTGATATTCCCATCCCCGGTTTAAACAAAATTTTAATTTTAACTATAGCAGGGCTAAGCATTGGCTATTGCCTATAACCTTGGTATGTCGTCGGTTGGAAACCGACCGACGGATCTCTAGGGTTACAAGGAATCGGACGTTCGACCCTAGTCCATATGCATCTATCGGACATAATTACTTCTACATAAAATACTGTTTATAACATAGCATGCATATTTCGAAATCAAAATAAATATACTTCACAATTATAGGATGCGAAATGGTCAAGGCGGGAGATTGCTTGCCTGGCAGTTCCTGCTTTGGTTCCTGACGCGGGGGTGATCCCGGATCGTCCTGACGCGCGTACCTCACTCTGCTAACTACGCGTCGGAAGAAAGCATCGAATAAGAAGCAATCCAAAAACTCCAAGAAAATCAGACAATAAGCATGACAAGGAAAACGGTGAATACATGGTGAACTAAAGAGGGTGTTTGCCCTAGAACGATCGCGTTAGGGTTTAGGGTTTCGGACAGCGATCTAGCAGAGGATGCATATACTCGGAGTTAAGTTCGAGATTCGAACCTACGGTTTCATGACTTAGGTTTCTGAGGGCAGAGAATGACATTGACGATGGTTGTATGCAAAATTTTCACATAAAATGACGATGTATTTTAAAATGGGGAAATCGTTCTCGTTAAGATTTAAACTAACGACTCTGGTTCAAACGAGTCTAAGGGTTACTAATGTTTTAATGGCCCTGCTTGAAAGGGAACTTAGCTTAGGGCCGAACGTGGAAGGTATGTGTATATTTATATAAGTCGTATGCTGATTTAGCTACTCAAATATTCAACCGTAATTCTAATCTCTATTATTTTTGTGCAGGCTTTTTAAATCCTAAACAGGCATTCGAATCAATCGACTAGAACTACAACTAGGATGTCAGAACAACTCGGAGTAAGGGATCGGCCACTAGGGCTGTTCAAAAGTTTACGCATGCGCATAAGCTGCATACGTGGAATCGGCGGCTTAATAATCTAACTCTAGTTCTATTCTTTATCAGCTCCCTTAAAAGGTTTTGGGTTTTGACAAAAGTTGGAGTTAGTGTTCGGAAGAACACTTTGGCTAAGATTCTTAACTCGGAAACTTTATACCTATACGAGTTATGGAAAATCACAGGTACCCTAAAGCTACTGGATGGTCGGGAGTTTATTCTTGAGCTGATCATGGGTGCTTATAGATATACATTGCACATGCTTTGGAGCTTAATGACATAACCCTGGGTTTAAACCCTACTACTCCTATTCAAAGGGTTTTAGAATTTGAAAATGTGTTTGAATTAACTAACGGAATTAATTCTAGGTTTTCAGAATTAAAAGAAGTGGGATGCTGACAATCGGTCACTAGGGTTTTAATCAGCTGGATTAGGGCTATTGTTAACAAGGATTAGGTCAGTGCGTGGACTGTGCTTCCGACCGGCAGCTCCGTGCTTTGATTAAACTACTCAGCAGTACTAATGGATATGACTTACTACAGCGCATTAACCGAACTACCTAGTTCTAAACTCTACTAAACACATGCAAAAATGTTAAATCCTAACAATGCTTTTGACTCAACCGAAGGAAATTAGCTTTAGGATACTAGTATAACATCGAAGCTAGAGAAAAGAAAGAATTAAGAATGGTCATTAGGGCTTACTAATGCGCACTTAGGAATTACAACTGTGTAATAAAGGGCTAACCGGCCGGCCGAACCGTGCGCTGTTCAGCTGTCGGCAACGGACAGCGGCGCGGCGCTAAAGGGCGGGAATCAGTGCTAAGTAACGAATAAAAACGGTGGGCTTGCCGGGCGTTAAGGACTAGTAGCAGTAACGCGTTGGTCAGTGAGTTAAATGAGCTCAAAAGCAGAGCATGCGAACACAGAACAAAAGAGCTAAACAGAAAAAGAAAGAAAGAAAAGAGGAAGGGGGCGGCGGTGCACTGGACTGGGCTCGGCCGGCGGCTTACCCAGCGGCGGCGCCTTGGCTTGGTCCGGCGATGGGCTCAGGCACCCGGCGGCTTGCGGCGCGACTGGAAGGGCGGAGTGGAGGTCGACCGGTGGCGGCGCACCAGGGCTGGGGTCCGGCGGCGCTTCGGCTTGGGCTGGAGACAAGAAAAGGAAAGTCAGCCCGGCGGCGCCCGAGTTGGGGGTGGCTGGAATGGTGGAGTGGAGCTCGGCTTCAGCAGGGGAGGATTAACGGGGCAGCTGCTGGTCTGAGCCGGAGGAAGAAGAAGCTCGGGTTGCCGGAGTTAATGGAGGAGGGAGTGGCTGTCGGTTGGAGCTACAGCTCGGCGGCCTGAGCTGGAGAAGAAAATGGTGGGGTGGTTCGGTTCTGGTTTGAGTCAAGGAGATGGGAGCTTGGCCGGAGTGCTGGGAAGGTAGCGGTGGTCGCTGGTTTGGCCAAGGGTGCTCGGGTGCGCATTTTATAGTCAGCGCCAGAGCTCGGCTAGCTGGCGCGGCGCTGCTCCAGAGAGATGACAGCTCGAGTGAAGGTTAATGGCGTCTGGAGCCAGGTCAGGGGAAAGGACGGCCACTGGAGGTCTGAGGGACGCATGAGGAGCGCGGCTGTGGCTCGGATGGAACTCGACGACGGCCGGCGCAGCGAGGGGAGGCGACGGGTGCATGCTGTGGAGTGGTATGGGAGTGTCAGGGCTCCTGCCATGTGCTTGAGGCATCAAACCTTGCCACAGGTGCGTGTGCTTAAGGACCAGGGAGAACAGGGCACTGATGGGGACTCCACGCTGAGCAAACATAAATGCCAGGATAAGACATGAGCTGGTTTCCACTGTGGGTGAAAGGACGAGAGCTGCCAGAGGAGAGTTAATTGGATGGGAGGGTGATTAGAGAGGTGAGGCAGCGTGTGGTTGCTTTCCACAGGAGGGTAACAGCTTTGGGCAGAGAAACAGGCTGTGATTTCGTGTGAGCTGTCATTCGGGACAAAGGTGTTCGGTGCTGGGCTTATCGGATTCCGTATATGACTTGCCCATATTTTTAGATATTCAGACTCCTGAAAATATGGGGATTGTTGTGTGATTTTATCAGAATTTCCTAAGAATTAATTATAGGGGTTGCAGTACAACGTCCGAAGTTGACCTAAGATTTAATAATTATCTCTGTAATTATTTTTGTACTGGATGTTGTTATTTTATGTCATATTTAGGTTAAGGATATTGCCAGGTTGTTCCATGATTTGATTCGAGATTTTTGGGTAAGGTAAGGAGTGGTAGACTCCGCACTTAGGGTTTTAGGAACGAACGAATTAAATAGAGAGAGAGAGAATTGGGGTCGAAACCAGGGTTTCGGAGTGCGGCAAGGAAGGGGGTGGATGGAAATGTCTCCGGAGCTTCGAGACGGTGCTTGGGCATAGATGGGCGGGAGGTGCCGCGAGGGCATCGCCGGATATCGATCGAACAGGAAGATGGGGTGAATTCCCGGTTTAGGATTTAGGAAGAAAAGGTTACATAAGATGGAAGAGCTATCGGAGGTCGGAACTAGGGTTCCGGAGTGTGGCAAGGTGGGGGAATGGATGGAAAGGTCTTCGGGCTCTCGACATGATACTCGGGAATATGTGGGGCCAAGGTGCCGCGAGCGTTTCGGTGGATTTTGCTTAAGCGACGAATCAGGGTTTTGGAAGAATCGGTATTTAATTAGAAGGCAAAGATTGGGGCTAGGTCGGAGTTTTTGGTGCGCGGCAAGATGGGGTAGGGGGCTCGAGAGTCGAGATGACACCTTTGTGTCGGCTTAGGACGTGTTGGTGGTGAGGTACCGTCTATGCGGTAGCGTATACGGCGCGTGTATTACGTTACGAGATTTTATGCGTTAGGGTTACCCGGGTCTGTGCGCGTGTAGCGGGGTTGGGTATACGCTCCGATTTCGTAGAGGTACCGAGAGGGGCACTTTGCGGTAGACGTGGGTTTAGGTAGCACCGATTAGATAGAAGAGGAGGAATGCCGATAGGTGCTCGTGGAGGGGGAAGAGCTATCGCGGCGGAGAGAAAATGTTGTCGCGGTACTGTCGCGGTAAGGGAGGGAACTTGCCGCGGTGGGGACTCGGTTGTCGCGGCAGAAAGGAACAACGGTGAGACTTTGCCGCGGCGGGGAGGGTTGGCGTGGCAGAGGTATGGCAGCGACGGTAGCTGCTGTGAGATGCCGAGGCAGGGGATCGGTGGCGCGGCAGAAACTTGTCGCGGCAGGAACGGCTTGCCGGGGCAGAGAAGGATAGGAACGGCGGTGGCAGAGGCCTTGCCGCGGTAGCGGAAATGGATAACGGCGGCTGCCGTGGCAAGAGCGTGATAGCGGCAACGGTTGCCATGGGCTATCGCGGTAGGGCAAGTTGGCTGTGGCAGCTGCCTCAGGCTGTCGTGGCGGGGTGCAAGGGCGAACAGTCCCGCATGGAGGCCAAGGATAGCGCAGGGTTTGTCTCCCTCGCTAGACAGGGTTTCGACAAAGTAGAAATCAAGGGGACAGGAACAGAGGGAATGGTTTTGATTGCTTTGCTTTAGGGTTTAGCAGGGACATGATTTGGAATAAAAGTTTTAATTGGGTGTATTTTACATCAGCATTACCGGCAAAAAGTTTTTGTTAGCCCTAAATTTTGGGTTCGGAAATTAGGGTGTTACACGCCACTCCCCCCTCCTCCTCCTCTTCCCCGCCACGCCCACCCTCCTCCCATGAGCCGCCGCCATGGGCTCCGTCACCGGCAACAACGTCACCCAACTCTCCATGTCGGTCGTCAAACACCTACCACGGCGTCTAGATCCCTGACCCCTACCGCCGGTGAGCAAGCGCGCGCGCTCCACCCGCCCCATCCCATCCCGCCTGTGGAGAGGCAAGCGGAGCTGGCGGAGTCCTTGCTCACCGAGTGCGGCGAGAGGGAGAGCCTGCGCCCAAATCTACTTGTATATGAAATGCTTGCCCAAATCTTCTAGTCCTCGAAGGCTAAGGACCCATGAACAAATTACGACTCATAATTTTTTGCAACATTATTGATCTATTTCCTTTTCCTGTTCAAGTGTCTGGTCGTGATTGTAACATTTATTGTATTTGGATGCAACAAATTGCCCAACTGGATGTTTCACCTACTTGGTCATTTGGTGTAAGTTGTTCACCAAGTGGAAAAACGTTGGCATATGTAGGTCATTTTCCCTAGAACATTCTTGATTTTATGGCCTTCTTAATCTTTGTGCTAAACCAAAATAAGTATAATACTCTATGTTTTACATTTTTAAATGGAGGGAGTAGTTATATCAAAAGAGCTTGAAATATTTAATTGTTGCTTGTGAAAAATGTGTGTGCCACAAGCCCACCTTTCTAAACTACAAGCAAGATGTAATGTACTCCTTTTAGTCTAAAAATATAGGAGACGTATTCATATTCCAATACAAAGTTGTATTATTTCATCTCTAACCTATCAACCGTGGAGAGACGTGTTGCAAATGGTCATACATGTTCACAATAATAACCTCTCGTGATCTTTTCTAGGAGAAACCTCTTGTGAATTACCTACCTCACGCCAAATTTTGTGCTCCAACAGTTCCAAACGTGTCTTTCTCTGTACATTGCTATCTGTAGTGATAGTAAGCGCTCGAACGAGCTAAAAAATATGCAGGTTCTCCATCCTACTACTTTCCTGTTCCTAAGAGTGCCATTAATTTGCATTATTTTTTACTAGCCATTTGGCATGCATAATAACTGTTTACTGACTCACACTGTTACTTGGCCGAGGGCTTTCATCTTCTTCTTCTGTTAATATATTTTCCATTGTTCTTGTGTTATTGCTAGGGCACAGTTCCATGATTTATTTCATAGATGATGTTGAAGGATCTCCTGCTGCACAAAATTTGGCACTGTGTTTCTCATCATTCTACTGGGTAAGATTTTTCACTTGATCTTGTGAAATGTGGGTAACAGTATAGTGCTCCTAAATCTACTAAAGTTGGACTTTACTCATTGAAAGCATATTGTAGTACTGCTATATGTGGTTGAAAGATATATTAGCCTTGTACTACACTAATCTGGAGTGCTATTCAATCTTTTCGGTGGATTAGCTTGAGATGATAGTTTAAATATATAAATGGCAATTATCAACGCATGGCTTAGCACTCTGCATGGGATAACGGCAAGCTAGCAACTTCCTAATTAGCACCAATAAAGTGTGGACGCCTCAAAGCAAGATCCTAGGCTGGTTAGTACTAGTGCATGTGCAACGGACATCTCAACCAATGCATATATAATTTACATAAATACAAAACAGAGTATATTGATATTACAAGTTAACATTTATTTGAATCCAAAAACAGCTATTAAGAAATAAGTCACAGCTAATTATCTCTTTCTAGAGCATCTATTTCCTTAGTTGCTTAAGAAAATCTCGTTCCACATGAGGGATGTTGTCTTCAGATTCGTTCCCATTATACTTCAATAAATGTATCAAAAAATGCTTCCTCAATTTGTAACCATCCTACATGTGCATTGTATGTCATTGTCATAAAGTGTTTAGGTACAAAGAGTGTAGAGATGTGCACATCAGAATGTTCACCTTGCAAACTGATAGTTCTAGTGTTTCACCATGCCACGAGCGCATGAAATTGAAAACGAAATAACCAGACAAGGCACTGTACATATATGAATTGTTAGCTTGTGCGTTAGATAAATAAAATAAAGTTGTAACGCGGTTCAAACAAAGTTACCCGTTTGGGTTTGTCGAAGCACCAACCGTCAATTTGTGACGCCATGTATAAATATCGTCGTTCCACTCATTGTTTGCTACTTCAAAGGTAAGCTTAAGGTTAAAGGCAATTTTTTAAACCGAGCCGTTATAGGAAGTGAGTCTAATATAGAGATAGTTCTCGCATCCTGGTCTAAGACGAACAACATGTACTGCCCGAGAAAAGTATATGGCAATAAAATCTGCATACGGTAGGCGTTAGGAATACGTAAATCACGACACCAACAGATGAAGGAACCAATCTTATAAGCTTGCACTTAGAGATATTGTAGTCCATTCCAGGCCAGCTATTAAACAATTGTGCCAACCGTTGAACATCAAGCCTTCCACGACGCCTTGGGTCTCGTGCAAAGTCGGACACCATCTAAGAACATAGAAAGAATATTTAGAAATATGATGCAAAGAGTGATTATGTAGTCATAATAACTTACGCAAAACGTTAGGTCCATGTAGTGAACTTGGGTATCTCTCAACATATGAAGCTCATCGCATGCGAGTATCCATACGGCCATGTTGAAACAATCGTTTGTCTATAGATTGGTCCATCTTCAGTATGTCCTGTAATTTTTTGAGACTTAAGCTAATTGGGTTTTAGAGCTTAGCACTCATTACTTCATGTCAAACAAGCAGTTGCGTTAAGTACAATGACATAAGGATGACCTATATGAACACCACATTTTTTTTGAACAAACGTGGCTTACTCCAAAGACTCAGCATTATTAATCATGATGATATATATGCAAAGTTCATCTACTAATTGACTGTTTGTCGGCATAATGCAAAGAGAAAGGACACATGATGATGAGTGTTCTTCGGTTTCCTCTAATAAATTTGGTCGTTTTGTTTGCTTTGGAGGACTTCGCAAAGTCACGACATCTTCGCAGATTTCTCCTATGCTTTCGATACGTTCGTACTTTTGACTTTTTTTGACCTTGTATAGCTCCGAGTCGACCAAAATGACAGCTAAGTTCTGTCTAAAATTTTTCATATCCTCCTGCAAAATAGTAATCACAAATAATTGTAAGAGAATAGTTTAACATACGATAGTCTTCGTGATTCTGAACGAAATATCTGTGTAACATAGTCAGATAGAATATCTCTTGTCCAATATTCCATGTAATTGACCATAAAAAGCCTGCATGACGAACTACAAATTAAAAAATATTAATGTAGACCTTTATTTAATTTTCAATAAAAAGAAACAGTTTTAAGAAAAATGGTGAAATACAGAGAGTCTTAAGTAAAACCACCCGCTAAGTCGAAACGTCAACCCCGACCTCAACTCCTGGGGATCAATCCCAAGAGGAGTGGAGTGATATGGCTCCAAATAGCCCGAGACGTCAACCCCGAACCTTCTCCGGCAAACTAATGCACAGATCAAGTAGGGTGATATGGTCTCCTCACTCTGTCCTTACTGAGCCGGAACATCAACCCCGAACTCGTCCCGGCAAATTAATGCTCGGCTGGAGTAGGGTGATATAGTTCACAATCTCTCAGTAGCAGAGTCGCTTCACAGGGGTGATCAAACCTAATAACTCTATGATAGAAACTCTGAAATCCTACCCACAACATGTGCTTCATCAACATATACGCATGGCACATGAGCAGGCGAAAACAACCAGATTTCACAGCAGTACTCTACGACCGAAACTGCAATAATATAAGTTTGAAACTTAACAAACATATATTCACACAAGGATCCGAAGATCCAAATACACAGCGGAAGAGTATTAGCGGCTACGAAGCCAAAACGGTGAGGCCAAAAGTGGCAGCGAAACAAACCAAGCTGCCAACCCCAGGGCAGGATCACTGCCTGGGATTCCCAGCGACTAGGCGTCGTCGGTGTCGATCTCTATATAGAAACCACCCTCAGAAGGGGTAGTTTCCTCTGCAACAAAAATATCAACAATAGCAGGGTGAGTACAAAATTGTACTCAGCAAGACTTACAGTGCGGAAGTAGTATTAGACGTGCCAAGTATCAATAAAGGGGTAATTGCGGACTAATTTGCGGAAAGCAAGTTTTACCTTTATCAATACGAGTAAGTAGATGAAAAGTCGACTACCAGAATACTTTTCAAAGGGGACGAGTCGAACACTTCCGATCAGTCCTTACCGCAGATCACCACACCTTAGAAAACCCCGACTCTTCCTCGACCACCCTGGGAGGAAGCTGTCGCTACACCAGCCTTAGAGTTGGCAAGCTTTAGAGTTGGTTATAGTTGTCTAATTCGATGCAAAATCTTACCAAGCTGTCCATAACCACGGACACGGCTGTTTAAACAGTTCAAACCCTGCAGGGGTGTACATCTTTACCTACACGCATTGATCATCTCTTAGTGCTAGGCCAATCACACACTTCACGAGGTGTGCTAGCAGAGGGTGATCAATCACGACCGTTACAATGCTTTCGACCTAGGTATGAGCCACCCGTACGGGCTAGTCCATGTGCATCAGTCCGGCCGTGACTACGACACGGTCCCATACGTTGTGAATCGAGGTACATCCCCGGTCTCCCAGACCGTGTGTCCACCTCACCCTTATATGAGATTTCACACCACATTCCTTTTTCACGCACACGGCAAATGGAAACGGCGAACTAATGCAGCTCATACACTAAGTCTAGGCAAATTATTTAGTCGTGGGTGGCCCCATAATCCACCCGTGTAGAAGTACGCGAATCTTGGTTCGAAGGGACACCGGTAACCGGTCCTTGCGGGAAGACGAGACAACCCACCATGCTCCCAGCCATGGCCTCTCGTCTAAACCCAGATATGATTAAGCAAATTCATTAGTTACCCCGGTGAACACCCACCTACCACGTAACCCATCCAATAGTGTGAATTTGCCTGCCATCCAAGAAATTATGACTCTACAAGTCTAAGCATGTCTAAGCATTAATAATATAGCAAGCATTACAAAAGGGTACACTATTCTACCATTCTAGATAGGTTGGGATGGTGGTGGAGTTGTTTGAGCGACAAGGTGAGTTTTACACACCGGACTAGGGTTCTGCTTAGCGAAAAAATAGAATTTGAACGCATGTGATAACAGATTTAAAAACAACTAATACTTTGCAAATAGTGGGAGTTTTGCAATGTGACCAAAGGGGCTGCTTGCCTGGTTGCTCTGCAATTACACCCTGCTCGTGATCGAGACTACCATCTTCTGGACCTTCCGGCTCTATCGGAGAAGAACGAAAACACCAGAAACAAGGGTATAACAGTAAATATCCAAATGCTGAACATCGGCATGAGATGCAATGCATGCCATGGCATAGAGGATGCAAAATAAGGACTAATGCAAGTGGAATCAATTTAATCGGAGTTCGGACGCATAAAATATCGCGATCCGAAAATCCTCCGCTAATCGGAAACCCTAATTTGAGTTTTTAGCAAATTGTATTATTCCTAGCATGCAAACATGGATGAAAATAATGTTTTTGAATAGATCTTCTTTTTCTGAATATTTTGATATATTATTTGTAATTTTCTGATTAAAGATGAATTTCCTATGAATTTTACAAGATTTAAACCATTTTTCACCATTTGTTGTATTTTTCTCAGTAAAATAATGTTTAATTTAATTCAATAATCACCAGAGGCTGACATGTGGTCCTACTGGTCAATTTTGACCAAAATTAACTAGGTCAATGACAGGTGGGGCCCACTGTCATACTTTTCCTTTTTATTTATTCTTTTTCTTTAAATTCTTACATGTGGGGTCCTCATGTCATTGAGACAGAATTAATAAGTGCATTAATTGTACTGTGAGCTAATAATTAGAATCATTAATTGGTCATTTAGCATTAATGCACAATCATTAGTTATTAATTATGCTATTAAGCGCAGATCAGCAATTAATAGCATTACTTTCGGTGATTAATATGCTTATCCTTAATTAGGTAAAAGGTTTGCCCTAACCGACCGGTTAAAGCGGTCTTAACTGCTTAACCACTCGGTCGGGAAGCTGGGCATGCTGCTGGGCTCGGGCGGTTGGGTGAAGCCGGCGACGAGGCACCTACTGGCGGGGAGCGGCGGCAAACTCCGGGGCAGCGTCACCGGAGCACGGGAGCGGCGCAGCTGGGCGAAGCCGAGGCGGCGACCGGCGAGGGAGGTGTTCCAGGCGGTGGTCGGAAGGGAGCTAGGGCGGCGCGGCGAGGTGGGAGCTCCGGCGGCGCTACGGGTGAGGGAGAGGGGAGGTAGCGAGGCGCGGCGGAGGAGTGGCTCCGGCAAGGGAAAGAGCGGCCGGGGCTTGGGAGCTTCGGTGGGGCGGGTGAGATGGCGAGTGGTGGACCGGGGAGCGAGAAGCTCCGGCCGGGGAGGAGGCGGCTCGGAGTGACGCGGCGGTGAAGGAGGGCTCCGGCGGAGCAAGGGGAGGGGCGAGCGGCGACTGGAGAAGGACGGAGCCAAGGGGCGGTGCGGTGAGGAGGCAAGCTCCGGTGAGGATGGAGAGCGGCCGGGGCTCAGCCGGGTGGAGGAGGACGCCGGGGTAAGCGGCGGCTTCGGCTCGAGATGCTTCGGGCAGAGGAGCCAAAGGGAAGCGGCAGGGCGAGCTAAGCAGGAGAGGCGAGAGGATGAGGATGCCTGGTGGGCAGCGGCCGGTGGAGAGGATAGGATAGGGATGGCGTCGGTGGCTTAGAGAAGAAGCAAAAGGGGGGGGGGCGGTGGCGGGCTGGGCCGGGAGAAGAAGGAGATGGGCCGGGGCAGGGAAATTAGGGTTAGGTTTTTAGGTTCCTTTCCTTTTTACTTTTCTATTTTTGATTTGATTCCAATTTACTCTCAAAAACGAACTCAAAATCCATTTAGACTGTAAATGATTTGAACAACATACCAATTGTGAGTTTCAATTTCAATAAAACACGTTACCGTATTACCTCAATAGTATAATACGCAAAAATTATGCTCATGCCCTTAGGGTGAGGTTAGGGTTTTCCTTAGGTTTTTGCATTTGCCTTTTCTGTTTTCTTTTATTTCTTTTCAAATTGTGCCACAATTTCTCCCAAATGCGGTTCTGATTTCTTGATTCAAAATATATTCCACTGAACTATTTCAATTACTTCTCGTATATTCGGTTCAACACTAGTTTAGATTAAAACTTTGAAGCTCACCTTACCCCTTCTAAAGAAGATTTGGAAGTTTGCCGAATGGTTCAAAAATTTCAAAAACTTACTCATTTTTAGGTTCGTGAGTTTATGCCATGAGATGCATATGATGCGCATTACAATGTTAGTAAGATTAGGGATGTTACATTGAACATAGAAAATTTCAGAACATAACAATTTTGAAATTCGTGTTAGACCTTGTGATGATGATGAATCACTTCGTATCTTTCTCTTTTTAACACCAATGAGTTTTTATATAAGATCTATAATTTTATCTGCAGCTCAAGGCCCTAAGGATGTTGCCGCTGAATATTACCAAAATCAAGTAGAAATGCTAGAGGGTTTCAATGAAATGGATGCACTGACAGATCGTGGTTTTCTTCCTAGAATGTCCAACTTTGTTCTATAAACCTCATGCAGTAACATTCAGAAAGGCTACTTACACAGAAGTTAAACAAATGGAACTTGTTTGACGGCAATTCTGACTACCCTAAACACCAATTTATCTACTTGCAGGAAGAACATGAAATGGTTGCTAGGAGTGAAACATTAGCCATCCGGCTATCTAACATTGCAAACCTGGTTCTTTTTGCTGCAAAAGTGTATGCTTCAGTAAGGAGTGGCTCGCTTGCTATTATAGCTTCCACTCTGGATTCTCTTCTTGATTTGCTGTCAGGGTTTATCTTATGGTTTACTGCCTTTTATGAGATTGTGTTCTCTTTCTTACTTGCAGTTGTAGGTGATCATACTTTTCATTATTTTTTTTGTAGGCCTCATAGAGTGTAGTCTTTAAAGGGGTACAGACCTTTCCATGCATTCATGGACCTCAAATAATTGTTTTCTATTTCTAATTTGTGAAATGTTTCATTGTTTACCTACATTCTGTTTTTCTTCCCAGGCTGGCTTTGTTGATCTGATGACCATGAAAATTACCATTTTCTTGAGGCATTTTGATATTGGTATTGATGTCGCACTATTATCACAGGTACATATGCTAAAGCTAAAATAATCCTAGAATGAATTCGGTATTAGTTCATAACAACAGTTTTCTGTAGATTTGACCTAAATTGGACCATATGCAATTTAAATAAAGTGGGTATAGTTTGACATGGCCACACGGCATATGAACCTTTTCTAAAACTTTATTTATTATACTATATGAACCATATGGATTGTATTGAGTTAGGAGGTGTACCCATCTGTCTACGTTGCTTGTTGTAAATATTCTACAATTGGCCATGTCGCGACGTGTAGGTCCTTCCACTTATGGAATTTTAGCTCTTTTTGTTCTGATGCAAAGTTGAGATGCTTTTCCAATCCTCGCAACTGTTAAACGACAAAAATAACAAAGTATTACCACTATAGGTAAATTAGTCAAAACCTTAATCAAAGAGCCGTAAGGAAGTAGTAATTACTCACTGTAGTAATGAGATCGTTGCGGTCCATTGTAGCACCTAGTGAGTCAAGTACCTGTATCTCACGTTTTTTCGCGTTGATAACAGCTAGGTACCAATGTAGTTTTTCTATGTTAACTAGAATAAACACCTAAAGCAAATGTTTAATTAGTTGTAGCCATAGATAGTAAAAAATAAACAATGGATTGAATTCATATGTAGGAAATTAGGACTAACTATGTCATGATCCTGTTAGAATTTATTAGCTTTCACTTTGTCATTCTGTTTTGGAAATTTGGCAATTATTTAATAAAAAAGACAAAACACCTACCAGCCCAACATGAACAATAAATTGAAGAAATGTAGGAAGTTAGTAAAACATAAACAATAAATTGAATTCAGATGTAGGGAGTTAAGACTAACCATGTCATGATCGAGATATTTATCCGCTCTTTCTACGATACAGTTACGTGCATTATCTGCTTGGCTTATCTCAATATCGCCATCTCGCTTTAGTAATCCAGAGATGCATGTATTCTCTAAATACACATTTCCATCCGTCCTATCCCGATGGTCTTGAGCACTTATACAATATATGTATGCAGATATGACGTATAATTTGAAGTACAAATAATTTTAGATTAGATGTTTGTGTTAAGAAGGACTATTTTATAAAGTTGTACTTACGTCGCCGTTCAAGTATATGCCATCATGTAGAAGGCAGTCGAAATTGATATTTTTTATAAAAGCATCATCTATGTCCACCAAAATGTTTTCTTTTGGTGAGGATTTGATATATTTAATGATGGACATATCATCGGCGGTGCAAACATAATCTACAGCATTCATGAAAATTAGTTATGAATGAAATAATAATAATATAATAAAAGCAAAACATCGATGCATTTGTGATGTACCTTCTGAGATAACTTTTGTATTTTTCGCCGTCTTTGGTTTGTTATGTCTTGTCATATATTTCTCTATCTGCATCTCCTTCATCTGTATGGTATCCTGCCTCAACCCAAATTCAAAAAAGTTATATTTCTATGAACAAAAGAAGCATACAATTAAATTAAAGAAGTTAAGATAATAGCTTATAGGATCTTCATCCAAGGAGCAATTGTAATCATCATCAGTTTCCATTTTATCTGTAACTCGAAATTGTTAAACCCTAAAGAAAAGGATAAGAACTGAATAAGATTTCTAAAGCATGCGGAATATTTCATGAGGCTATATACCTAGATCATCATGAGTTAACTCATCTATTTTTCTCTTTTGCTACTTCATGCTGGGATGGTTGATTTGTCTGCAAAGGTTCTGATGATTTCTGCAACTCCTTATCACGAGTTAACTCATCTATTTTCTCTTCTGCTACTTCCTGCCGGGATGGTTGATTTGAGCTTGCGGGCCCTTCCAACATAATCTCCCCGAGGCTACTGCCGGTGGATTCTGTCACACATGTAATCTGCAAAAGTGAAACACAGGTTGAAACATAAAAAGGCAAGGTACGGTGATACGATTCTATAGCAATAAGTTCTGATCATTCATGTTTTTCACAATAGGTCCTTGCTGCCTCACAATCAACATTGTTTTGTCTTTGACAATTTTCCAATAAGTTCTAATATTTTCCAATAAGTTCCAATAGTCTTCATGTAAGGGATTCAGTTCTTATCCTTTTGATCTGTAAATACCACTTTTACCATTGATTCCTAAAACTTTGATCAACGTGCTGTTGCACATTTGCCAGAGAACGTGGCAGCCAAAGATGTTCAGGCTAAAATTGCAGTATAAGCTAGACACTCTGATTCCAAAGACATCACTAAGGAAGCTAGAGAGTGTGAGAGTCTAGTTTCAACTACTAGACCCCCTGTATACATCCTCGTCAGTCCAGGATCACGCTGACGGTACACAGGTGAAATGAATAGCATCACATGCATTCAAGATAAAAACATTGTACTTGAGTACATTATGCCACACGGCTTACAAGATTTCATGTCTTAACGACATTTATTACATCAAAGGAAACAGCGGAAATAAAAGCGAAGCGACTCCAACTCTGCCACAGGCACTTGACGTAGGCTACGTGACCTCATTCTTTGGGCTCATCATAGAAGAAGTCTTCATCGGTTCCTTCTTC
The DNA here is from genome assembly GCA_019208055.1 of Stipa capillata. Lineage (NCBI taxonomy): Eukaryota > Viridiplantae > Streptophyta > Magnoliopsida > Poales > Poaceae > Stipa > Stipa capillata. The sequence goes on along the minus strand of JAGXJF010002033.1, from coordinate 8,408 downwards.
AGCATAATCCTCTGCACACCATCATGAAACACATGCACGGTGAGTACTTCACATACTCAGCAAGCCACCTGGTAGCAGATGGTCCTACCATACTATATGCAAGGTTTCAAAGGAAGCTTTAGGGCTTAGTTGCGTAAAGCAAACTTTTAATTTGAATTACTGTAGTAGATTTGAAGACAGCATTTTGATATAAAACAGTTTTATTGGCAGGGGTATTTTCCAGTGTGTGGTCCTCGACCAACACCTTCGAGCAAGGAACTCCTGCCTTAGCTCGGCCATAGGTTTCATCAGCAAAGGGGTAGAGGGAAGTAGCAAGGGGGAGAGGGACATGTCCTTTTCATTATGAATGAGTCATGTGTTGTCCATAACCATGGACACAGCTAATCGATTAGTTTATTACTCTGCCAGAATTTGTACACTTTACCCACATGACACAATCTCGCCTTGTTGCCACTGGTCGTCGCCAGCATTGCAACAGGGAGATTGTGACGAGGTCTTTTAGCTAGATCTCCCTAAGGTGTGACATGCCCACCGGGTCTGGCTCGGAGTTGAGAGTATGTCCCTGCACTTCGGTCCCCCCATCTGTGCCGAGGGTCCTTGTAGGTACGTTGAAAGAGCATCTGGGCCCCAAATTGGTTTTGATGGTTAATGGCAACTCAAACTGGAATCTAACGTTTACAGTGAGTGTAAGCAGATTTTTAGGTTCCAGAAAGAAGGGTCATCAAGGAAAGGATGACCACCAAAAAGGTACAAGGGTGGTTTCCAGGACTAAGGAATGACGGTGCTAGGCAGCTGTGCCACAGCTGTGAAGAAGCCGGTGCTGTGCAAGGAGTTGCAAGCAAGGTGATGGTGGCTTGATGCGTCAAGGGCCGTGACTACAGTTGGTGGGCAGGTAAAGCCTAAATTTGCTAGTTCTTTTGAGTCCATAGGAAAAATCCGTACTATCAAGAGGGATGTAATCAGTATCAGTTGTCTAAGGGACTTTTGCTCAATGCTCAGAGGGTCAGTGTGTAAGCAGTAGAAAACCCCAGGGGGCTAGAGTCACCGACGTGACATAGCGTGTCACAGGTAGTCTAGTGTTCTATGACTCAGGTACTTCTCTGGACCAAGGGAGAGCTTGTAAATGCTAAGAGAACTACACTGTGATAGCTGGTCTGGTGAGTCAGAGGGCTGTCGGAGGTTCTCTCCTTATAGGTTTCAGAGAGTGTTGTATGCTGAGGGCATGTCATGTGCCAAGACCGGGCTGAGTAGCTAGGCTGTGTCAGTTAAGGGTTCACCTGTGTATGCCGCCGGTGACACAGGTGTCGGTCTGCCCGAGCCGTTATAATTGGGCGTAGTGGTTGGCTGTGTCACCGGTGGTTGACACCGATGGCTCACTAATCCTACGTGGCAACAGTGTAACGGTCGGGTGCCTGTGAACCCTATATATAGGGAACCAGGGGAGGACTTCGTCCTCAACCTTGTTAAAACCTGTGAATCACATACGACCGTTGCAAAGCTTCCAACCACCGAACAAAAGCCAAAAGCATAAGTGATAGTTCGAGTGAGTGTGTGAGCTTTGAGCAAAGAGCAAAGGTTCCTCCAAGAGATTGCTGCTGCTTCATCTGTTACTCTTGGAGTGTCTGCTCCTAGACGGGTGTAGGAGTTGCTGGTACCACCCATGCTTATGTGGGCTGGACCAGTAAGTTTGTGAAGGTGATTGAAGTCTACCTGCTACGAGCAAAAGGACTTCCACAAGCTAAGGAAGAGGCCTGAACGTCAGGTACTCGGAGAACAAGCACGATTTAGTGCTGGCGATCTCTTCGGAGTAGCTTCTCCAATGGAGACGTACCTTCTCTGAAAAGAGTAGGGAACTTCGGTGAAAAACCTCCTTGTCTCTGAGTGCTTTACCTGTTTACTTCCTGTAGTGCTATATGCCTTTGTATACTCGTGTGATTCTTGCTATCTTTGTTTATCTGTCATAGATCACCTTTATACCTGCTTAGCTTAGCTGTGTCTCAGTTGCTAGAGATCTTATCTGTTACTTGTCATAGCTACCTGTGACACAGGCAATAGCTATCTTCATCTGTGCTAGGTTTTGATCTTACCTGTGTCAGACACCTGTGTGACAGCTGCATGCTATTTTTCATATCATATCACACCTGTGTCTATTGCCTGTCACAAAGCCTGTTAACACTTGCTTCTGCTCAAGTTTTAATCTGTTAATCTAAGCCAAAAGAAGTAACTTTTGTTAGCGTCCTATTCACCCTCCTCTAGTCGGCACTCTTGGTCCTTTCATACGTCCACCCCTTCTGCGGTACGGCAACATCGGCACCAAAGGCTGACTAACCTACTTGACCAAGCCATTGCCCATATAACATGTGGTTGCACTGTTGACACACTTCTCCAACTTTAAGACTTTGGCCTTAAGCGGTACGGACGACCAATGGTTCCTTTCAACCGGCCTTCTGCGGGTAGGACAACCATATGCTCCTTCATCACATGATCCAGCTGTCGCTCGCACCATATTAGATGGTAAGTTTCACCCAGAGTAGAATAAGAAGAATAGAGAGAGAGGGAAACATCGGGCATCCGGCCCTAGCTCAGCGAGCTCAATATCAAGTTTCAACAAGGATCATCGATCCGATATTCATTCCTCCGTAGAGGTAAATCAAAACCACCTAAAGATGAATAATTAAGCATGGCTAAGCATATATCTACTCTATTCAGAATAAAACCTATTAATCTACTCAGGGTATCAAGTAAAAAGGGTGACAAGCGGACAGGGTAAAAGTGTGTCAATCAACACGCTAGCTACTGGATAAAAACAGCATGCATGTTTATAAATAACAAAATATAATGACTTCGAAAATATAGGATCAAATATGATCAAGAAAAGGGGGCATACCTTCGTGGTAGTACTCTCCTTCTTCAGCTGCTTCGGTCACCGGGTCGGCCTCTTCACTCCCTATCGTCACAACACAACGAGCAAAGCAGCCACTACAAGAAGAAAAAGGACTTCAATGGGAAGAAGAAAACGTTCAATAGCAAGCACCCAACTTATTCCAAGAACAAGGCCACTGCTAGAGCCTATGTTGGACAGGCTTGGGTGTCTGAGGATTCAGGCTCAGAAGAGGAGTCTGAAGAAGAAGATCAAGTTGCTGGGATCGCCATCAGTATAGCTGACACAACCAGCTGTGACACAGCGAGGTCACACAACTCCGAGTCAAGTGCTGAAGCTGACTATTTTCCATCCACTTTAGCCCCTTTGTGTCTTATGGCCAAAGGTTCTAAGGTACTTACTGAGGATGACTTCCCTGATTATGTTGAACTAATGGGTATCCTTGAAAGAACAGATAAGGCCTATGGCAAGGAGAGGAAGGAGAACATATCCTAAGGGATAAACTCAGGGAGCTGAGTGAATCTTATGATGAGGTTACTGATGACAGGGAAAACCTCAGGCTTGACCAGGAAAACCTGGAAATAGCTCATGAAAAGCTCAAGGCAGCTCATGAGCTTCTGATAAAGGAGCATGAGGAGCTCAAGGAAAAACATTCTTTGTGCACTGATATTTCTTCTACTATATGCACTGATGCTCCCTTGCCTGCTCCTACTGTTATTGAATCATGCCTGAACTGTGCTAGCCGTATAAATGTTCTAACATCCACAAGTGGAGTCATTGATGATTCAAAAGAAGCATCAATCCTCTACTGCTACTAACCTTGTGGATGCAGATGAGCACAACAAGCTCAAGAAGAGCTTGAAGAGCTTAAAAGGCTCATGAGAAAAGGCCTATGCACTTCCAATATTGGCATGCAAAATTACCAGCTCATCAGAGCTGAAATGCTGAGAAAGAATGAGGCTGAAAAGGCTTGGGTTACATTTCTTCTGCACATAAAGATAAATTGCCTGCTGCTACTAACACACACACACACACACACACACACATATATATAAAGATAACATCTATCCCTTACCGGGTATTTTAATAGGTATATATATATATACGCACACAACATGCACCTTAACATGCTAGTAGTCATGATAAAAGGGAAAAAACCATTCACAATTAACCACAAATAAATATTCAAGTAGGCCCTAAATATTTATAATGGTTAATAACAGTAAGGAATAAATTAACAACATCTAATCATATTTACACATGCTTTTCTATTATTTTAAAGACTAGAAAATTAAGCTAAAAGCTATTCTCTACCATTAACATGAATTAATTAAACATGGAACATCTTGGAATATGTTAATAGTACTGGAACAGTACCAAAATGATTTAATAATAATTTTTAATCTGAACATCAATTAATTAAGACAGTTACTAGCATTTCCAGTGTAACAATTAAGTAGAAAATACTAATTATCATCAATAAATCATATAATTGGAATCTCATGTCATAATACCAATTCCGGAGACATTTCATGTTTGCAATTGTTCTGGAAATATAATTTAAGTAATTATAACTATTATTCTAAGCATGAAAATTACACTAAAAGCATGGTAAAGCATTATTTAATCATGTCAAATGGGTTCTCATGACTTGACATCATCCCTAGAATATAACATGATTTATTGGGTTCTGGACATGGATTTTTAATAGCTAAAACAGATTTATAAATAACTATTGCTAAAACAGAATTTAAATAACAATTTTAAATAGATCTAGAAACACATCTTGATTTCTATAGCCCTAACCATTGCAGGCAAAATGTTTTGGTTTACATGGTAAATGAGTTCTAGGGTTCTCTGATCCTAAGCAAAAATTGAATAAAAAATAGAGGGCATTACTATTTTTAATAATTAAAATAAAGATTATTTTAATAATTAAAATAAAGATTATTTTAATTCTAGAAAATTCTACACTAATCCAAAAATTATGAAAATTTCTGAAAGTACTCCCTATCATACTAATAATCTACAGAAAAAGAATCACTTCAAAATAATCATCCAGTGCAAAGTTATCACGAAAGTAGGTCAAATTTCATCCAAAATTTAAATATAATTCAAAATCTAGCGGTCAGATTAGAAATCCGATCGCACTATTGGACTCCTGGGGTTCTAATGATTCCATTTTTACTACTGAGATCGAAGATCGGACCTAGATTGGATGGATCCAAAATTGGGCAAGAGGTAGGTGTAAAAGTTACTGTACATGCTAAGTACCCATGAACTGCTGTTCATAGCCACAGTACAGAGAGCAAGAATGGAGGATTTCAAGGATTAATGTTTGGATATTGGAAGGGATTAATGGATGAAATTGGTGGAGGGAAATTAATCCATGGGTTAGTGGGAGTCTACCTCGGAGAAGGATTGGAGAGAGGCTCACCATGGGTGGAGAAAACGAGGAGAGAAGGAGATCACCGGAGTTAGAGAAGAACTCGTGGTACGGTCAGTGTAGAGGAAGAAGCTCACGATTTGTTGCGGTAGGAGATGCGCGTCGGCGTGGGGAAGCTCCGGGTATCAGCACCTCGGTGTGGGGAACGTCGTGGTGGCCGGAATTGCTCGCCGGAGTTCCGTCGGAGTTGGAGAAGAAGAGATGTGGAGGAGGAAAAAATTTAGATGAAGAAATCAAAGATGTAAAAGCATGGGAGAAGGGGCTTTTTATAGGGGAGAAAGGGGAGATGAAAGGCAATGCACTGATTAATAGCAATTAGTGCTAGATTAAGGAAAGGAAATAAATTTCGGAAATCAAAAACGCATACGAACCGGCCGGCGGCGCGGCATCATCGCGCGAAACGCGCGCTTCGGGCGTGGCCGCTCGGTTGCCTGGCCAGGCGCCTGGCATGGCACGGCTTGGCCGGCCTGCCAAGGCAGCCCAAGGACGGCCTTCCTAGGCGGCCCAGGCGCATGGGGGCAAGGGAGGCGGCCTGGTGGGCCGGCCTGCCAAGGGGAAGGAGGGGGCAGCGGCCTGGCCTGCTGGGCTGGCCTAGAAGCTGGCCCAGGCGGGCGGCTCGGCTGGCCCAGCAGCCGACCAGGCGGGAGGAGGAGGGGGGCCTGGTGGGCCGCGGCCCAGGAGGGGAGGCGGGGCGAACGGGCTGAGGGGAGGCGGCCGGGCTGGGCCGCCGGCGGCGGGGTGGGGCGGGCTGAGCCCAAGCGGGGCCCGATAGGGAGGGGAAGCAGGCCTTTTGGCCCAGGAAGGATTAAAAAAAGAAAAACCCCTTTTCTGATTTAAAATAATTACAGAAATTCACATAAGGCCTTTAAAAATACCAAATCACCTCTGAAAATTTCAAAAAAATTCCAATAAATCAATTTGACCATGGAGAACTCAATAAAAATATTTTTAGAGCAAATTTTCAAATAATGGACCACTAAAATTCAAAAACAACTCTTAATGCTCTCAAATTAATTCAAGGCCTTTGATTAATTTGAGGTAAAAATCCAAATAAAATATTTTTAACATATATTACATAGTTGCACATCCTTCTCTCTTTTAAAAAAATTTTCAAGCCTGCAAAAATTCAGGATGTTACAACTCTACCCCCCTTACAAAGAATCTCGACCCTGGGATTCGAAGCTAGAGAACAGATCTGGAAACTCCTCCTTCAGGTCTTCTTCTCATTCCCACGTTGCTTCTTCTTCCGAATGATTGCTCCACTGAACCTTGCAAAACTTGATCACTTTCCTTCTGGTGGTTCTTGCTTTCTCTTCCAGAATCTTGATTGGGTATTCTTTATATGTCAGATCATCTTGAACCCTCGACATCCTCCAACGAAGCTTTCCAAATTTCTTCCTCCAGTTCCTTGAAGCACTTCTTCAATTGCGACACATGGAACACATTGTGCACATTGGACAACTTCTCCGGCAAAGCCAACTGATAAGCTACCTCTCCACGACGGCAGTTATCTCAAAGGGACCAATATAGCGGGTGCTAGCTTGCCCTTGATTCCAAACGACGCATCCCTCTGAGCGGGGATACCTTCAGGTACACAGCATCACCTATCTTGAAACATATGTCCTTGCGGCGCTTGTCCGAGTAACTCTTCTGTCTAGACTGTGCCGCTTTCAATCTTTCTCGAATCACCTTTACTTGCTTATCAGCCTCTTCCAAAGTGTCAGGTCCGAACACTTGCTTTTCTCCAACTTCATGCCAATTCAAAGGGGTACGGCATTTACGTCCATATAAAGCTTCAAAAGGAGCCATCTGCAAACTGGCTTGATAACTGTTGTTGTAGAAAACTCGGCATATGGCAAACTTTTATCCCAGCTTCGCTTGTACATCAAAGCACATGCTCGAAGCATATCTTCCAAGATCTGATTTACTCGCTCGGTTTGACACATCCGTCTGCGGGTGATAAGCTGTACTGAATTCAACTGTGTGCCAAGTGCGTCATGCACTTTCTTCCAAAACCTGGATGTAAATTGCGTCCCTCGATCAGACACAATCTTGTTCGGTACTCCATGCAAGCACACAATTCGGGACATATACAGCCCTGCTAGTGTCTCTCCACTATACACTGTCTTTACTGGAATGAAATGAGCTGACTTGGTCAATCGATCCGCAATGACCCCATATAGAATCATATCCTGACGATGTCCTCGGAAGGCCTGTGATGAAATCCATTCCGATTTCTTCCCACTTCCATTCAGGTAGTTTAAGTGGTTGAAGCAATCCTGCCGGCTTTTGGTGCTCTGCCTTAACTCTTCGGCATCCATCGCACAGAGACACAACTCCGCGATATCTCACTTCATGTTGGACCACCAAAAATTTTCTCACAGATCATGGTACATCTTCGTACTTCGGGATGGATGGAATAAGCAGACTCATGAGCCTCCTTCATGATCACTTCTTTGATCTCCTTCTGATTCGGCACAATCACGGTCTCGGAACCAAAGGGTCCCATTCTCATTTTCCTTATGATTAGGGGCTTTGCCCAACTTGATCTTCGTTTGAATCTCTTCGATGCCTTTGTCACCTTTCTGGGCTTCTCTCACTTGTCTTCAAGGGTGACTTCACTTCTAGCATATCGCCATTCTCGGCTATACTCACATCAGATTTAGCTTCCTGAACTCATCATATAACTCTGGTTGGCTTTCTTGAATCATCAAATTATTATTGTAGGCCTTTCGACTCAAGCATCGGCCACGATATTGGCTTTACCGGATGGTAATTAATCCCAACATCATAATCCTTTATCAACTCCAACCATCTTCTCTGCCTGAGATTCAATTCTGACTGAGTGAAGATATACTTCAAACTCTTATGATCCGTATATATCTCGTATGCGATTTTTTGCGGTAGGAGATGCACGTCGGCGTGGGAAGCTCCGGGTAGCAGCGCCTCAGTGTGGGGGACGTCGTGGTGGCCGGAATTGCTCGCCGGAGTCCGCCGGAGTTGGAGAAGAAGAGATGTGGGAGGAGGGAAAAATTTAGGTGAAGAAATCACAAGAGGTAGAAGCATGGGAGAAGGGGCTTT
>JAGXJF010002029.1:0-17840 GCA_019208055.1 Stipa capillata | reverse complement strand
GGCCCGCCTGATATTTGGCAGTGCTGTGAAACGAGCAGGGTCCGTCGAGGATCTCCTCGAAGGTGAGTTTTGACGCCTTGCGTTGTTGCCAAGGGCGCTCCTTCTTTTGGCCAGCGTCACCACGCTGGGAGCCACGCTCGGCGGCCGCAACCAGGTCGGCTCCGCTGACTCCGTCTCCGCCGCCTGCCTTCCGCTTCGGGGGGCGATTATCCGCATGCTTCCGACCTGAGTCGGCAAGGACTTTCCGGCTCGAAGACTCGGCTTTTGCTTTGCCTTTGTCTTCGTACCGCATCGCCTCTTCACCCGTTGCGTATTTGCTGGCGACTTCCATGAGTCGGCCCATGGTCTGTATGTTAGACCGGGCCAACTTGTGCTTGAGGAGTTCGTATTTAACTCCCTGGGAAAAGGCCTGGATGGCCTGCATCTCGGTGACATCCTCGATCGAGTTGCGCAGTCGGGTCCATCGTTGGATGTAATTGCGGACCGACTCGTCCTTCTCCTGGACACAAAGCCACAGGTCTTGGGCGTTCCCAGGGCGCTTATACGTGCCCTCAAAGTTCTTGATGAAGGCCTCTTGGAGGTCCCTCCAGTCGTAGATGCTATCTTCGGGAGGGCTGTTAAGCCATGCCCGAGCCGACCCTTCCAGCATCAGGGGTAAGCTTCGGAGGGCGACACGCTCGTTGCCCCCTCCTATTTTGCAAGCGACTAAGTAGTCGGCAAGCCAAGTTTCCGGCTTGGCTGTGCCATCGTACTTGTCGATGCCGCTGGCGATTCGGAACCGATCCGGGAAAGGCTCGCCCCGAATCCGTCTACTGAAGCAAAGCGGACCGGTGGATGCAGAGCCACCCGGCTGGTTGACTTCTCCAGCGCGACGCTCAGCCCGAATCCGGGCTGCTCGTTGTCTCTCGATATCATCCCGAGCATCACGGGCGTCGTTTGCTCGGAGGGAGCCAGCTTGCCGCCGCTCGGCCTAGAGCCGGTTGATCTCCTGACGAGCGTCAGGCCGATTTGTAGACCGACTCGGTTGCGACGAGCCAACGGTAACCGGGTGACTCGGACCTGCCGACGACCGGCTCCGAGCCGCTTGGGAGGCCAGTTGGTTACTGACCGACCCGGCCTCATTTTGCTGCTGCTCCACCGCTGTCTTCATCAATGTGACGACTCGGCGGTGTATCTCTGCCGCGGGGCCATCTGCCGGGGGCGGCAACGAATCAGCCAACGCGGCAGCCGCAAAAAGGTTTTGAGCCGGTGTCTGGTAGACAGCGACTCCATCTTGCTCTCGCCCGAAGAGCGGGGCCCGAGTAGCCCGGCTCCTCCGGGCAGCTGAGGAGGTTCGTCGGTTCACGCGGCTGCGCGAACCGTGAGGATCATTCGGTTGACGCTCCCGCTGTTCGAGGGCCGCCCGTTCTTGATCGAGGCGTTCTCGTTCAGCAAGGAGGGCTTGCCGAGAAGCCTCCAAGACCCTCTCGGCCTCCGTTTGTCCGTTGATAGGCGTACGTAGGTGCTCGAGTGCCGCCCGGGCCGCTGCAGCGGACGTACCCGCACCATCCGCAGCACCGTCTCCGACAACGTAGACCTCAGCTGAGGCAGTGTAGCTGTGTGAACTCTCATCCCCCTCGGACTCAGAATCCAGAAGGGGAAGGAGAGATTCGACGCCCACCATGGCGACGAACTGGGAGTTCTTGTTCGGTGCGAAAGGAGATCCGAGCCTGAGCTCGGGAGTCGCTTCCGCCGCAGGGCGGGGGCGCGAATCTTGAAGACGTAGTTGGCCGAAGATATCGACCACGAAACGAAGGCTGCCGAAAGTGAACTCCGATCCTTCGGGATGTGCCATGATCGGCACGTTGCCGGCGACGAGCTTGCCGTCCGCCATAGGAGAAGATCCCGCCTGGATCATGACTCCGATGCACGCCGCCCCTACCTGGCGCGCCAACTGTCGCGGGGAAATCGCGGCAATATCCATTTGTAATAGGATTGTCGGGAAAGCGTGTATGGAAGATCTAGGCGGTGCACACAAGAACTTTACCCAGGTTCAGGCTCTCCAAGGATGGAGATAATACCCTACTCCTGCTGAATGTTTGATGATCTTGCATGAAAAAGAGTTACAAGAAGTTGTAGATGAAGCTAGAACTAGAGACCAGCCAGCCCCTTCTGCATGGGGGGGCTCGACCTTATATAGGCTTGGGCATTTAGCCGACTCGGTCACTCGGCTAGCTACAGTAACTGCCTAAATTAAATGAGACATTTACATGCTGTAACTGTCCAAGTAACGCCAGTCTTCATGCCGGTTGAAACGTTCATATTGATGAGTTGTAACGCCTGTCTTGATGGCACCCGGACGTTGCACTGCTGCAGGCCTTTCTTGGGCCTTCATCCGAGTGGGCCTTCCCAAGCTTGTTGGGCCGACTCGGGGCACTGGGCCTACCCGGATGGGCTCCCCTCGTCACTAGGCCTAATCGTAGACTAATCCGGCTAATCCCACTATTCTCGACTCCTTCGAGGTGATGGGGCTTCTGCATCTATCCGGGCCTGTCCTAGGACTTGAAAGACTTGTCCTCCCCTATGGGATTGCTGATTCTTTTATAGGGGGGCTTCCCGAGTCGTACCGGACATGGACTTATGCCCGAGTAGAACTTTGGCTTCCTTAAACGTTGGGATTGACTTCCTAGTTTAAGGGGTGTCCTTCCTCCTTACGGGGGGTTATCTTATCCCCTGGGAATCCTTACTGGATACGTCCTCATATACGGGATACTATATTATACATCGTCACAATATTTTTGTTTTGTTCATCTTTCACAATTTGTAAGCATAGAAGAACTTGGGGTTGATATGCTTAGTGAGATTGCTCTTCACATTATATATCTGCACTTGTGCAACACAAGCTTCATTATGTTCATAGATAATAGTAGAGGTTTGTACGGTGTTCAATCCACATGATTTCTACATATGGCTAACCATGCCGCGAATCCAAGCACATTCTCGTGAGGCTTCATATAGTGCAATGATTTCTGAGTGGTTCGTCGAAGTGGATACAAGACTTTGCTTGTATGATTTCCAAAAGACTGTAGATCCATCACATAGAAAGACATGCCAAGTCTGTGAATTGGCTCTATGTGAGTTCAAAAGATACTCAACATCGGTATATCCTACCATGGACAAGTCTTGGTTTTTTCTGTAGAACAAGCCAAGATCCTTAGTTCCTCGGATGTAGCGAAATATGTCCTAAATGCCCTTCCAATGCCGTTTGGTAGGCTTTGAACTATACCTTGCCAATAAATACATGACGAACGCAATGTCTGGCGTGCAATTTGCAAGATACATACGTGCTCCTATTGCACTCAAATATGAGAATTCTGGTCCCAGAACTTCTCCCCCCTCTTCTCTAAGTCTATACGGGTTCTTATCTTGCTATAAGGACCTTCTAATCATAGGAACCTTTGAAGGATATGACTTTTCAAGACTAAATCTTTCTTAAACTTTTCGAGTGTAGACCGACTGGTGCAATAATATCCCTTCTAGGACATGCTCAAGTTGCAAACCTAAGGAATATTTGGTTTTACCAAATCTTTCATTTTGAATTCTGAGTTCAAATAGAAACTCATTTCTTCAGTATCCTCAGGTGTGTGGTGTTACTCAGATCATTCTATATACCGAGATTATACAGAATCCATCCTGGTACCTCTTTATAAATACAGAAGGATAATCCTCGTTGCTCGTGTAGCTCTTTTTGCTAAGTATATTGCTAAGCGATTATACCACATCCTGCTAGACTGTTTGAGTCCGTATAGTGATTTTCGAACTTTTATAGTGATTTTTGAAGTTTTACACTATACAGGCTCCTGTTTACTCTATCTTGGTTCTGGACAGGAATACCTTCTAGTACTTTCATAAAAATGTCCTAGTCTAGGTTTCCATATAGGTATGCTGTTACCACATCCATTAATCTAATTTTTAGATTTAAGTTTATTGCCATTAAGATTAAGTATCTAAAGGTAATTCCATCCATGATTGGGGAGTAAGTTTTCTCAAAATCGACTCCTCGTCATTTAGTAGAATCTTGTGCAACAAGCCTTGTGACGATGAGTAGTACAACTCTACTATATACGACAACAGTGTCCGTATACGAATACCCAAGGATCTCCTAGATACTCGGGGTAATACATGCCTCGGAGAGGGACTATAGGAAGATACGTAAACTACCTACAGGTGTCCGAGATTCCTTGAACAAGGAAGTCAATCCCAGCATTTAAGGACGATAGGTGTCCTACTCGGAGACGAGTCCGTACCTGATACAGCATACCCTTTATAAAAGGACCCAGTGACCCTGCCGAGAGGACATGAGAACTTAGAGCACACGCCTCAATTGACAACCAATCTGACCTTGGATAGCCAAAAGGCGGACCTGAAGCACCCAAGAAGACTTCCGAGCAAGTAGAAGGGAAGATACACCCTGACATCCACCTCCGACTGCTAGTAGATCCTATCTAGATTATTTATTCCCCTTGTACTTTGTCTCAAGATCAATATAAGATATACATGACATATGGTTGTTATCCTGAGAGGCCCGAATCTGTCTAAAAATCTCTTGTACCCGACGGACTCGACTTGGCTCAAGGGTCCCTACCCCTACTCTCCTTTTCACCACATATTACATAAGATCGATACTTTACCTATCGTCGACACCTTGCTTTGTATCTTTCCACCTCATTATTTTCATTGCTCTTATTATTTTTTTGCTTATGTCCTATGGGGCGTATGTAGTGACGTGTTAGGCTTACGGGTCCAAATACCTCTTTTTTGTTCAGAGTAGTTCCATGGTGATTACCTTTTGTCATTCTTTCAAATCTGATCTTTTCTTATGATCGGCGAAATACGGGCTCAGGATCAAGATCGATTATTTTGAAAATCTTTTTTACAAAATAAATGTCAACATTGGTTGTTGTTCTATTCAAAGATTCCCCTATTTCTACATAGTTTATGGCCATTTTATCATGGAGCGCTTCTTCTTACACTTCCCTTTGCTCATCGCTATTTCCCATAGAGGGAGCAATGTCCTTTAGTTTTCATGCACTCATGTGTGCGCACATATCTTGGCAAGGAGCTTCCTCTAAAGGAAGGTTCAATTATGGAACATTATGTTCTGTATTTGTGCCAGGTCTCAACTGGCTCCCCTATTTTGTGGAGATACTTTAGTGGTTTTTCGTAGCAAATACTTCTTGTCCTTTTTCGCCGAGCACCTTCGGTACTTGGAACTTGAGCGGGCTGGAGTTCTCTTTTTTTGTTCTAAAGCATTTGGACAGGAATATGTATATCTTCATCATTTATTGGTATTTCAACCCTCTTAGTGGTCTAGTAGTTGATTGGTAATGCTTACAAATCAATTATTCTCTAGACCCCTCTATTTGCTTCACTAGTATACGGGTCATGCGCTTGGATCCCCGTGGCTTGCCATGTAATTTCCTAGTATTTTTCAAGGGGTTGATTTCCTCTTCCTAATGTTGGGAAATGATCCTGGTCAAAGATGCAATCATCAAACTAAGTTGTATGACAATCTCTAGTCATGAGTTCCAAATACCTTATTATGGATATGGTTTCATAATTGACATATATTGCAGACTTCTAAAGTGAGCCTTTTGTTGTTCGTAGAGGTGGTGGTATAAGTACATATACCTGGCATCAGAGCATTCTAAGGTGAGAAATTTTCAGTGCCGATCCTTGTGCTAGTTGCATAGGAAAGTGGATGTTATAGGTCGATGGTCGAAAATTGATGAGATTTGTAGTCTACAGCACTACGTGTCCTCAACTTGTTGTTGGTAAGTTACAACTTTATAATAGCATTCTAGCAATAAATTTAATTTTTTTAATGCTTCTAACAAACCATTCTGGGTATGGACATGTGGTATTGAGTGCTATAATTTAATCCCCATTGCTATGCAATAATCGTCAAAAGCCTTCGAAGTAAATTCTTCGGCGTTGTCTATTTCGATGGACTTTACTTGATAATTTAGGGATTTATTTTTAATTTGAATGATCTGCGAAATCAGCTTTGTAAAAGCATGATCTCTCATAGACAGCAAAGAAATATGCAACCATTTTGAGGACGCATCAATGAGCACCGTGAAATACCTAATTGGCCATGATCGGGCTAAATAGGACCGCATATATTCCATTGTATTCATTCTAGGAAAAAATAGTTTTCATTTTCACTTTCGAGGTGGATGGTCTCATGAATAATTTCATCGTGGCGCATGCGGGACACACAAAATCTTCTTCATTTGAGAAGTTCTTTACATTAACATTATGACCATTAGAGTTGTTAATTATATTTTCATCGTTCTAATATCGGGATGGCCAAGTGTATCATGCCATAGATGAAATAATGCAGACCTTCTAAATACAGTCTTAAAGGTAGTATACACCGGTTATGCTGCAATTCGGGTGCAGTATAGCCTAATGTCAAATGAAGAAAGTTTCTCTAATACCCTTTTCCCATTTTTGTCACTCTTAGTGATGAGTATTATTCATTATTATTTTTATGATTGGTCCACATGGAAACCATTTACGTGAATATCCTTAAAACTAAGGCGTGTTCTAGTCGATTTGGGGTATAACAATGCATCTCCTATTGTCCCACAGAAAGTATAATTGTGGCCCTACCAGAGCCTATTACACAAGAATCGCTACCGGCGATTATCATGATATTACCTATGCCTTTATGAATTGACTGGAAATATTTCGTCTATCTTAGTACGATATTAGTTGTGCCACTGTCCACAAGGCACACTTCCTCCATTTGGCGCCACATGTGTTCTAGAATGTTGTATTTAATTAAATAATGTTGCGAGAAAGTAGCAACTATAGTTACATAAATGCATAAACATCTTAGCACATAATATTCCATAAATAAATAAATATTGAATAATTAATATATAAGCATATCATCCAACCACGAAAGAATAGAGTTTATGCTCTTATCGAGCGTATAAAACCATTCGTGAATCATTAATGTATTAAAATGATGAAAGCATAAACAAATATAACTTAGTGCACTGCTAGTACTAGGTGGAATCAACGAGAATCGACGAGAAAGTAGCTGGAGATCTCCTCACTAATCTGCTCTAGAGTCATCCTCTCCTTCTCGGCAATCACGGCCGCGAGGACGGCTATGTCGAGAGGAGGGTGACTGCTGCCGCCTGAACCGAGATGTCCACTTGCATGGGTGCCATCATCTCAAGCGGAATCTCCATTGGCAGTGCCATTGCCTATGGAGCCTCTCCTCGAGCAATTGTAAAATGCGGCTCGTGCCTCATCTAGGCCTAGTAGGCGTCAACCATATGCTGGAGCTCCTTGTATTGGTGAGACCAATACCTATGAAAGTCACACTTGTAGCATTTCTGATCCTACTCTCCATATGGCTTATCATGGAGCTTGGTCTTGCCTATCTTCAACGGAGAAGTCTTGGTTTTGCGAGCGAAAACCATCTTTTCTTTTCCACCATTTCCCTTTCTTTTCCTGAGGAGAGCACGCACTTTGTAGCTTGCATTGGCCTCTCTGCCTAAGTGCCTATGAGATGAAGTTCTTTTTGATAACCTCATCTTGCACCTCCACCACTTGAAGTATATCAATGAGTTTGGCATACTCAGTAAACTTAGCAGTAAGTGCGAGCCGCCCGCACGGCGTCAGGGAAGGTGGAGAATGTCTTCTTAATTCTTTGGACATCCGTGGTCACCTTACCACACAGCTGGAGGTTTGTACAAATATGATGCAGCATAGTGTTATACTCATTAACCGTTTTGAAGTCTGCAAATTTCAGATGGACTCATTCTTGCTCTGTAAAGGTGGGCCCTCCGTAGATAGAAGGAGGTTTCCAATATAAACGACCTGGTCCTAGAAGATTCAACCAAGCGTGGCGGCGGGCAGCAAGTAACCAAAAATGATGATTAGTGCTGAAGCAAAAGATGGATTGACGCTCGACTGGATTTTTGTGTGTTTAAAATTATCAAGGGTGGTTTTCATGGGCTTTTGGCCTAGGCAGCAGAGGCCTAGCCGGTGTGTGCAGAGCTCGACCGACTACCGTGGTGAAGGTTAGGGCCTTGAGAGGCTCACCAGAACCGTTCAACATTACGAACACGCTATGGGTCTGTTTATTTGGCAGGCTTTTGGCTTTTTGGACTTTAGCTTCGAAGCTAGAAAAACACATATTTACCTGCTTTTGGCTTTTGGCTTTTTTGAAGCCAAAAGCCAAAAGCAGGTAAATAGGTGCTTTTCTGGCTTCGAAGCCAAAGTCCAGAAGCCAAAAAAAGTCTAAACAAACAGGGCCTATGTATCGGTTGAACAGGCTCATGTTGGAGGCATATCGTCGTCGGCGGCGGCGGCGGCACGGTGGCAAACAATTCTTTCCCAGCTTCAAGACAAGAACGACCTTGAACATACATCCGCCAAAGATATGGAACTTGAACAGATTACAGCGAAGCAGCAGCGGCACTTACTCGCAGGCGGCTGAGGAGAGCTGCGGCGTGGACGAGCCATGAGCCTGACTTGCCCATATGATATCCACCCGGCGCTGGGTGCAGGTCCGACTGACCGCCGCCGGTTACATGCGTCCACCATTGCCGAGACGGCCGCTGCGGCGCGCGCGCCACCAGCCAGCCTCGCGAGCCGCGGGGCCGTTCCGCTCTGGCGCCAAGTACGTGGACAGAAGCGCGGGTCGGCGACTGGAGTACGGGACCAACCGCGTAGGCGCATTCGCATTGACACGTGATACGTGGTTCTAGAGGCAGAGTCCGACTCCAACTCGCAGGCCGGTTAGGTTATTGATTCCCTGCGCCAGCGCCACCAATCCACCATGGCCACTGGAAAGGGAAAGTTCCCAACGCGGAAGCCCGATCTGGATTTTGGACACAGTTAACTGCAGAGCTTGATCCTGCGCAAATGAGACCAAATAATAGATGGAACCGTTCCATTCTTCGAATCAAACAGCAGAATAGAACCATTCCATTCCATCCCATTCTATGATTCTAGAACCATTCCATTTCGTTCTTTTTCATTCTCCCATCCAAAGGCACCCTTACTGGTTCCCTGCGCCAGCGCCACCAATCCACCATGGCCACTGGAAAGGGAAAGTTCCCAACGCGGAAGCCCGATCTGGATTCTGGACACAGTTAACCGCAGAGCTTGATCCTGCGCAAACGAGCAGAGGAACCACCGATGCTAAAACCCCAGACAACCTGGGCGGCTTCTCTCCCCCTCTTCCTTGGCCGCCGCCTCCCCAAGTCCAACCCATTTCCTCCTCCCCGCAACAGCCCTCGGCTCCCCTTCAGCCCGTAAGCGACGCACCAATCCCCGGTTCGCCATCCCTTCTCCCCGGATTTCCTCTCCTCTTCTCATGTTCTACCGACGATTCAGGATTTGCAAGCGGCAGATGAGCACGCAGGAGCAGCCCAGGTTCGCCCCTCTCCGCACAACGCATCCCGAATCTGATGCCGGTAAAATTTCTGAGCCCTAAGCTCTTAGAACGGAGTTACTGCTCTCCCTGCAATCGTGGAGCTCCGATGCAACTATTTTTCACGCCATTTTGGTTTCGGCTTCCAGGAGCAGAAGCGTACCAGTTCCGGCTGGTCTCCTACAACATATTGGCCCAGGTGTGGTGGTGCGCTGCCTTTTGTTTTGTAAATTCTTACGACTCAGGCGTATGGATGATGATGGATTGGAGTGCTGAGAAAAGGGGATGACCTAGCTGCGCCTAATGATTTTCTCTCCGTTGCAGGTTTATGTGAAGAGCTCGGTTTTTCCGCATTCTCCCTCTGCGTGTCTCAAGTAAGCTCTTAATTGTTTAACTATTCATACCGTTCTTTTTGATTTTGATATAATCGATTGGTATTGTAAGCATGGAATTATCTGAGTTACTCTGGTTGCTTAAACTAGCAGCGTGGCATGCGCATTTGCGCAGCTAGAATTGTTAAATTCTTGTCATACGAAAGAATACAATTTCAGTTTTCAAAATATATTTTATGACGTCTTCCTACAGTATTCTGTGGGACATTTTGGACCTTTGACGATAAACAACGGTTGTATGATAAGATTTGATTAAAGAAAAATTAATTTGAGTATAATTTGACATTAGGGTCTTCAAAATATGAAATTCTAACACACGTTGATGGAAAAATAGTGTCTACAATATATTAACTGAGTAGCCCTCAGCTGTGCGTGTTTTTTATTTGATGGTAAGGCAACCTTTAATAAATTAGATGATAATTATATCGTCCACAAAAAAGGTACAATAAAACTCGATGAATCATCCAACCAAACATCTGGCGGTGATTGCCTGACGCTCTTAGCTAGCTCATCAGCAACATGATTGGCTTCCCTAGGGAATATCGATAGGTTACCTTGATGAATTGGCATGACAGAGCTGCACAATCCTCATATATGGCAGCTGCAGGGCCAAACGATCTTCCTCCTTTAAGCATTGTATTTATCACCTCCATGCAGTCTGAGTTAACTACCATCCAATTGCACCCGACCTGCATCCTCGGCAGCAAACCATGTCGTAGCGTTCGAACTTCTGCCATTGCCGCATCATACACCGCTCTAGATTTTGGTTCGTGGCGCATATGAACGTGCCCTTCTCCTCTCAAATATTAGCACCGGCTGTAGGCAAAATCAATTTGAGCATAGTATGACGTTAGGGTCTTAAAATGTGAAATTCAAACACGTCTTCGTGGGAAAATAGTATCTCCAATATATTAACTGAGTTGCCCTCAGAATTATTTAGTTAGTTTTCACATTTTTTATATTTCCTATAATGTTGTGCAAAATCTTGCGCCAAAAACCCCAATTGATCGATTCATCAATCACACGTACCGGTTACATGTGCTTGTGTGGAGGGATTTCGTTCTCCTGGTGCAAATTAAGGGATTTTGATGTAAGTATGTACTTACACAATTGCAGGTCAAGAGATACAAAGTAAGTTAATTAGAGTTGTATTCCATCACAAATTCTAATATTTTTCCTTTTTAGGAATATATCGTGGGATTTTCTCGACCTGAAAGTGAAGAAGATGCCTTAAATGTCACCTTTTAATTAATCGTATACGTGGGAAATGAACTAAGATTCTTTTTTTTCTTCAATTAATGCTAATATACAAAATGAAAGAGGGGCCTTTAATTACACCGGTTGGATAGTCAATAGGATTTGATTTACTCTGTAC
This sequence comes from Stipa capillata, assembly GCA_019208055.1. Lineage (NCBI taxonomy): Eukaryota > Viridiplantae > Streptophyta > Magnoliopsida > Poales > Poaceae > Stipa > Stipa capillata. The sequence goes on along the minus strand of JAGXJF010002029.1, from coordinate 6,631 downwards.
TTGTACCTTGCATGCTTATGTCAATCAGTAACCTTTTTATTTTATTTGAACTACAATCAGCAACAACTTTTGGTTTAGTACGGAGCCACTTCAAATTTAGAACTCCTATTCTTAAGGACTCTTGCTATGTTTGTGATATCCTCACCGTAATAATATGTGGGCCATTGATAGATGTGTAGGATCTTTTTTTTTATTAACATAGGAATTTCTAGAATTTCATTGATAGATGTGTAGGATCTTTTTTTTTATTAACATAGGAATTTCTAGAATTTCTCTTTTTTCTGATTCAAGGATTATTGTGGTGCCTTCAATTCCTCCTGTTGTTTATAGATACATAGATATCATGATGTTGACTGATGTGTTGACCAATGCCCTATTTCTTATAACGTATCTCAGAAAATCAAAAAAATTTACTTAAGCACAAAGTGTTATATAAGGATAAGGGTTCAGCTTCAAAATTCAACCATCCTATTACAAATATGGTGGGTCCAAATGCTCTGTATCTGCCAAACTCATGCTTTTTATAGTAGTACACAAATATAGGGAACTTCTAGCATTAGGAATGCACAAAATATGTTGTAGTTTTACCTTTTCAAAGTCAAAGTATGAACTGGGATGTTTTACATTTTTCTGGTAGCTTTACTAATAATCTATACACTAAATATTTGTACTAAATTTTATATCAAGGTATTATTTTCTTCTAATATTTATAGATACTTCTTAAAAATACGATAACTGTTATCAAGGCGATACGCGTGGTGAGGTGCCAGACCACCGCCTTCGCCTTGACACCTAAGTGCTTAAGGTGTGCGCCGAGGTGACACCATATGAGCAAGTGTGTATGGTGTTTAGAGGAGGTAACAACAAATAAATAGAGATGAGAAAGGGGAAAAGATGAGGAAAAAAGGGCCAAGCAGGGCACCTAGCACACGAGAGCTCAATAGCCCAACAACATAACCAACCTCATCCATGCTTCATGTGATCTGAACAAGGGTCTTGTGTTGCCGCCGCTAAAATAGGGTTGAGCTTAACCATGAGTGGAGCACCATGGCTGAGCTTGATCTCACCACTTGTCGACCATCGCCGTCAAAGCTCGGTTTGATCTCTCCCCACCATCTCTTCCCGGAGCTTGACTTCACTGCACGCTAGCCATAGCCACCAGGATGCAACCTCTATGGCGAGATGCAGTAGCGGCAATATGAAGTCAAATCCGAGGCAACAAGCCTTGATCATGTGGCAGCGACATGTGATCTGCAATGGCCCATAGCAAAGAGGTTGCCCTAGCACCAAATTTGCCGTCCCCGAACCCAGATTGACGATCTATCTCCGTTGATCACCCTTTTCCCTAGCTTCTTCCCCTTCTCTCTCACGTAAAGAAGGCGTTTGCTGTGACAAGCTTCCCAGAGCACCTCTATGCCAAAGCATCTTTGGTGACGGCTCAATAACCATGAACCTAAAACAAAGGACTCATAAATTTACAAGGGATCTACCATATACTTTGAAAAGTTGGGGGTTATGCTTGAGTACCACGCCTACCATGTATAGGCCCACCATTGCTTTATTATGCTTATGTTTAGCACATGGTCGCTACTTTGTGCATTAGTTTATTTTATGATTAAAGACAATTTTCTATGTTTCCTTTTTTTTTGTTCTTGCACTATTCTATCATTCATTTGTGGAATTCATGTTTCCTTTCATGTTTGGGAAAATAGGTGGAAAGCTCGATCTAAAGCTGTTCTAACAGAACTCAAGAGTTTTCATGCTGACCTCATGTGCATACAGGTTGCTCTCATTTCTGATGTTTTAACAACACCCATTTCTGTTATGTGGTCATATGTAGTTTTGTTTGTTAGAACTATGTAGAATATGATGGTTTTCGATCATTTTTATGTTCTTATTCAATTTTATCTAGGCTTTATGTATGTCCCATATCTTATTTGTGAATGAATAGAAAAAATAACCAGACGACACACACGCCAATGTGCGATTTTGGGGTTTGTAATGTGATATTAGTTAGGGTATGGGCATATGGCTATGAGGGTTTCTTGGTTTTTTCCACAAATTATCTATACTCACACAAACCAGACTAGTTTTGTCCCCCACTCGGGTCCAACTCAAATCCGCTTCTTCCACAGGGAAATTAATTTTTCTATTCACTTGCAAATGAAATTTGGGGATATTACAATTTAGGGAGCATATCGGGTGAAAATGGGCCAAATGTAGAAGGGGATTCGGCCTAGTCATAGGTTTGTACAAAACTTCTTTTTCTATCAATGCATCCAGATGCAAAGCTTTTGTGTTTTCTTCAGAGGGAAAAATGGGCCAAATGTTGCAAATCTGAATTTTTTTTGATCCAAGCTGTTGGATTATGTACCAATGTTCAGATTGCACACTTTATCCTACCACCATCACTTAAAGCATGTTGCGTAGCATTTTGTAAAAACACCCTCACTTGACTCATCCCTGAAATGTATCTCATCCAAATTCACTTTACTAGAATGTGTAGTACAATACATGCAAATACAGCGACGAACAGTGTATCTGGTCTCACAATGAAAAGTATACATACTCTCAAAAAAGGTGAAAAGTATAAATATAAAATACAGTGTTATACAAAAAAAAATCTGTCACAATAACTGTACCGGCGGGGAGGGAGGGGACATTACAGGAATTATTATTATTATTATTTTTTGCAAAACGGGTTGAGGTGGGAGGGAAAGTGGATCTGTCCGTTGGAACACGATTCCAATGGCCGAGATCGGGATTTTCAGAAAGATGTGCATTTGCACATGATATGTTACCTAGTACCTACAAATGATATGTGATGAGATTGTTGCAATCTTTTGGCATGATCTCTATCATAGCATATGGCTATAGCATCTCCAAGGCTCCACTTTGGACAGTAGCTCTAGCCATAGATATAGGAGAGAGATGCAACGTTGACAGGATGGTTTCTTCAAATTTGAATAGGGCTATGGTAGCGTATCAGATTTTGTGGAACCCATTCTGAAGCTACTATGCGTTGGAATGTATGGTTTTAGGTGGTAGCTTGGGCTGATATGGCGCTTTCTTCTCAAGCTACTATTTGAAGCTATTATGCACTGGAGATGCTCTTAGTGTAGACTTTAGGCCGTTCTTAACACTTCTTGGTTCATGCTTGTAAGCAATATTCGTGGCTGTGACAGGAGTTGGATGAATACGATTCCTTCTACAAGAAAAACATGGAAAGTTCTGGATATTCAAGTATTTATGTTCAGCGATCCAGGGACAAACGGGATGGATGTGGTATATTCTATAAAGAGAAAAGGTGCACATGTTCTCTTAACTGATATAGATGTTGTATCAGTTACTAATTTGAGGACAAGTACTTATTGAACTTCTCTCCCTCCCAAGGCTCCAAACATATTTGTTATCTTGTTCTCAGTTTAGACTGATGCCATTTTCATGAACTCAAATCATCTTAGTTGTATACCCAATTTGAGAACGCATTTTTTGTAAATAAGTGGTTAGCAATGGACAAAACTAGACATGAAAAAATAGTGTCCTGCAAAATTAACTTATACATTATCTTGTCATTTTTGGCTGACTATTTTGTTATTTTTGCAGTGTGGAGCTAGTCCAGAAGGAAGTAATACATTACAATGATTTGGTGGAAAGTTATGGTCCTAGTGCTAATATAGATAGTGTTTCCTCAAATAATTCTTCACCAAGAGAAGGTAATATGAAGTCGCTGAACCTGATAATCTTCTGTGAATCACACAGTGGGCACCCCTTTTGTGGATTGTGGACATTGAAGTTGCAAACTGGGCTAAACAGGGTACTTAAAATTGAAAAACTACTTATTCACATCTTTATATAAGAATTAAAAAAAATCCAAGCTCAACAGCTTAAGTAGCACGCACACAAGGGGTTGATTTTCCTTTTGGTCTTAATTTACTCGTTAGATAAATCATATTATAGCTGTGTTAGGTTTACTTACACAACACTCGTACATGGACTATATATTGGTCCAGAGCCTATGGAAATACGCAGGTTGCTACTCCTTCTAACATGGTATCAAGAGCCGATTTTTAGGGTTCAGATCGATCTCGTTTTGATCGATTTTTCCCCCATTTGATTTTGCACGCTGGCAACTCGCGCTCCTCTTCATCACGCACACATGTAGCTGCTCATCTTCCTCTCTCCGCCGTTGCTCTCTCTTCTTTTTTTTCTGCCGCTCATCCTGATCGGTCTTCATGTTGATCGCTCGCCCGCTGCCGCTGTTTACCCCTGGACTCCGCCGTTCATCGCGCCTTTGGCCGCTGCCGCCTATCGTGCCCCTGGACTCCGCCACCCGTAGCTCCCCTGGACGCCGCTACTCGTTGGTGCTCCTGGACGCTGCCTGTTGCACGCCAGATCTGTCCTCACTGGAGCTCCTCACCGGCGGGGATCTACCGCGGCATCTCCTACCGGTTGCTTCTCCGTCTTGCACTGGTTGCTCCGCTTGCTAGCCGTTGACCTCGCCGTCGGTCACCACTCGTCGGCCGTCCCCGCCGATAACCCACCGTCCCCCGCCTTCGGCCCTCTCGGTTGGCTGCAGCATCGCGCCTGAGTGCTGCTCTGTTTTGGCTCGGGTTTTCTCTCCCGAGTCCAATAGAGTATATCTGTTTTGTGCAAAGAAATAACCCAAGTATAATGTGGTTCTCCGTCGGACACTATCACTATTCCTCACCTTCGTGATACGGGTCTCTTGCCATACGCGCCGTCTGATGTTCGTGTGTCGACTTCTACTATCGCTGTTGCTGCCCCTCCATCGATGGTGCCTTTGTCAGTGGCACTTTCTTTTGTGGGTGGAGTGGGCGGTCTCCCTCATTGCGACTCTACTTGTCAACATGGTCGCCCTACCGCGAGTACTGGAGGCTTGGGACCTACTGGCTCTTCTTCGAGGGGTTCTGCTGCGTCTACCACTCAGTAGATTTTTACACTGCTTCTTCCTCTGGTTGCAGTGCCTGTTTCTGCTGGTTCTTCTCCTTGGGGCTCTACTACTTCTGCCACTAAGGAGATTCTTACACTACAATGTCGTTTGGTGGCTTCTCCAGCTTTTGCACCGCCAGGTTCTGTTGCTTAGTCTTCTGCTAATGAGAACATGTCTTCCTCAGGTACATTGCCTTGGATTCTTGACTCCGATTTACTTTTCACATGACTTCTGATTCCACCAGTCTTACATCCTTTAGTCCCCTAGATGTTCCTATCACTGTTCAAACCGCAGATGATACTTCTCTTTCTGTCGTAGGATGATGCACTCTTTTGACTTCCTCTTTTCATATTCCTGTTGTTTCTCATGTTCCCAAACTAACCATACAACTCATGTCCACTGACCAGCTCACTGATCATGGCTGCCATGTCATTCTTTATTCTGACTCTTGCCGTGTTTTGGACTGTCATATAGGTCTTTTGGTTAGGACTGGTCCGCGTCGTCGTGACTCACAACGTCGTTGGGAGCTTGACTTTTTTCATCTACCTTACGCTGCCCCTGTTGGTCTTTCTGTCTCCTCCGCCGCCTTTGCCTCTGCTGCATCCTCCACCTCGTCTTTTGCCCAGTGGCATGATCGTTTGGACATCTATGTGGTTCGCGTCTTCTTCCCTAGTCCGTCGTGGTCTTTTAGGGTCTGTGTCTGGTTATGTCTCTTTAGCTAATTGTCATGGTTATTGGCTTGGCAAGCAGATATAGCTCCCTTATCCCTTTAGTGAGCCAGTCTCGCAACATCCGTTTGATCTTGTTCATGTTGACATCTGACTCCTTTGTTTCGAGGGGGTCATCGCTATTATGTTCTTTTCATAGATGATTTTGTTCGCTGCACCTGGATTTATTTTATGTCTTCTCATAGCAAGGTCTTGCACATCTGTAAGAACTTTGCCACCATGGTACATACTTAGTTTCACAATTCTGTTCGTGTCTTTCGTATTGATTCTACTAGGGAGTATTTATCTTGTCACCTTTATCATTTTCTTGCTGAGTAGGGCACCTCTTTTTCAGTTTCCTTACCCTGGTGCTCACGCTCAAAATGGTGTTGCTGAGCATGAGTATCATCATCTTCTTGAGACCATGTGTGCTCTTATGCTTGGCTCTGGTGTTCCACCTCATTTTTGGGCTGAGGTTGTTTCCGTTACCACTTATTTGACTAATATTCAGCCTTCTTCTGCTCTTCAGGGTGGGATCCTAGTCGAACGTCTTTGTGGCTGGATGCCGATTGGTCTAGTCGTCACCTCTTTGGTTGTGTATTATGTGCTTCTTGCACTTGTGAGCGTAGTAAGCTAACCGCTCAGTCTATTGAGTGTGTTTTTCTAGGCTATAGTGCTGAGCATAAATGATAATGTTGTTGGGATCCTGTTGCCAACGAATGCAGGTTTCCCGAGACGTTACTTTTGATGAGTCTCGTCCCTTCTACCCTCATCTTTCTCCTGGTTCATCTCCGGCTTCTCTTGTTGAGCCACTTTCTTTCCTGACTTTTCCTTGGTACTCTTATCACCTCTATATCACACCGGTGCCTTCTTTCCTGATACCTTCTCTAGTGGCACCTCCATAGTCTTCACCACTGGCACCTTCTCCCCTGGCATCTCCACCGTCAGTGTCTACTGCACCGTCGGTGCC